>JAWMAG010000031.1:8147500-8747500 GCA_037013455.1 Ceratitis rosa | reverse complement strand
GTAAACAATCACCCAGAAGCGCTCAAATTTGGCCAAAAGGAGAGGAATTGTGTTCCAACAAGTGAATCGCCAAAAGCTCTGAGAGCTTAGTTGGGAGGTTCTTATCCATACACTTTGGTCTGGACCTCGTACCAAGTAATTACCATCTGTTGAGGAAATGGCCTAGCCAATACGGACGGGAGAGCTATAATGACATTACCTTTAAAATGTCATATTTGGTAATTCTAATCATGGTAAATAAAGCATTCAGTTGAATGCAAAAATAATGTATTAGTTTTTACTTGACCAATATATCCACCACTGGGTAAAATTACTAACATATCTGGCTCAATGTTATTTTTAATTTTTTGACATCTTTACAACTTTTTATTTCAAAATAAAATAAATAAAAATAGAGAAACAATACCTACAGAAAGAAAGCGTTATTTCCGTCAAAACAAATCAAAAGTGCATTAAATTTTCTTGTATTAATTCGCTAGGAAAATATCAAATGAAATACAATAAAAGAAAACATAAAAAATAAAAGCATTTTTTTTTACTAAAGAAAGCATTAATCATAAGATAAAACGAATAAGGAAAGCAAGAGTGCTTCTAAGTTCTTAAATCTAAAACACGGTAGCCTCTTTTTGCACGCACTCATATTCAAAAAATATTTATTGTATTTGCAAAGTCCTAAAACGCAAGAGATAAGAAATATGTAAAACATGTGAAGCGGAATGATGACATGCGACGTGTATCTGCTGACAGCCAATGTGTAAACAGTAAATTCAACAGCGAAGAGATAACAGTTGTAAACAAGTCAAAAACTAACACCAAAAGATAAAAATAAAGTGAGGCACAAAGCAAAAAGTGAATCCAAACAGCTCCGCGTGCAGTTTCAAATGATTCATTGAGCGGTAGAAAAGCTTCTGCTAAACGTTTACGGCTTTACGGCAGGCAAAATGAATATGTGAAAACACGTTTCGAACGCTATTGGAATTAATGAAAACACAATAATTGTATCAAATGAGCGTGGCTTATGGCTCATATTTTACGCTGAAACATTCGTTTATCGGAATTAAACATATAGTATAAAATGTGGAATTTTTTCTTTGTTTTTGATAAATGAATGAGTGTATTAAAAATAAAACTAAATTAAAAAAAAATTGATAAAAAATTGGATTAAATTTTTCCAAATAAATTTAAGCAAATTAAAATAAAAATTAATAAAAATATTTTATCTGCATTCTAAAAAAATTAAATAAAATAAAATAAAATAATTTTATTTACTTATATAAAATTCTCTTCAGCAGCAGTGCTTCATTAGATGCCCCATAGTGTTAAGCAGTATTTATCATTAGAACCCTAATAAATGTTTATTCAAACTCGTATAAATCATGCTGTGATCGTTAATGCAAAACAAATTAATAATAAAAAATATTTAAGAAAAAATTAATTTAAATTGTGCGCATAATTAAGTGAAGCATAATCGTTTCGGAAAATCAGCAAAAAGATACAGGGAGAGAGAGAGAGCGTGGCTGTGTGTGTGATACGCTTGGCGATATTGTGTGCAATTAAGTTTGAGAATTCCAATGCCTTCATGGTGTGTGCATAAAAAAGCAACAAAATTAAGTACAACAGCTTTATCAACAATTAATAAAAATACATCTCACCAACATACCATACATACATACCTACATAGTACGTATGTACTGCATATTAATAAAATTTATAGCTTAAAAAATTAAAGTAAAGTAAAAAACAAAAAACATACGTGTATATATCGAATTATTCTAAACAATCGAAGGAGAAACATTATCGTTTATTTGTTTTGCAAATGTTCAACATTTGTCATAGAAATAAGTTCAAGCACTTTGCGCCGTCATGAGCATAGATGTCACAGCTACTCATGATGTCGCCGAAACTTCCAACACAGATGATCCCGTCTCCAGCTGTGAGATCACAGATGTCGATACGACCAGTTTTGAAATTGACGAGAGTGAGGATGAGGCCACCATTACGGACATGCTGGTCGATGATGTGGCCACCGCCCCGCCACTGATCATAGAAATGGCCGATACGTTGTGCAACAATGTGGGAACGCGCAGCAGGATTCGCAGTAGAAGTAGCAGCAACAGCAGCAGCAGCAGCAAGAGCAGCGCCAGTCATAGCAACAGCAGCACCTACAGCATTGGCAATATACCGCGCGATGCTAATGCGAATGTATCAAGTGATCTCAATAAGAATGAATTTATAGCTGTTGTTACCATAAATACGCTTAATCCATTAACAACCAGCCACGCGGATGAAACACAAACAGTTGCCGATCAGCCGCAGCAGCGACTACAGCAACAACATACTCACAATACGCCAGCAATTTTAGTTCGACAAGATACTGAGGAGACTAATAGTGGTTCCAAATCTTCCACTGCATCGCACACCACTTCATCAACACCTACAACCGCAGATGTCGCTAATGTCACGGTGGATGGTTGTGCTTATAATTTGTCGAAGAAACAACAGTTTAGTAATGCCACAAATGCTTTGCCAGCAGCAACACAAGCACAATTGAAAATGATCGTCGCTTCGATCGCTACTGCACAACAACAACAACAACAACAGCAACAGCTTTTGATAGATGGCACAAATGCAACTTCCATATCTGAAGACAATATCTCGTTTTCCATCGCAACAACAACCACAACAACCATTACTGATTTAGACGCAGACAATATTTGCACCGCCAGTCCAGACGCTGCCAAGTTGGCGTTGACCAAACGTGCACTACAAAATCAGTTAGCTAATAATAATTATAGCCAGAATCGGCCATCATCATCGAATGTCGTCACCATTGGTGGTGTCGTTGATGATGAGGACGACGATCCGACTGGCTTGACTTATGTAACCAGTGGTAACGACTTGCCATTGCCGCCGGTGCGTACGGTGAAGACGGAATGGCGTTGGGTGAATTGGGTACGATGGATGTGCCTGCACTTTAAGGTGAGAAAGTGGAGGGTGGAATATACATACAGTGGAATTATAATGAGTTGGGCCAAAACATTTTTTAAATTGGAAAGCTGCGAATATTATTCTCTGTTAAATTATTAATTTTATTATTTGTTATTATTGTTTTCCATGGACTTTTTTTTGATTAGTTAACTGTAATTTTTGAATTGTCCTGTGTAATTGAAAGTAAATATTACATTTTTTAAGGGTCCAAACCAATCTTTTTTTCATGTAAACAAAATCATATGAAATTTTCCGAGCAAAATTAAAGGAAAGGAACGTAAAACCTGTTTTTTCGATATCCAGATCGTAATTCTTAATTTTAAACTGAAAATATTCATAACTCCGCCATTGTGACGTCATATATGGTGACCTCTCGGAAAAAAGGTGCGTCTGCCTTGACAGTAGAACTCATAGTCACGCTTAAAAAACAACCATCGGTCAATTCTTAAGGAATTGTATCTCGAAGACCTGTATAAAATTTCAACAAGATTGGTTGTGTAGTTTTCGAGAACATTTGACAACCAACTTTGAAAACACGGTTTCGGGAAAAATGCGTTTAATGTTTAAAGCGCTGAGCCTACCTACCTTTGAGCTCCCCCCTTCCGTGGGCTGTATATGCGAAACTCTTATTCGGATTGCATAGAAATTTTTAGGATAGTAATATTCTCGAGATGTTGTAGAAAGTAATAAGATAATAAAGAAAATCGGTTTTTTGAAACTGTGAAAATACTCGTTTCACACTTAGTAGCAGTAGCTGGAACGGAATGTTGGAATTAAGCTAGTCTATGAAGCAATGAAAAAAGGCACTTTTTGCTCTCCCCATATTCTATTATGTTAATAATCATAAAAACGCCTTTTTATAATAGCCATTACTTTCTTCGATGATCTTCCAATCGCTTAGGTTTAATGAAATATTTTTTCAAATTGAAATAACATTTATTTTTGATTAAAAAAAATCCAAATCGAAAATATGGATTAAATTTCACAGAAGCATTAAGAACCAACCAAACAGGTAGGCAGTTGGGTAAAGTGGATGTCATATAATGACGGCGCACCCATGTCATTAGAAGGCCCATTGTGACACCACCTGGACTGATATTTCTAGCACTCTGTGGTCTTGATAAAGATAATTAATTTGTACAGAGAACCGAGGCTCTTAGTAGCTATGTACCCGCATAGAAGATGTTCAACAGTTTCTTCTTTTTAATAGTAGTCCTGTGGGGTCTACGTTTGTTTGCTTGTGTTCGAAATGATACAGAGATAGACCCATCAAAGATTATACCGATCGGATCAAAACGACGGTAAAATCCATTTTACCAAGTCTGTTTGTCCGTCTGTCCGTTTGTTTAAACGCAATCTCGTCCAAATTTGATATGCAGTTGTATTATTATACCGAATGGGATCATTTGTCAGAACCAGTCATAGCTTATACATACATATGTATATAACCGATTTTCCAGTTTTGAGATTTTATTCCATAAATTTGTCAAAAAATCATGTAAGAGCGTGAAATTTGGTATTCTGTACATATGGTATACGATAAATACGTTGATACTGAATATCGTAGAAATCGGATGACTGTATCATATAGCTCCCATAAACCAAATTTTCAGTTCTGAAAATTTATATTCATACCTAAATTGAAAGAAAATAATAGGTTATGAAAGGTATAAAGACTTCAGCATGACCGAAACAAAGACGGGATACAATAACAGCAACATTCTATTCTGCTACTGATAAGGCACATATAATATATTTACATTTACAGATGGTCATAAATAAAATAATAAAACATATAAAAAATGTCATTAAATAGTTGCTTTTAATAACCGTTAAAATAAAATATATAATTATTATTTTAGAGTAAAATCTTCCATTTATTTAACCAAAACAGCACCTATTATAATATTAGTTATTTTAATCGAATAAATATTAGTCGCTTGTCTTTATTTAAAATTTGACAGCAAACATTTGACCTTGAAATTTTTTATACTCTTCATGGTAACAGCGAAATACTGTATTTGCACACACACATATAGGTATGTATATATAAACGCGTGTTGAAAGTGAAATCCACTTTTGTTAGTTTGTTCTTAACTCTTCAAACAATTTTCGTATGCATTTTTTTTTAAGAAAATGTTATAAACTCAAAAGCATAAAAATCTTTAAGTTATTCGTATAAATGTACTTATGCATACTCTCTTGGAAAGAATTAATTTCTTACAATAGAAATTCTAGAATTATTCAGTATGACAAGCCATTGCCATATGCAAATAAATATTGTTCTGAAGATGTTTGAAAATGTTTTTCAATAGAATCGTTATTATTACTTCAGCAGAAATTTTCCTCTCTGAGCTTATTTATCTTGTTTGCTTAATTTGATCAAGAGGCGAGGCTTCTTTTAATTTACATATATATACCTACATATACTTAAATATACAAATGAATGTTCTCCTGAAGAGCGTAGCGTATGCGTCACTTGCATAAGCATATGGCATTCTTAATTGTATAATCAAATCGGTCACTAACTTTTTTAAACGAAATTAATAAAGCGAAAGTGATACAAATGTATACATACCTACATACATAAGATACAATATGTATAAGATATGTGTATTAAATTCAAGGTATTATTTTATGGAAAAACATGTGCACGTTTCGTTGATAATAATTTCTATTGATGATTTTAAATGACATTTGGACGCTCTCTACAAAGAGGCTTTTTTATTTTAAACAATTTTAAACCATTTTAAACATATTAAATGTAATAAAAAAATATTCTTAATACAGGGTCCGCCACGTAACTTTTTTTTTTAAAACAGTGCGCACAAGATCGATCGTAACGTTGGCTGTGTGGCACGGAGCGCCGTCTTGCTGGAACCAAATGTTGTCCAAGTCCTCCTCTTAGATTTCCGGGAAGAACTAATCCGTTAACATGGCGCGGTAGCGTTCGCCATTGACCGTAACGGCGGCTCCTGCCGCATTTTCGAAGAAAAATGGGCCAATGATCTCTGAGGATGCATTGGCTTCTCTTCGATCACGTGCGGGTTTTCCATCCCCCAAATATGACAATTTTGTTTATTGACGTAGCCGCCAAGATGGAAATGAGCTTCGTCGGAAAAGATGATTTTTCGGTAAAATTCCGGGTCCTCGGCCAAGCGCTCATCTGCACATTCCTCAATCGTATACACAACCATTTTCGTTCAGCGGAAGGATAAAACTAACTTTCTGTCAAATCAGATGTAACATCAGTGTTACCACACTCAAAATAACCACTAGTTCAAAAAAAAAATGTTAGATGGCGAACCCTGTGCCACGTCCTAAAAGTTTTCAAAATATTTCAGCTCAATTAAATCTTCGGCATGTGATTCAAAATAAATCAAAACCCTCTCACTTTTAAATTTGGTTTAAATACTACAACTGAAAATTGTTTCAAAAAGACTTTAACTAGATCTACTGTAATAAAATCTCTCCACTCTTAAATAATAAAACAATATCACTGAGCTGAACAAACAAAGAAATCTGCAGTGTAAGTTTTTATGAAGTCTTCTTTACGACTTTAAAGATCAAATTAGAAATATTTTTTTAATAAAATTTTTGACAGAAAAGGTTTAAGTCCAGGCATGTAGACGGCTGCATGTGGAAAGATACCAAATTATTATTATATTTTTTATTAGTTTAGAGTCGACTTTGAGTCTTTAACTATGCTCACTTTATACCCAATTCTTGTTGAATATTTTATTAATGTTTATATAATCTTTCATTTCAGAGTTCCGGTATCGGCGAGCCCAGTGTGTATCATGCCTTGGTTGTAATATTTTTAGAATTCTTTGCTTGGGGTCTCTTAACAATGCCAGTAATATCGGTATGTATGGCAATTAAAAGGATATTTCTTTGTAAGCTCTTCTATTTCAAAACACAATTCCGATAAACCTAGCAGATTTGCTTGTCTTACAATTTC
This sequence comes from Ceratitis rosa, assembly GCA_037013455.1. NCBI lineage: Eukaryota > Metazoa > Arthropoda > Insecta > Diptera > Tephritidae > Ceratitis > Ceratitis rosa. The sequence continues at coordinate 8,740,551 of JAWMAG010000031.1, read as the reverse complement.
GAGAAATGCTGCGCCTAAAACTGTGCATACAATTATTAGATTTTGTTTTTTTTTTAGCAATTAAAAATGCAATTTTGTAGCATAGTTTTTGGCGCAGCCTTTCCCACATTCAATTTTTTAATTAATTATAAATTTAATGTCGGTTTTTTCTTATTATAATTAACTCTTTTTTTTTTTCTTTTACAGACCCTCAATCAAACATTTCCCGATCACACGTTCCTTATGAACGGTCTGGTCATGGGCATTAAAGGCATATTGTCCTTTTTAAGCGCACCACTAGTCGGGGCACTCTCCGATATCTGGGGACGTAAATTTTTCCTACTCATCACAGTATTTTTTACGTGTGCACCAATACCGCTAATGGCCATCAATTCGTGGTGGTTTTTCGCAATGATCTCGATAAGTGGTGCACTGGCAGTTACTTTTTCAGTAGTTTTTGCTTATGTGGCTGATGTCACTACCGTTGAGGAGAGGTCGCGTGCGTATGGCTTAGTTTCAGCAACATTCGCCGCTAGTCTGGTATGTATATACGAGTAGGTATATTTAAGATTGTATTTATTTAGTATAATTGCCATGTCTATATTGTGTAGTTGTATACCTATACTTGTACATACATGCATACATATATTAAACTGGGTGTAATTGTGCTGATGAATACCTTAGAAATGTGTGACAAGTGGTAAACTTAATTAAAATAAAAATGAATACAATATATGTACCTACATATGTATAATCGTTTTTTGTTTTTTTTTTGTTTGTTTTGCATTCCTTCTATTTAGGTGATTTCACCCGCACTTGGCGCTTTGCTAATGGAAACGTATGGCGATACATTAGTGGCAGCGCTTGCGACCGCCATAGCGGTTCTTGACGTTTTCTTTATATTGGTTGCCGTGCCCGAAAGCTTGCCGGAGAAAATACGTCCTTCATCATGGGGTGCGCCAATTAGCTGGGAGCAGGCTGATCCCTTTTCTGTAAGTATTAAAATACTTAGACATGCTTATTAGATCATTTTCAACACCAACACCTTTTACTTGCCTGTTTTTTGTCTGCCACTATATTGAAACGACTTACCTATACTATATTTCGTTTTAATTTGTTTAATGCATGTAGGCCTTACGCAAGGTGGGTTCCGATCAGACCATACTTATGCAATGTGTTGCTGTGCTTTTGTCATATCTGCCCGAGGCGGGACAATATTCATGTATATTTGTTTATTTAAAATTGAAAATGGGCTTCAATTCAATGGAGGTGGCAGTTTTCATAGCTGTTGTTGGTACGTTAAGCATATCCGTGCAAGTGACTTTGGGTTACCTAATGCGGTGAGTATGAGAATGACGTGCATTCATTTCATTTGCATTCGTAAAATGTTTGATTGATTTTCTTTTATTGGAATACAAGCAAGGTTATTGAATTTGTTCTTTTCTTTTAATTTCAGGGTCTTTGGTGCAAAGAATACTATTATTTTAGGTTTAGTGCTAGAAATGTTACAATTATTGTGGTATGGCTTGGGCAGCAAGTCTTGGTGAGTTTGTAAATTGAAATATGGTGAATTTTATTTACTTATTTCTTCTTAAATTTCCTCCTTAAAGGATGATGTGGGCAGCTGGCATATTGGCTGCACTTGGTTCGATAACTTATCCAGCGATAAGCGCTTTTGTTTCAATTCATTCGCATCCCGATAGGCAAGGTAAGTTTCGTAGAATAAAAATTGCTCTTTGATAGGTATGGACAAAGAAGCCGTTCGGGTCTAAATCCTCTGAGCCAAAATTGATCTGAAAAATTATAATCAAAAAAAAAAAAAAAATAATACCTCATACAAATGTGCCCAGTTAGGATCTCCTCGCGGAAGAATTTTTGTGCTCTCGTTACCGCTCTTCAGGAAATGCGACGGAGAGGGCAATGATGGCGAAGGATAGGTCCTTTGGGAAATCTATTACTGTGGCCATATAAAAAATGTAAAATCCGGTGTTGGATTTGTGGGAGGAAGACAATTGCGGTCGATCGTTTGCCTCAAACCGACTTCAAGCTGTTTTTTTTGACAATTCACTGATTTTCGCTCACGTCCCATAGGTGGATAGAAGTTTAATGAGACTATTATCGCCTTTTTCGAGTCAGGGTGGGTAAAGAACATATCTTTAGCAGAACAATCAAAATATTCAGCCTGCACGAAAATACCTCTTCCATGCTGATTGATTTCGCCGGTGCCTGGAATATCATTCATCTCAATTTCAACATAAAAAATCCATCGAGGCACGTGGCTACCACCAAATCAATTAGGCTGTGTTAGACGAAAGGCATAGCTAGAATCGACTTGGATCATTATCTTGTTGCAGCTAAGTAATGCACTCCCATCAGCCCGTTAACAACAACAACCGAGTACTGAAGACGAAAGTAATACGCATTTGTTGAGGAAAAAACCTGTGGATATGGCGAACCCGAACCACAAATCGATTACTGTGGTATAACTCACCCATATCAAACATAAAACCCATGTTCATTTAGATAACCAGGTCATGCAAAGCCCACTCTAGATGAACAAAAGCCATATTCAACAACTTTTTAACCTTGACAAATATCGAGAGGGTTTATTTATCACCATATTTTAATGAAGCAAAATTAGTTACTTCTTCGCAGTATAAAATATTTTTTCTATGCTTTACAGGAGCCGTTCAAGGAATGGTAACTGGCATGCGTGGTCTATGCAATGGATTGGGACCAGCACTATTTGGTGTAATTTTCTATCTATTCAATGTGGATTTGAATGATGACATAATGGGAAAACCTGATGACTCAGTACAAAATGAAAATAATAAATACACAGAGCTGATACCAGGTCCACCCTTCGCAATTGGCGCGCTTATGGTAATATTGGCAATTTTGGTTGCCATCTACATTCCAGATAAACATAATGAGATTATTGTGAATCGAACTTCAAGTGAAAAGAAGCGTAAGTATTACATACATGGGTATATATATGCGTGTAATATAAAAAAACATTTTCACAAATCTTATCAACGATTTTCTTGTTTAGGTGCCTCTGTGGATGTGCAGTATGAAATTGAATGTGGCAACAAGTCGACGAGTCCACTAGCACCGCTAATGCGATCCGACTCAATGGCACAATTGTAGTTTTTAGTAAATTAAAACCAAAAAAATATACACATACTATAAAAAAGGACATATTTGTTTTCGTATTTTTTGATGAATTTGTGAAAAGCAGTGCGGAAAGGCGAAAGGCAAAAGAAAGAAAAGAAAAAAGAAAAAATAACAAACTTTAATTAAGTGCTGATTTTTTATTTTGTAGTTGCTAAATTTTAAGCTAATAACAAAATGAATTCCTAATAATGAAGTTGTTTATAATTTTTAACATTAATTTAAAAAGAGCAAATGTATTTTAAAATGCATGTATGCATGTTCGTTCTGTATGTATGTATGTGCTGTATATAAAAACAAAAAAACACAAAAAATGTAGAATATTAATAAAATGAGCTCTGAGCTTTGTTTATGGTTTTGTTTTTGAAAACCACATTTGATTAAAAAAAAAATTTTGTAAAAAACGCAATGTGTCCCTCCCCCCTTATCATAACATAAGTGATGTTGTGTTATAATTATATATATACATTAAATATATATACCTTCAACATCAGTAGGTATAAATATATATAATACATATGAATTTGTATGTATAAATTGCAAATTTGATTTACGTTTTTTCACTTCTGGTGGCTACTCCACACTAAGTTCAAATAAACTATATTTTAATAATGAGAGTTGAAATATTTTTGTGAAACCTTAAATTTAGCGTTGTACTTGAATAAAATTATGACAAAACACGAGTGCGATAAAGCAGATTGGTTTGGTTTAGTTATTTTTCTGTGTGCTTTCTATATGAGTGTCGCTTTCTATGATTATATGTACATACGTGTATATTGTATATATATTTATATAATATATCTTAAATTAAGACTGAAGGTATCCTTGTAGAAAAGCAAACAAGGACTGAAGTAAATAACTTTTGTGTGTGTAAATAAGAAATAATAACTACTTATACTATACTAATCATTCTCACTCCTTAAGTTTCTCACAATTAATTATTCTATCTCATTTAATGTTGATAAATTTTCCCTAACAATAAGAACGTTTTTTGTCTCTACCCGCCCTGTCTAAGAGAATATCTCACTCTTTGTCTCTGGCGATTATGGTGTATCCGATCCCATCTAGTCTTATTATAGTCAACTATTCAAATTTCATCGCCATCAGCTGCAAAATCGAACGTAGAACTAAATTATAGGCTAAAGGAGTTTTATGAGTAACTATTATTTAAGTAAGGGATCAGAAATAGCTGGGGGAGTGTGCGATAAGTTGGATTTCACGAAACCCTTCACTGAATATGTCTTTTGACCAGGAAGGCATTGGATTGGGTAGCAGCAGTGGGAACGAAATATTTGTGGACATTATCATAACTAGAATCCGTCCGACGAACGAACCAGTAGAGGAAATAAAAAAGACACTAAATACTTTTTATAATGAATTTAACAAGAAAGCGGGAAGAAGTAAGAGTATATGGTCTGGATATTATAGTCGACCCGAACCCTCCGACATAACCCTAAGTATGTCTTGTATGCAATAAATTCCAGCACGCCACTAACCGCTTCATTGCATGAGCTCTAAAACCAAATCATCTAACACCTCGCTCCCTCTATGCCGAACCCACCGAAACAGCCCATTTTCTGCACCTCCTTAGTTGTCCTCGATGACTTAGACCGATTTTTGCCTCCACCTAAACGGGGTTTGATAGCCACATCAACAACAACAACAGGCTCTCATGGCTTACAGGATCATGTGCACTGACAGCGAAGGATATCAAGGCGCTCTTAAACAAGTGATGACTATTTCGTCTTATATTGACCACCCACGGCGGAGATGGTAGCCAGTTAATCCTAGCTTAAGCTATTATTTTACTAACTAAAGTCTAGCGGCCGCAATAGCAGCGGGGTTAGCATTGCATACTAAAGACCAGTATTTGAGTTCTGGTCAAGATCGGCTAAAAACCGACAGAGTTATTCAATGTTGAAATACCGAAGGTCTAGATGGTCTTAATCCATACTAGTTTCCAACATAGCCAAAGTATATAATCGTATTTTTCGATGCATCTACATATACAAAAGTTACCATCAGCCTACTCACAAAATACCGGTTCGTCGAAGTCCTTTGGATCATCTGTTAGATTGGGTTATTGATTGCAACTGTTGTCAGCATCCCGCAACAAATAAAACTTAAATTGTTACCGGCGAATCAAAGCTACAGTACTGGTGAGTCCAGGATTTATTGTGTGTCTGAATAAGTGAAACCACTTGAGTGACATTTCCCGTCCTGATCTTAGGAAAGCTATATACGATAACTCAACTTAAAGGTTATTCCGAGTCAATATCTGCGTTAGAAAAGGTAGTCTCAGTCAAAGAGCAAAAAAAAAACGATTTTGGTTGGAGAACTAAATCCTGAACGCTATTTCGGTTACTACAACATTTTTGTGTAAAATAATTGGCAGCACAATATGCCGTTACTCGTTGCTATCAATTACAAACATATGTCTATGAAAAAATCAAAATAAAATTTGTTAAAAGTTCCACAAAGAAACGATGTATATTTCAAATATATTTTTTTTATAAATAAATATACAATTGTAAATATTCAAATTTAAAATGCCGGTTAGCAATTTCACCTATACACCTCTACCACTACCTGAACAGAGATCAGTAGGGGATGATATGGATGGATCGGTAGATGTGCCCAAATGGGCAGAACATGCTGTCAGCGACTTCGGCACAAATCATTTAAATTATGGTAGGTCGTAAATCTAACCTTCAAACATACTAGTCGGCTTAATTATGTTTGATAGATGATCGTGAGAATTGGAGTGTGATCTTGTCAACCTTCAAAATTACTATCGCTATGATAATAATCACAATAATCGTACTGCTGGTGGGGTAAGTTGAAGAGTTTTAGTGGCAAAGAGTGTTTGTACGTGTGGCTACAACTACAAAAGAATCTTTTACAGTATAATCTATTTGTGTCTGCGTTGCAAAGGACGTCTAAATCCCATCAAGGATTATGCTGAAACGCCAAAACAACGCTGCATACGCTATATTTTAACGATTTTGATGCTATTTTTCATTGCTCTGATTCTGTAAATATCTGATCGAACTTACGCCGTGAATTTCTAAAAAACTATTTTGATTTTACTTCAAGATATTTTCTTATAATGGCTATAAAAGCGAGTAATGCGAAGAAATACGTCCAAGAGCATCACACTTCACACGAACGTAAATATCGGAAATTGGATCATGTTCTAGTTTACAACTACAACGAATATAGACAGCAGGGCGACCAACAAGCTGATGGTTTGTAAAAATCAAGTTATGCTCTTAAGTTTTTTTTATTAAATTTACCGTATTCTTTAGGTTTGATTAAGGATTGGGTTGATAGAGAAATAGAGAACGATAAACCCAAAGATAAATGCCCACCAGACGATGATATAAACACCACAAAGGAGCGTGTGGAGGAAATTAATCGTCAATTTGAACTGCTATGTTTAGGCGTTTTGGAATGGAGTGATTGTACGTATGTATATATTTGAATACGGTGTAGTAGAGGTCGAAAAAGCGTAGTGTTTCTTCTAGGCTAATTTCCCATAGTCCGCCAGTCATTTTGTTTGTCCATTAAGCGCACTTTGGAGCCAGACACTTCTATATCTGATCCTTCCAACTTTCAGGGACGGAATATTGGTTGACGTGATCTACCCATGTCTGCCGCTGGCTCTTAATTCGCTGAACCGTGTTTACCGGGTCTAAAGCCACACTGATAAGGCCCGATAAATTGGTTGATGGTGAGCTTTAATATTTCAAACAATACGTTTCATAAGACCTTTACTGTCTGCTTCTACCGCTTTGTTATTCTTCAAGCGATTCGTAATATAACTACCATGCCATGGATATCGATAGGAGGTTTTGGTTTCCTCATCTCCGAGATTTCATTTTTACAGCTATTAGGTAAGCTTGGAGAGGTGTTTACAATCTAAGCTCAATAAACTGTGCACGTCAGTAGTCAGATTTCCTTTTCCGTTCATGCGGAAAATGGCTTCGGTCTTGAAACCTTCTGAAAATTGTCTAATTTTTTCAAAGAATTCTCGAACATTTCTCTTGTGGGTCATTTCCTCAAATTCTTCGTGCTCTTGCACTTTAGTCTCTCTCATTTTCTTTCCATAAATACGTTCAGCTCTTCGAGGGTCTAATTCATTGAATGCGTGGAAAGGTAATGAAGAAGTAGAACTTAAATAATTGTTAGTAGAGAGAACATGTGAATTTACCCAAGAGCGCTTTGTTAAAATACTTTCCACACTCAGTTTTGAATTAAAAATTAGAAAGATTGTTCTAAGAGTCGCAGGAGCTACAGATCTGATATTAATATTATTGCAAGAATATCTATTGTGTTCCTCCTCTGTAAGTTTGGTCTCTGCCCACGACCATCTCTGCCCACGACCACCTCTGCCCACGACCACCCAACACTATTAAAAAAACCAAACACTGACTTACTTATTAATGTAAGCTCGATCGTTTCGGCACACCGTCCACCATCTCTCTCACTACGTTCTTTAAAAATTCATTTCAAATGAAAGAGAGATTTCCTCATTGGCTTTAGCTAGTAACTACATATTAATTTTATTTACTTTTAATATTAATATTATTATTTTTTTATACAAATGTAGATATGCGATTTTTCCAACGTAATATGACGACACTAATGTTTCAAACAGAACCGGGTCGTGTAATTTTAAAGAAGCTAAATTTTCCTAACTTTCTTTCAAAAATAATGCGAATAGATAAAGTAAGTCAATTTAAGTTAAATACTAAACCGCTATAACTAAAAATTATTAATAAAATTTTCAATTTAATTTCATGAATTTTGAAAACCTCGATATTTCTTTAATTAAATCCAGCTTCTTTTAATTTAAAACCTAATGGAGCTTGAATTTGTTTTTCCAATTGAGAGTTCTTGATTTCAGTACAAAATTTGTTAATTCGGGATCTATATCTTTTTCTCAGATCTTGGATTTTTATCGCATCTTCAGTGTATTGGATAAATTTTTCATGGCATTTTCTAAACTGTACACATCAACAATGGATTTACCAGATATATTGGAGACTAGAACAAAAAGCACATTGTCGCCACATTTTCTAGAAATTACTGAAGATTTAGGTAAATACAATATAATATTTCAAAAGTGAGGTTATTTTCAATTATGTCTTTAAGGCAAACAATTTCGAACGCTCTCACAGAAACTTGGCAATGAACCACAACCAGAGCGAAGTTTCAAATCAGCGGAGGATGAAAAAAATGATTTAAAAGAGCCCCTTTGGATTTTTATATGGGAATGGTTGTGTTATGTATTAATTATATTGGTAAGTACACAAAAACAAGTTACAAGGTTTATTAATAAGTTTATGGAAAGTTTTTTTTCGAATAGTGTTTGTTTTCACTTTGTAATCTGCTAGTGAAGTTTTCTCTCAACTTTACAAAATAAGTGTTTTTTTACGCGAGTGGTTTTCATTGTGGCAATACGTTTTCGGCGTTGGCCTCTTTGATAGCTGTTACTTGATTTAAACTAAGTATGGTTTGCCATTTCACAATGAAAAAACTTACCCCGGAACAACGTTTGCAAATTTATTATCAAAATAATGGTTCCATTCGCGCTACTCACGACGCGCACACCCAGCAGGGTCGGTATATGCAGCAACCATGGATCGACTTTGCACTACGTTTACTTTGGTGAATAATGCGCATTCTCAGATAGTAACGAAGAATACCCGAATGAATCCATCTGCCATCGCGTGAAAAGGTATTCGTTATTCGGGTGTACAAAATCTTATCTTGGATCGTGATTCTGTGGCGTGTCATCAATGGACTTTTTTGTAGAGTTCTGTGAACTTGCTTGTCTGCGTAGATAAACTGGAGGACATTGGCACCTTTTAGAGAATATTCGGCACGTTATTGCTGACATACGGCCCCAATCGGTGCAAAAAGTGGTCGAAAATTCGGCCGGAATTTATTCGAGCCAGTCGCGGCGGTCATCATCATTTTTAAAACATAACGGCAAAGCCTTATCTTTATAACAAAGCTAAATTCTTGGCCATAACATTAAAATTTTAACTAATTTTGTTTCTCTCATTTCTCCATTTCTCTTAGATAATTATCTCATTGTTAACAGCTCTAATGCTCAGATGCTGCGGCAAACGGTATAGAAGTGAAGCTAGATGCTGCAATCAAGAAAATGGATCCTGCCTTTTCCAACTGTACATAACATTTTTCTTCAATTTCTCGCTTCAAATATATTGAATCCTTTTCAATTATTTCCAGAGCTGCATTTATGATATTCTTGTACATTCTTCTCGCCTTATGTGCATTTCTTTGGCATTTTGTACACGGCGTTGGTGCATATAACACCGGTTGTGGCAGCAATAGTGCCCATAGTCGAAGAAAACGTGAAGTTGAGCTGCTCGGTAACGACTTAAATAACGATTGTCTAGATGAGAGAACATTTAAAAAGCTCGTACACGATGATACAGATCTAAAGATAAATGTCAGATTGCCAGAAAATGTTACCTTGAATGGGGCACTCAACATTACGTTGCCCACTTTGCGTAAACAAGCCATAACCTTCAAGCAAAGGATGAGAATGTCAAAAAATGTCAATATGTCTAGTTTATGCGGTGAAGTAAGGGCTAGTATGGATCCGAAAGTTTTCAGCGATGTTTACGAAGCAATGTACGGCTACGCGAACGGTGATATGCCAGATGATAATGATATTAAAACACTATCACTATGCAATTTGAATAGTTTTAAACTTTATCGTATTGATGAATATGAAGTGAGCACAATTTACAAAACTGGCGAGCGTATGGCTAACTACTGTGATAGAGTTGTGGATTTCTTTAGTGAAAACTTCGCAAATATAACCACTGATTGCCTGAAGGGTATGGAGCATATGAGAGACGAATTGACAAGAGAGAATAAATTCAATCTAAGTACACTTGTTGACAGCTTAAACGATATGTATGGGAATGAGCTTGATGGTTATGTGGATATGGCAACGGATACGCTGGTTAATAAAGCTGGTCTTTGTCAACAACGTTTGCGTACCTCTAGTCAGGAAACGGACTGCATACGGAATGCCCATTTACAGGTATATTTGTTAGTAACATTATTTGAGTTAATTAATCCTACGGTATTGCGGTATATGACACTCTTTCTCTAAGTTGCCTACACTTGATACTTATGTCGCGAGGCTTAAGTGTTAGATCTGGATTTAAATCAAGATTCAGATCCTTATAAGACTCTAGTGCACTTAGACGTTTTGAAAGCGCCGTTATGCGCTGTATTTTTGTTTATGAACTTTTCTAAACCTTAATATTTTTTCTCTCTAACTTTTCCTTTTCCAGAATATAACCTGGAGTGCTTTGCTGATATTGATGTGGCTACTTTTGCCATTAATTCCAATAGCTCTTTACTTAGCTAGATTATATGGAATGCTAGAACGAGCAAGAGAACGTGCAATGATCAGAGGGCGTCCCTTAAGCAGAAGAAGAGAAGAGCATAGACCTAATTGCAGTTGTGAGAACAGCAAAATGTCAACTAGTGCCCGAAGTCAGTCAGCCGCACCGGCCGGAGGTCAACAATGTAATAAATGGGATACTAAAACAATAATGGACGAGATACAAAAACATTTATATAAGAACCTTTGCCAGAATCCAGATTTATCAAAGAAAACAGCAGTACTACCGAATGGTGAGAGGATGCGTGAAAAGGAAATTGCTAGTGAAAGAATAGAGCCACAAAAAGATAAAAGTAATAAAAAAGATCTTCAAGAGCGTAGCGTTAATTATGCTATGCTGGGACAAGCTAATAAAAGTCTAATTAAACGAAAACAATCGAATACATCTGAATCTTCAACCTCAAAAGATGTTGTTTCCATTTCTGTGCAAAAGTTTCGTGGAAGAGATAAAGAGAGAGTTTCTGACGAAAGTAAAATGGCAGGCCGACAGAGCAGTTCCTTAACGAAAACTAGCCCTACACGATTTAGAGAGCCTAAAGAACTAAAAGAGCAGCAACGAAATGTCACACAGAGACCAACAACGTCCAAAGGTATCAATTCAGTACTAGCCAAGCCAGGTAGTATTAAAGTCAAAATGGATCTTGCTAATAAAAAATGTTCTTGTGAAGAAAAAACCACGAACAAAGCCAAAAATGATCTTTTAAGTTCAATGAGACAAACCACAAGTAAACGAGAAGAGCACGATGAAGTTTGTGAAGAAACCTTCGAGAGTGATAAAAATGTGTTGAGTGTCAATACATCTATTCACATAATAAGATTTAATAAAAAAGATAATTAAAAATTATACAAATTGATGTCTTGAGTATTCTTTCTTACTTATTTGTCTTTTTTTCACCGAAAACTCTGGAGGGATATTTGAGAAACTATTATTTGATATTAATGCTGAAAGTCTAATGTAGATCTTGTGATCTTGTGATGTAGACTTGTGATCTATGAACTCGGGTTCGATAACAAAAAGCTGCAAACACGGTTTTCTACCTGACTTGCACACCTTCTTTCTGAAAGCACTCATCAGCAACTCGATATAAGGGAACTGTGGAACGGCTTCTGAAACTCCCAACTTACCGCCGTACGGGAACAATTGGTTGTTGTAATGAGCTGTTTCGACGGGCTCGGACCAAAGGAAGAGGTGGGCTAGATGTGTCGGATTTAGGGGCATGTAAAGAGGTGGTTAGTATCTTGTGGGCCCATAACACGCAGGACACTCGTTGGGTGTGTTGGGATCGAGTCTGTATAAGTAGGATTCTAATCAGCATGGTTTCTTTGTCTTTACCCCAGGTGCTGCCGGCTAGGGCTTTGAGTGTTTTGTTGCGACTCCAGAGAGTTTTGCGGCAATTGCGGCCGTTTGCGAAATGAAAGAGTGCAGGCTGTCAAATGTGATTCCCAGTAACTTTGGGTTGTTTGTGGTCGGCATTTTGATGCCATCGACCTTCACATCAAGTTCGAGCCTATTTCCCTTCGTCCAGCTAGTGAAAAGGGTATCCGAGGATTTGGTTGGTTGCGTTTTAAGTTGTTGGGCAGAGAAGAAGTGGGAGATGTCGTCGCCGTTTAATTTCGAACAAAGATCATCAATATCCTAGCCGGACGCCAATATCGAGTAGTCATCGGCATATGAGGTCAAGGAAACCCCTTCTGGTGGAGGAGGGAGCTTCGAAATATAGAAGTTGATGACGACCACTCTCACGACAGACGGTTCTACGACTCTCACGACAGGCGGTTCTACACACCCTTTCGGCGATCTAGCCCCGTTTAGGTCAAAAGGAAACAATTAATCTTCAGCAGTGACAGAAAAAGAGCTGGTACGATGGGGAGTGCCAAACTGTACAACATGTGAGTATCGGAAGCTGAAGAGGGAAGCAGTACGCAATTGCCTTTTATGGTAAAAAAAATTGTGGCTGCGGTGGCGTTAATACGGAAACTTCAATGGCCATCGCAGTGTTAAATTATTTTAAAATATCAAACAGTCGTGGGTTCCTCATGAACGTGCCAGTAAGATTAGTGTCATTTTGACATTTAAAATATTTTTTGTTTTTTTTTTCGAATTTCTTCATTTCGATAGAATTGTCGATTTAATTTGATTCCAAGTCGGAAATCCATTTAAAAGTACTTTAAATTATAAAACAATCAACTGGTAAATATTCGGAGGGGAAACTACTATTAATTATAATTTTTAACGCATATTTTTTTCAAAATTATAAAATCACAGTGGCACTCAAAATGTGCGCAGTCGGCAGCTTCAAAACAAACTTATGTTCATTATTTCACAACACTGGCAATATTCATTTTCATCGCGTTTAAGCTGCATGAGTTGCCATATTGAACTAAAGTAATTACATGGCAAAAAACCAACTTTCTTAAAATTAAGTGGTTTAACCCTTTAAATAAAAAATTAGTATGAAATAATAATAATAATAATAATTCAAAGCAAACAAAAGGCAGTGATGAAAGTACAAAAATTTATTTTCAACTTCGGGCACAGAAAAACTTAAAATTAAGCTGGCATTGCTATGTGGAAGGTGAATATTGAAATTAAAAATGGGAAACTGGCAAACTGTGGATAATGAATTATTTTCGTTTTCAGTGGAAGTTCTTGCTTCGGTTGGGGAAGACATTTATTCGCTGAGTGATGTGGGTGTATTCCGCGGCGTGGATGTGAAAGTTTTTTGTGTAAACTACTGTTAATTGGGGAAAAAAGAATGGTTTAAGACAAAAGGTGATTCACTAATATGCATTTAATTAAAAAGAAAATTAACAAAATTTACCTTTTGTGCTGGAAATTATGGAAATAATGTTATCTTTTACTTAAGATCTTGCCTATTTTTTGTATTGTTTTTCATCACCGCTGCATACAATACATATGTAAATTGATTTTTCCCCTATTTGGTGTTTTTTTTTTTGTAAACAAGCAAAACTAGTGGAGTGTTTTTATTTGTGCTGTATGAAAAATGAATAGTATATGTTTTAATCACGTTAAATTAAATGATGTGATTTAATTAAAAATAATACGTTCAAGAAATGCTGCGATAGCAAAAATTAGATGATATCTGTGTATACATGAATATCTTTATGTGTGCAATTTAAATTTTGTAAAGTATCTGCGCGTACTTGAGATTATGTTGACCCCCAGCAAAGAATATAAGTGTGCATTAAAGATAAAAAAATCTGTTAAAAATAGTTGGTACCCACAACATATAAGTTTATACGCATGTGTGTATATGCATGAATTTCCACTCTTCGCTTATATTAACTGTGTTTTTCAACTGGATATTATTCCTTTTCTTTATGATTCTTAAACTTATTTAAGTATCTATATACATACAAACATACATCATATACATATAGGTACATGCTAGCGAGTATTTATACAATATAGGTATGACTTGAAAATACATTGCAATTGTTTTGAAGTGATATTAGTGAATCTTACACATAAAAACAATATCAGTTTTTATGTATTCATTCTGACTTTGATAAACCCTTTCCCAAATATTTATTAAAATGTTAACTAGATTATATTAGGTTATTGACATAAAATCCCTGCCCGTACCATTGACATAGTGCACTCGTATCTTGCTACTTTGTTCTCATCCAAACACTCATATCGTTGCGGCTCTGTGTGTGTGTGTGAGTGGAACAACTCTATGTGGTATCCTCGAGAGCGGAAATGAATATGCATACATGTCAGGCGTGTACATACATATGTATGTATTTTGATAAGAATAAGAAAAAAAAATATTTAACGGCTGAGATATCAATCTCACGAAATTCGAAACACAATTTGACTTAAAGTACCCGCAAACACAAATTTAATTTTTCTATTATAATTGAACGTTCTTCATGTCTGTAGTATTTAATGGAGTTCGACATCATTTCGATATAATAAAAATAAAAAACTTTATAAATATTTTTGTTTTTTTATTATTAGAAAGAGTTTTTTTGCTTGCATTTCCTTCTCATTGTTTTACACATTCAAATGACACAATTGGGAATTAGAAATTAAATAAAAATACTGTTATATTTTGTTTGCACGAGTAAGCTCCTGACACAATAGATGTAACTTAAGTGCTTACATACAAACATTATATATTCGTTTTATTGACCTACATATGAATGGTGTCAGAAAGGTTAAATCTTTGGAAATTTTGTAGGTTATCATTATAAAAGAGGTGGGGTAAAATATCCATATTTTTTGATATTATATGTAAGTGTGTTGGTTTCATATTTTAAATACCCACCTATGCATATACCATATATAACTGGAAGTGGGTAAAGTGACCAGAAACTGTATTTTAAATAAATATTGTTCAAACAGATTCTGATTTGTTCTCCTGGGTAGACAACCAAAATTCAGTTGGAAGCGAAGCGATTTTTGATGACTACACCTGGAGAGGTTACAAGGATCACGATTTAAGGCAATACCGCTGCAATGTCTGGTCTCTTAATTAGAAAATCGCTGCCCGGTTAGTTAATGTCTTCGAAAGTCTGAAATCACCGTCGTCCAAGAAATGCGATAGACGGGACAAAGACGGGTACTTGTGAAATGTGGCACAAATTTGATGTTCGATTTGTAGTGGGAGAAATACCGGCGCCGATCTAGGCATTTACAAAAGTGGAAGACCGCCTCTCCGCAATTCGCACCAAAGCGAAGTTATCCGTCTTATCCCTGATTTTTGCCCACGCTCCGGCGTTCTCTTCCAAATAATAGACGATACAGGTGTGCACACGTTCCGAGGGTCCTAATATAGTCTGATATCAATATGTTGTCAAGATTAAAGAACATCAGTTAACAAACACAGGTAAGGTTCGACTTTGAAAAGCTGCAATCACAACAAACAGCGAGTCGGTCTTCTACTTAACTTGCACTCGTGCTTTCTGAAAGCATTCAACAGAAAGTCGATAAAAGGGAACCGTGAAACGGTT
The DNA here is from genome assembly GCA_037013455.1 of Ceratitis rosa. Taxonomy (NCBI): domain Eukaryota; kingdom Metazoa; phylum Arthropoda; class Insecta; order Diptera; family Tephritidae; genus Ceratitis; species Ceratitis rosa. The sequence goes on along the minus strand of JAWMAG010000031.1, from coordinate 8,724,962 downwards.
AATAAGGGCTGGAAGTTCAATAATTTATACTTGCCTGCTATAAGAGGAAACTAGAATCTATTATCTCTTTTACTAAGCCAATGACCTATATTACTCCTCCAACAATCCCCAAAAACATATTTGTGGTATATTTGTACGGTTAAAACAACAAAAACGCTGACTAGGTTACCCAAAGTGTGTTCTACGTGTAATGAGAACCCGCACGACACTAACCTGCTCTTTCTATGCTCCCTGAAACCTATTCAACTTATCACCCTGTTATCTCTGGTCCGAACCCGTCGAAACTGCTCGTTTACTGGACCTCCCGTTAGAAAACTTCGATGACTTAGACTAATTTAACCTGCTTCTTAGCGACGCTGAAGAAATGGATGAAAATCCTATAGCATCGGAAATGTGCAAAGCAGTAGCCACCGGTAGAAACGGAAATGAGCAGAATGAGAAAGGTCTCGACTAAAGCTACCTACTGACATAAACGGGGACAGGCCGCCGAAAGGGTCACATCCCTTTGCCGGATAAAATCCGGGTCGAATCCGGTGCATTGAGTCGGCTGTCGCAAGAGCTGTATAACCGTGTCAGCACCACTTACAACAACTGCTGGACTAACCGACGTACAGGCAGGCACTAAACGCCATTCACCGGAAGTCCATCAAAACCTTCGTGAACTCTCTTCCTGTGAATGTCCATCTATTAGAGACGAAGATCTACAGCTGTCTCGAAAGTCCCGCGTAATTTTGGCACAAATTTGGTCTGGAATATGTTGTAGATTAAACTCCTAGTTATCCAGACTTGATCCGAACATACCTAACGTATGCCCTGCTTGCAATGAGTCTCCACACGACACTAAGCACCTCTTTGCTTGCTCCCTAAAACCGATGTATTTAACGCCCCTCTCCCTCTGTACTGAACTTGTCGAAACAGCTCGTTTCCTTGACTTAGACTGATCTAGCCTGCTTCTAAACGGGGTTGGTAAACAATAACAACAACAACAACAACTTATTTGTTACGTCTAGTCGACAGGTTTTGTGATTTTATTTTTCCACGGGCTCATTCCTCGGCTGTCTGTTTCAAACAGTCGTCCGTTTTATTTCAAACATAAGAGTTTTGCAAAAAGTTGTAGGAAGAGTTGGAAAACTTGTCGACATTCATTTTTTTTAATAAACATTAAATCGTGTTTACCTTATTAAATGAATCACGACATATACATACATATATACATGCATATATGTATGTACATTTCTATGAAAACATATTTATTAAACCATTCTCTTAGAGGTCACGAATAATACAAATAAATGAATATTATTTTCATATGTATATCCGCGCTTGTAACTTCGCGCTTAGTTGTTAACGCTCAAAAACTTTAACCGTTTCGAATAAAACAAAAGAAAAATTGGCGAGCATGATTCATCCAGCTGCCTATATATACATATATACATATTTACATACCTATGTGTGTTGTGCTGCCTTAATCAACCATAGTAATTTCCAAGCCTTCTAACTTATGCTAATGTATATTGTGAATAAATTCATATATGCACATACATATGTACATATGTAAGTTTGTATTTCTTTGTATGCATGCATGAATTTTCTTTAAGACTGGATTTAATAAACTTATCCACACACATACCTACACAACCATATTAATTGCCTGCGTGTACGTCTGGGTTGGATTCTGCAGTTGACGTTACTTTTAGATCTTTTATATAGGGTTATCCACTTCGTGGTTTCAAAAGTACAGACATAACACAGGGCTGTATTTTGGATTCCTCACAAACTCAGCTGGCATGCTAGACATGTTTTGTTTTAGTTAAAAGTCAGTCATTTATGAAGAATGGATCCTATAAGAACCGCACAATGCGTTAAAAATGGTGATTCAAACTTGGCCACGTTTCGTCTGCATAGGATCCGTTGGGTTCCAATAAGATTTATTGGGTTTATTACACTATTTGTTTTATTATAACTTATAAACTATTATATTATATATTATATATTAAATGTTCCACATATTATGCAAAGCCGAACCATTGAATCGATCCCAGCCCTGCTTCTTGGAAGAAAAAGTACTGTACCGAATTTCATGTTAATCAAACGATAAATTACAATTTTTGGAATAAATCGGTCCCTGGTCCTCTTCCCGGAAATTACATTCTTATCGGGTGCATACTCGAAACACACCCTTCTCCATATAAAGTCCAGCTCACACAACAACTGGACTTCATATGGGTGGCGGATTCTTCCCACGTGGGATACATAAATAAGAAAAACTGTCGCATTTGGAGAAGAGAGGCCATTACACCCCTAAAAAAAACGTAATGTCTGGTGCGCTCTTTTGTCCGGAGGTGTAATTGGAGCGTAATTCTTTGCAAATGACAACGGCGAGACTGTCACTGTCAATTCTTGACCTTGAATTGAAGAACGCAACTTGGAAATATGGGGTTTCAACAAGATGGTACCACATGCCACACAACATGAGCGGATATGACTTTATTGCAAGAGAAATTTTCCGGACACGTAATCTCTCGGCTTAGCAATAATGCCATTTGACCACCGAGATTGTGCGAATTAAAATCGTTTGACTTTTTTTGTGGGTCTACACGAAAAACTGTGCGGATAAACTTTTCAACGAACTTCATGAAAAAATAATAATTTTAATTGCTTTTTATTTACATTTATTTTCGAAACTGCAAAGTGGATAATCCTGTAATTACAAAGAAAAATAGATACACATATACATATATGTATGAATGCGACTTTTTATTGTAAATAACACATTGCATTAATTTGGTCTCATATCTTTTAAATAAATAATATAAAAACTCGTCAGTCTGCCATTTATTTATTACACGCGCACACAAACATATTGGATAAACGGCATAATTGTATGTGCATACATATGTATGTATGTCTGCATGTATCTATTTTTATATTGTATTCCATGATGTACATCATTCGCACATAAAAGCATATCAATGTATCTGAACTTTTCTTGATTTTTTCTTTTCAAATTTTTTTTTTAGCTTTCATTCTTATTATTATTCTATTCTTTACTTTTATCATTTGCCTCTTTTAGTTTGCCATTTTTCTTGAATTTCAGTATTCAGAGAATTGAGTTCATAACATACATAGGAGTACGTATGCATGTACATACATATTTACAATGGTGTTATTAGCTTTGCCCACTACTGGTGAGTAACCTTGTCTTGTTTTTGTCTCAGGTTGTTTCGCCAGCTACTGCCATTGCCAAGTTATCAACAACAAACAAATGTACACATGCACAAATACGGTTATCTTTAGAATCGTTCTTCATATCTTTACGTTGTGTGCAGTCTTTTTGTTTTTTTTTTTTTTTTGCTAGTGAAGATTTGCTAGCTGTATTTACGTACATATGTTTGCAAACATCATTTATGTCAACCTTCTTTGCTGTAACGGTGTGATTTTTTAAAAAAAAACAGCGGAACTGTAAATAAATAAATACCCTATGAATGCATAGAACTGGTGAAGCTTTCTACGGGGGATCTTTAAAAAAAAGTACTTAGACTACTTTAGTAAATAAGCTTCCGGTCGAATATAAAGTGGTAATGTCCCAAATGATGTCCTAAAACTCTTCTAAAGCTTATCTGCTCGATCCCTGAAAATATAGTTGATGGTCTGGTTTGAATGGGCTGTGGAGCGACCAAGAACTACATCCCCTGCACAGGGCCTTACGCGACCATTGCTAATTTTTAGTTTGCAGCCAGAGTCAAAATCCAGCTATATTATAATAGAACCTTTGCAACAGACGATCGACTCGAGATAGAACTGTTGCTTTACTGTGAGTTAAGGCGCTGCCGGACTTATGTGTGCCTAAAACTTTGCGGATACCCTAATCGCCAACCAGAAAGCACTGAGGCTAGAGTGCCCGATTTGTCAAGCAGGCATCAGCTCCACATCTGAGAGCAAAGATTCAATCCCACAATTGTAGAATAAATAGAGACGAGGTCACTGACCAGACAATGAGGAGTCGACAGACACACTTCAGTACACACATATCTTATGGACAAATTAATAAAAAGTTCGAAGGACAAACAAGAAATATAGAAGCCATCGTGACGTGGAGCTTGCCATTATTAATACCCCTAATATCTGGCCACCGTATAGATGAAGAGCATGCTGAAAAAGGTTAGAATAAGCACCGGCCGCATAGGTGGTCAAGCAGCGAACGTGAGGAAGAAGGAGACAGTCACATTTCAAGACATACAGTTAAGCATCTGTGCTATCTTCAAGGACATCCCAACTGATATTTAGTTGAGGTTGAACTTCATAGACAAGGGGTAAGCTTTAAACGCAATTCACGGACAGTCTGCCAACACTTTCATGAGCTCTCTTCAAGTGAATGGCGTTCTCGGAATCCAAACACTACCTATTACAGACAGAGAGCTCAAGCTGCTTCGGCAGACCCAAGTAATACTGACACAACTAAGAACTGGATTTTGTAGTCGACTTAATTCCTTCCTATCCAGACTTTACCCAGACATACTCAACGTATGTCATGCATGCAATAAGACCACACACGACTCTAGCCACCTCTTTACATACACCCCTAAAACCTACTCATCTAACCCGCCTTTCCCACTGGTCCGAAGACGTCGAAACAACTCGTCTCCTGGACTTTCCATAAAATTACCTCAAAGACTTAGACTTGTCTCGGCTGCTCATAAGCGGAGTTGATGAACCACAGCAAAGAATGGTGCAATGTTGTTAACTTGGCTATAATCTCTAAAACGGTGTCTACGTCAGTGAAGAAGAAGAAGAAAATCCAGAACGTAGTTTGAGTACTAAGTCGGCACGTTCAAACAAAGCGACTAGAATTAACACGCTCTATAGCCACAATATTTTTATATTCGGAATATGCAGAGGGACAATAGTGGTACTAGAAACCCAGAAAAGAAGTCTCTATATTACACACTTGAAAATGCCAAAAGAAATGACAGGAAAGTTTCTACCTAAGGTCAAACTCACGTATAGATGAAGTATCCTATAAGTTAATAGCATGATCTGATACAGCTTCGGCACTATCCTAATTGTCTTAAGCCCAGGTAGGAGAGCCTTAACACCACACAATGTGTAATGACCAAGCATCGAGTTAACTGACTGTTGCTGAAAAATTGTCATTGTCATCTAGTCTTCGCATATATTTTCCTTTGCTAAAATCTTCTGTTCTCTCATAAAGTGTTATCTCCATTTAATTTCCAGCGACTTATTGATCTGTCCGCCGTTCACGTTGCTTACCTGCAAATTATCGGGTTCAAGCCAATGTAAAAAGTGGCCTCAAATATTTTTCCTACTGTTTTTTTTTACATTCTATTTACCACTACTACCAGCTTAACTTGAATAAAAGTGGAATAGTAAAAGCAATAACAACGAAAAAAAAATAGTACAACTCAGTGTTCAAATCAAAGATCTTAATATGTTGTTATTACTTTATGGCGTGAATGTGGTAATGAGGCATGAAGTGAGTATTACAATTTATTACATCAATAAAATTGATAAATAATTACATGCCGTATACTAAATATATATGTATGTATATATTTTGTAGTAATTATATTCGTGCCAAATAAGTGTTACACATTTAAATTAGTGATATCCGTTTGATAACATAGGAAAAAACTTTACTTTGCTGATGAATAATATATTTTGTATTATTAAAGTTGTTAGTAATTTGCATTAGGAAATGAGTAATGTGCTTTACCTGTATAAGCATGTATACGTACTTGTCTATAAAATTTAATAATGCAATAAATAAGCGTTTCTTAGTCACCTTGAAAATGTGAATCTTTCTCAAAAGTTACCATCCAGTGTAGGTGTGTCCGCTAAATGGTAATAACCGGCTTCATAAACTTGTATATTTTATTACTTTTTTGTATGATAATTCTCTTCTCTCTTTTACGGAACTTGATTGCATTTTCACATCAAATTATTTTCCATGTTTAAATTTGGCAACACTGTTTGAAGATTTATAGACTGGATTCATTGGATTGGTACATCGTATTACTGATATTTTACGACTGTGAGCACATTCCAAAAGCTATAAAATAATAGACAAAAAAAAACCAAAAAAAAATCATTTAAAATTTTTGCAGAGCTGCTCTTGGGTTTCCGGGTTGCTACGGAAAATTTTGAAAAATAAAAGTCCGAAAATCCATTAGAAATTGTTTACTTCCAAAAACAAAAAAAATCACTGAATAAACATGAAAAAAGAGCTGTCTTCGGACATGCCGAAGTCTTTATAACTTTCATAACCATAACAAATTTAAGGTAAAGCATTTTAGGATTTTTACTGATTTTTGGTGTCTATTTTTATTTGTATATAAGGGTTTCCCAATTAGAAGTGTTATTATGATATTCAAAGAAACTGTTCCTTTCAAACATCGCTGGTTTCGTTGATGTGTGACTCGTAGCGACGTCTTGCTGAAAGTAAACTTTTTCCAGATCAATACCATCCAATTCCGGCTGTAAAAAATTAATAATCATCTCTCGTTAGGGCAATCGATTCGTTTTCGAAGAAGCAGCTTGACCAATGACCCCGCCGGATTATAAACCGCACCAAAGAGGTACACGTTGCCGATGCAGAGATCTTTCAACAATAAATCTTGGGTTTTTCGAGCTCAAGAAGCGCCAGTTTAGCTTATTGACTTAGCCATCGTGGACCTCATCAAGTCAAGATGATTTTTCAAAGAAATTTTTATAGAGAATTTTAATAATTTCAACGCGTTGAAAAGTGTATCGTTCCATCTTTTATTACTGGCGTAGTTTTTACTTGTCAAATGTCAAGAAATTGTAGCTTCAAAAGTGACATCTACCTCTTATTGTATATACCAAATCTCACGCCTGTAGATGCTTTTCACTGAAAACCTCATATCTGAACAAATCGGTTTTATAGGGGCTATATGATTTCGGTGACAATAATTATTTGTAGATATGCACAAATGCTCTTGTATGCTTTTTTGACGGATTTATAACCGAAAATCTTTAATCTTAAAAATATTGTGACTATCGATCCATCGTAACGATTACACTTACGCCTGACAAAGACTCATTGTGATACCACAAAAGCTTGACTATTATGCTGCGTTATACAGCCATTTCGATTCTCTAATGTACCTCATTAGGTCAGCTCTATGCTCTATAGACTAGCCAGCATCAGGATCTAAAAATTCTGAAACCTAGCCCTGCCGAAAGCTTTGCAGTTGCATAAGAGATGGGTGATCGTTTCCTCCTCCTCATCAGCTTCTGGATCATCTTCTATAAGCAATCCCTAGTAACTCCGCTTTTCGCTCTATCAGATAGCCCCTGCCAGAAAACCTGTTATTTTGAACATATCCCCTCTTTTTAAGGCTTTTTAAGGAGTACATATTTTTTGCGGTGTTCTTATCCCATTTCGGCCAGGTTTGTTTGGATTTGCCGCAAGTTGTAGGTTCATTCTACCTTGATGCGGCTTGTTCATATATAAATTCCTTGAGAAGCAGTTTGCAAGTGGCGAAAGTCATACCAATGCGTTCTCTATCGAGGAGAATCTACTAGGTCTCACCTTGCCTAGGGAACTCAACTCTCTTGGTTACAGCTTACGTGAATTGAAAATTTCAGCATTCAAAATTAAGTGTAAGTACTATATAAATTTAATTTACTGTACAAGTATATGTACTTCATTTTAACATCAATCCTTTTCGGCTGTTTTGCTTATCAATTTAAAGAAAAAAAAATTATCTTAAAAAATATCATGAAAAATAAAAAAAAAAGCTCTTGAGTTAAAGCAATTCATACTTATTTTCTACATTACTGTAATATTTTTCTGGAATACAATTTAATTAATTTCCTTTAAGTTAATTAAAAAATATAAGAAAAAACACTTGTGACTTGTAAGTAGCATTTTCGTAGTGTCTTTAGTCTCATATCAGATTTAATTATTAATTTATTTTTTATTTTATTTATTATTTATTTTTATTTATTAATTTATTTTAAAATTTATTTTCTGCATGAGTTTGTATGGGTGTTTTTTTAGACGTATAGTTTTTAATTAGGCAATACATTTATTGTTGGACTAGGCCGTTTTGACAGTTGTTGCTGCAAAAAGTGGATTATATTCGAACCAGCCGCGACGGTTACGGCGGTCACGGCGGACGGAAATCATTTTTAAAACATAATGCAAACCCTTATCTTTAAAATTTTTCGCATTTTATTTTTTCTTAAAAAACGCATGTCTTTATTTTTTATTTGACAAAAGATAAGCTATAAACTTTTCGCGCAAATATCGGCAAACTTCGGTTTATTCGAGTGAAAAAGTACCATTTTAAAGCGTAGCATATGTGAAAGTCCATGCAAATAAACGTGCCTTTTTGTTGCGTATACTCATGTGTATATATGTACGATATGTTCATACGTATTTGCCGGTATTCCTTTGTTACTTTTTCGGAAGCAAATGATAAATTAATAACAACGCGACTCATAGTGTTGTTGCTATGGCTGTGTACCTACATATTTGTTGTTTTGCTTGCGAAGCTGTACGTCCCAAGTGTACGTTTCTATTTAGTTATGCATTTGTAGACCCACATATGAACATATGTATGGACATTCTTCTGCTACACAGGGTGCTTCGTTTTTTGTAGACATCGAGACATCGGGAACTACTCTTTCTTGCCGATTTTTTTGTAGTAAATTTTGTTGTGATTAAAATTAAATGTGGTATTAAAGATAGAAAATTTTGTTTTTCCTCTCTTTACCTTTCCTGTCGATCTTCTTAAATATATGTCGCTCGTTTTTTGAGTGATTAAAAGATGTGTTGCCTACAATTAGGCGCAATGAATTTTTATTCGTCCAAAATCAACCGTGCAAACCTTATTGGCAGCACTGAGCTAGTCAAAAGCTTACCGGACATTGAAAACTTCTAATTACAGTCATACTTGAGAGGATGGACTATAAATTATTTGAGTGGTTGTGACAGTAATCGATAGAATTTTGAGGTCAAAATTCAAAGTTCATATTTCGAAGCTTTCAAATATAACAAATGGTGTTTTCATCATCTCATATGTCGATGATTGCTTGATATTGTCGCACTTCTTCACTGCACGATATTTACAATTACAACTAGCGAAATACACGGTGACCCACTTCACCAGCTGGGCGACGGAGTACCGGCTTGACCTCAATATCGAACAATATGCAACAAAACTCACATTCCCCTAGCCGGAAAATACAAAGAAAGGTTCGCTTGCAACATTCAAGGCAATAAACTGCCTAAACGGCTACACTACCCCGATTTGGACCCTGAAGGCTAGTGTAACGCAAACTAACAACCAATAAGCCTGTTAACACGCCTTAAAGACCGTAATAGGATAGCTCTTGATGTCACTTTTACATCATTTGCGCAGTAAACAACTGTGTTCCCAATTAAGCAACAAAATGCTATGCTGTGCAAGCAGTATCTGTTGAGACGCACTTAGGCACGTCAGGAAGAGAGCACTTAATTTACGCTTTCCAATCAACACCATATTATTGAAAGAACTGCTTTACGCGACATGCTACCGAATTCCCTAAACGCCATTCACAGAGAGTCTGTCAGCACCTTCATTAAATCTCTTACCGTGAAGGGCGTTATGGAAATCCAACGACTACCAAGACGAACAGCTCGAGCTGCCACGCAAGAATAGAGTAATACTGACACAATTAAGGTCTGTATACTGTAATAGACTCAACTTTTACTTATCCAGACTCGAGTCCAACATACTCGTACTAATGTGTACCGAGTATGTATGTATGAGCCCCCGAACGACACTTAACATCTCTTTATATGCACTCTCCGTTTCATCCTACGGAACTTATATGCCTTGGGTCAAAATCACTACGAATGAACTCCACAAAAATTACATCATACTCCTATTGAAGCATCCTGTAGGCATGTATGCACATATGTATCCATTTCTCTAGCTGTAAAATTGACAAAAACAAAAAAAAACAAAAATTAATAAATCAAATAGAGTGTGGTCAGTAGTGTTATGAGCATGTATGACCGCTTATTTGAATTCACGGGCGTATAGATGGCTACACAATAAACTAGTACATACATACACGTATGTACGCATAGTTGCTGCTTTTAAGTGGCTTATGACTTACGACAATAGGGAGTAATTTTATTAGCGACAATTTTTAAAGTAGTTTTCACAGTTTAATGTGAATGACATTTAGCTGCGAATACAAATGTATTCAATGTGTGGATAAATATATTTATTTATAAGTCTATTTATTTAAATGATTAGTTTATCATTGTTATAAAGTGCTGGCCACTAATATATATAATATTTATTAAATGTAAAAAGTAATGCATTATTTTTGAATTAAATTGAAGGCTTTATTTCCCATAATTAGAATTATCCGATTTATTAATCAAATATGCGCCGTTTTGCTCGATAACTTTTTGCCATTTTGAAGGTAATGTCGTTATGTTTCTCTCATAGAAACCCTTGACAATATTGGTAAAAAATTGGGACAATCGATTTTTGCATGCTTGTTTTGAGTACAATTCTTCACCAGCCAAATCATTCCCCATAGACAGGAATAAATGGTAATCACATGGTGCTCTGAGCTCTTGGAGCTTCTGGCTAGTCACTGTCGTCGTATGTGGTCTAGCGTTTTTCTGATACAATACAATTTCCCTTCTGTTGGCCAAAGCTGGACGCTACTGGGCAATTACTTCCTTCAGACGGCCCGATTGCTAACAGTACATATCCGAATTAAGAGTTCGGTATTCCTTGTCAACACCAACAAACACACAACAAAACCTTTCTGGCCGTCAATCCTGGCTTGGTGACAGTTTGCGCTGGCTCACTGCCCTTCGGCCACAACCGTTTTCAATTGAAGTTGCTGCAGGTGTCCGATTTTTCATCACCAGTCACCATCCGCTCAGAAATGTGTCGATTCTCTTACGATTCAGAAGCGATTCGCAGATGGGAATTCGGTCAATTAGGTTTTTTCTCGTTAACTCGTGTGGTATCAATACATCGAGCTTCTTTGTGTATGCAGCCTAGTTCAAGTGGATCTAAACCGCCTTTTTTGTACATTGTTTAACTCCTGGGCAATCGAAACAGTGATTGCATGACGGTCAGACTCGACATTTTCCGAGATACAGATCACTAAAGTCATCTATTGCAAAAATAATGGATTATTTTTTAATATATCGATATCAGATTTATGTAGCTATGTACATATGTTTTACCACACGTGTACATTAGTAATAAGTACTCCGTAAAATATATTCAAATATGAATGTATGTATATGTGCATATCATTAAAAGTTTCAGCCCGACAGTGGCAGCGCACTTGTTTTCTACTAGAATTTCCATCTTCACTTTTATTTTATGCATAAAATTTACTTTATGACGTTCTTACTCCTTGCTTCGCTTTTTGTTGTTGTTTTTTGCTTTCAAAGTAACAATTGACATTATTGGGAAATAACTGTTTGTGTTCGCTAACAGCAGCTTATTTTGCTTTTGTTGTATTGTATCAGTTTTTGAAGTTGATAAAATTTATTTATAATTATTTCCTAAGCAAAGCACATACCATACATACCTACATACATATATACATAAGAAAAATAAAATATGTATATTCATATGTACAATGTATTTACATAGATACTCTTTTTGGGGTGTTATCAGTAATTGATTATAAAAATATTAAAAAAGTCGCACCCAATTTTCATAAAATATTTAACTTCTAGAGATAAAAGAAATAATTAAAAACAAAATATTTATTCGAGAAAAATATTGATATAAATTTTTCTGCAATATTTATTTGACTATTTTTTCTTTAGTACTAAATATAGTTATTTAACTAAGTTAAAAACAGAGCATTTCCAATTTTATCACAACCCATAAACAGTGGAGCCATAAAAATTAATGGCAAATCATGACTAAAAAATTAAGATTGAGCAGTCTATGAGTGCCCTCTTCCTTATTTTTAGAGCGCTAGAAGAGTAAGACAAAAGTTAACAACGTAACTCACCATCCATCGTAGTACCCTCTAGCTTTGTTAGAAATCTCGGTGTAGTTAAAAAATAGAATTTGCCGGAGGGAACATATTGAAAGGAGGACCGATCTGTGTTTAGAATACAGAAGGGCCATTGCACAAAAGATTTGAATTTAAGTTGTGTAGGGTTGTAAGACCCATACTAACCTAGGGAACACTTGTATGGTGGGTCACATTAAATCTTTGGAACGAGTGCAGCGTACTTGATCATTAGGAGTAGCAGAACAAAAGGCCCGAAAGTCATGCTTATCCTCAATTGGGCTAACTTTACCCTTTATCTTTTAGTGAATGCTGTCATCAGAATCCAACCACCAAGTAAATAAGTGCTGGATGTCGAAAGTGACACCTGGTAAATTGGAGATTTTTATTGCCAGAATTTTCCCTTTTGCATCCAGCTCAAGCCGGTATACCTTCATCCAACTGGTGAAGCAGGTAGCTGTGGATTTATTTCGCAGGTTTAGTCAGTGATAGAGTTCAAGCTGATCCGAGAGAGCCGAGTAATATTGTCATATGTAAGGTCCAGATATTATAGTAAACTAACTCTTACTTATCCATACTCAACACACTGACATACTCAATGTGTGTAGAGCATGCAGTAAGTCCCCATACCTCTTTGCATGGCTTGTAAAACTTGCTCCTATAACACTACTTTCATAGCTCGTTTCCTGGGTCTCCCGCTTTCAAGGAGGTATAGTACTTTGCCGCTCTAACAGCAGCAACGCCAATGCGGAGGCTTAAGCATTCTCGGTATCCATCTAACGTTGGCCATAGTCATGCCAATATGATCGTGTGTGATTTTAAAAATGGTCGCATCGGATACTTCAATCATTGCTGAGAGTTGTTTTTTCTTTAGTCAAGCATCGTCGATAACAATTTTTTCAACTTTTTCGGTAAGTTCTGGCGTGGTTACCTCGTTACTTTTTCTCAACCTTGACTCGCCGTAAACCAATGACATTTCATTCATTTCATGGTAAGGAACTTTATAACGGCACGATATTCAATTTTTTTCAATATTTCACTTTTCACTCCCGTTTACGTTTCTTGGAGGACGGTAGCTCAAAGACAATTGTCTCATAATAAACGAAACCTCGTATTCATACTAAATATTAGTTTTTGAAATACGTTTCGATCCTAATGAACCTAATCACCCTTCTAAACCCCTCTTATTCCGCGAACATAAAAACGCTTTCTCGTATTACCCGAAACCACTGTGTACACCACCTTTTCCCTGGTCACAGAAGGTAAACAAAAGGCTTTCGAGCTGGCTTGTAGTCTCTTTGGGGTGGCTGCTTTTAGCGTATTACTCGTAAAATGCTGTCTAGAGTAGACCTATTGGAACACTTTAAGCTTCTGAAACACTTATATTCTGAGAAGCTTGTTGGTTTACAGACAGTTGTTGCTCTGTAACCGCAAATATTTTGGGGCATGTTGCGGGAGAAACAGTCCTTGGCCGGATAAAAATCCCGGTCGTTCCGGTATAAAGACCCGATTGTCGCGGGAACTTTTGAATTTTAGTCGCCTCTTACAACGGGCATGCTTTACCGCGGAAAAGCTCATAACCTACACCGCAAAGGAGTTTGTCGACAGTCGAGACTATTACTGAAACTGAATCGAAGTTCTTTATGGGTCTACGAGTTATTATCTCCACAATTCCTCGAAATTTAAATGACTAATAATAAATTATTCATACGGATATCTCCATACTTCACAATATTTTACATTGTTTACAAAATACCCATTATAACAAAAACAATGTATTTCTTACTCAGTTAAAGTTTAAGAATTCAGTTAAGTAATAAAAAAAACTTCAAATTCCAAATAATTTAAGTGACGAACAAATTCTCTTTAATAATTAGCAATGCCTTTTGCACAAAGACATTTCATTTGATTGGTTGCAGACGGCGTGAGTGTGTATGCACATACGAGGGGCGGTTGACTTTATCGCGACATGAGGTAGTTAGAGATGACACATCATCTCATCATCAAGGGAAACTGGAAATTTTGTCAATTTGTAGGACCGTGCTGTGATTAAATTCAGTATAAAAAAAGAATCACGTCTAATGACATTTTGGAAGAGATATCATCGGTTCTTTAGGACTGCATCTTCATAGATGATGGTGAAAAAATAGGCTCGGCTGTTTAAACAAGGTAGAGAGACCTGTGAAGATGACCCCGCCCACGGCGCCCAGTGACGGTTGTGACCGAAGAAAATGGATAGAAAATCGAAAAATTAGTACTGGCTGATCGAATAATTAAATTGTGGCAGACAGCAGAAGGATTACAGATTAGCAAAAAATGAGCTGGAGATATTTTGCATGGACATTTGAGTATGAAAAAATTAGTACGCGTTGAGTACCGCGAATGCTCATGCCGCTCGACAAGCAACGACGATTGAAGAGTTGTAAGGATTTTTTGTAGATCTGCCAAGATGATTTGGATGAAATTTGCAACCGCATTGTAATAGTTGATGAAACTTGGTATGATCCCGACGCCAAACAGAAGTCGATGGAGTGGATAGAAAAGGGAAAGGGCACCAAAAAAATTCAAAGTGGAAAAGTCGCCGTCGAAGATTATGGTTACCATTTTCTGGGATAGTTTAGGGAATATTATTAATTGATTACTTGCCAAAGGAAACTGCAATGAACGGCCAGTCTAACGCTAATTTGTTGAGTCAAGCGCGTGGGGCAATCGTATAGGAGAGACGTGGCAAGTTAGCGCGCGCAGTGCTGTTTCTTCAAGACAAGGCCCCCTTTCACACCACTCGGATTGACCATCTACCCAACAGTCCGGACCTGGCCCCCAGTGACTCTCTTTTTTCAAAATTAAAAAAGGAGTTACTGGGACGAAGATTTTCGGACGACAGTGAGATGAAAGCGACCATAGAAAACTATTTTGAACAGAAAACTAAAGAAAATTTTTTCAGTGGTATAAAGGCATTGTATTGACGTCGTTAAAAGGTACTATAGGTACATTTGTTTCATTAAGTACATTAGGTCGCGAAAAAGTCAGCCGCCCCTCGTGTGTATGTATGTGTGCAAAAGGTGGTTTTTCTGTTGCACTTAAATTTTTAAGAGACACTCCAAATGTGTATACAACACCACTCGAAATAACTGTACGTATGGTATATATATTGTAAATAAATGTAGGAACATCGTGATCGCGTAAGCACAGGTGCTATCCAAGTGCTTTCCCATATACACGTGTATACATGTATACATCCACATGAATGTACATATGTATGTGTACAGACTATTTATAGTGCATTTGTGTAGAGAAATATGCATTTCATTATCTTTTATTGCTACACTGATAATAGCAAATGAATATATATGTATGTACATATTATATTTATTTAGATATTTTAATTAATAAATGATTTTTCTATTCATTTCATTGCAGCAAACGCAATTTGTAGTTAATTGCTGAAGCGTAACTGCAAGTACGGAGCGCGCATCCAACGTTCGTGTGCCAAATCTACCGCAACATAAGCTATCAATCAGTCATACGTACACATAGTCACTCAGTTAGTCGGATAGTCAATCAACAGCAAACGAATAAAAAGATAAAAAATAAAAATAAAAATATAATTAAATAAATAAAAAGACCCATGCACTTGCAAAACTATTAGCGGCATCATGCAATACAACAACAAATGATCAATGTAGCAACTCAAGAGCATTAATAAAATTTGCGATTGCTCATTTTTTTTGTATAAAAACAACAAGCAAAAATTCAATATAAATGTATTAAAATAAAAACACCAAAGGATAAATGTTTTAAAACACTTGCGAAAGAAAAGTTTTTCACTTTCACTGCAAAAAGTTGAAAATCAACCAACAGAAAAATGCACCAAAAATCTAATCAAATCAAAAATAAAAACACAAATAAAAAATCTGTGAAAATGCTATTGGTAGCCGGCAATACAATACAGCAGCGTCATAGCACTATAACAACATCATCAACAACAACAACAGCAGCAGCAACAACAACAACAACAAGTAAAAGAACAACAACTAACACATTTTGCCATTTGTCCAGCTGGAGTACGCTTTTTGTGCTCTTGGTGTTGAGCATCTTCGCCAGCCAACACTTACCAGCGGCTGAAGCCTTCGATTTGGGCAATGCATTGAATCTCAAACCAACAAATTATGCTGAGTGGAATGAAAATGTCACGTATGTCAGCTCGACAGCCTATAATGCGCGCGGCATGCAGCCGCTCTATGAGATAACACATAAAATTATATGGTTATTTACTGGTAAAGAACCACTGCCACAAGGTGAGTTGGTGATTAACATAACACACGCAGCATATTTTAAATAATTAGTAGAGTTGAAAAATTGTTAGTGTCATAGTGTCAATGTCATAACAGCAAAAATAACAGTACAGTACACGGTGTCCCAAAAATAACCGAACTTTTTGGATATAAAATAGTAAAGTACACATTATATTATCTTTGAAAGTTATTATTTATTCAAAATTGGTTCCATTTGACTCAACACAACGTTTGGAACGATCAACCAGCGCATGCATAGATTTTTTTATGTCATTTATAGAAATGTTCTTCAGTACCTCGGTTACGGCTGCTTCACTTTTTTCAATTTTTTTTTAATTTTTTAAACTTCAATTTCATTTTTTTTTCAAGTTTGACACAAAATTTTATATTTGCTCTTTTTCTTTTTTTTTTTTTGGAACCATTAGCACACTTTTGGTTTTATTGAAATGGCTGTCACTTTTACATCTGTCATCCGACTTACATGAAGTCAGGTGCGTTTGAAAGAGGATGAATGTATCTTTTTAATGTTGCAAATTTTCAATAGATGGCGCTGTGTGTTGTATGATTTAAATATAAAGTTCGGTTATTTTTGGGACACACCGTGTATGCTTATAGTTAGAGTCAGAAAATAACTAGCTCTGTTCGGTTAGAAATCTCAGTAAGAATTAGGCAGTAACGGAAAGTCAAAACTGCGCTCTTGTCTTGCAAATTTTACTGGGTTTTTGCCTCACCGCATGCAGTTCAGTAAAGATTGGTAACAATGGTTACTGCCCATCAGCTCACCGCACAGAATATTATAATTGGCACATTTTAACCGTTGAAGCGATTTTTGGCCGAGCTCCTCCTCCAATTTGTGTTATCAGTACAAAAATACTTATTTTTATGAATAATAGAGTTTGGAAAGATTTCGAGTTGTGTCGTTTTTGCTGAAAGTGTATTAGATCTGTAGTGGAATGCAATTCCTGTGTATATGAACTTTTTTCAACTATAAATAAAGAAATATTAATTTTAAAACGTTTTTTAATGTTCTTTTTTCTCTCCAGGCTACCTCGTGGTCAAGGAAAACGACATCGAAATTGGTCCGAAAATTGAACACAATGAATGGATTGATTTCATTAAAGATTATTGGAGAATATGGCTAATTGTTTTAATTGTCGGTCTACTAATTGTCACAATGCCAGTCGTTGGGTAGGAAAACAAGATATATATTTTTTAATAATACTCAGAAGCACAAAAAAAGAACAAAAAATAAATAAAAATAAAAAAAAATAACCAGAAACCAACAGACAGGCTACACTTTCTTTAAAACATGTACTAAAAAACAATTCTATTTGCTTTTGCTTTATTTGTTCGTTTTCTCCGCATAGCTTGTGTTTTTGCTGCTGCCGTTGTGCTGGTGCTTGCGGTGGCCGCTCGGAGCCGTTTGACAAGAAACATGACACCTGTCGCCGTGTGTTCTTGGGATTTTTGCTTATAGTATTAGCAACAGGTTTGCTGTAAGTAGAGTATTTATTTAATTACGGCACAAATTTCAAAAAAAAAAACCAACAAAACAAACTGACATACATACAAACAATGTGATAGTTTGTTGTTTGAATATGCCTATAGTATACATTTAACTTAACAATGCAAATAAAAATATAATACTTAGCGGAAGCGAAGTATTGCAATTATTGGTTTACATTTCCTGTAAAATTACCGCTTTTCTTTAATTTTCACTAATACATAAATACCGCTCGTTTTATCCCAATTCCTGCATTTCTTCACAACAGCTTCGGTGTCATCGTCACATTTGCAACAAACAGTTATATGCAACAGGGTATTGAGAATAGCACAAATCGTGTACGTGATGCCAGCAATGATACCTGCAAATTTCTGCAAACCACATCGGGACAAATCGATCACATACTCGTCACGAACTATAAACAATTATCCATACAGTTGGAAAGCATAATGCGCGGTAGGTGTAAGGGACATTCTTAATTCTTTAAATCGTTTCATTCTTTTTTTCGATCTCCGCAGAAACCTCAAGTTTCATCATAAAAGAGTTGGAGCAAAAGTCCATGGCCGTTTCGTTGATTTATCTCACAGACTTTCTTGAAAAACTGCCACAGCTTAAAATAAAGTTACAGAAAATGAAAAGTATCACCAATGATTTGCGCGTTTATGCATCACAATTGAGCGATGGTAAAGTTCTATTTTTTATTTTCTTTTTTTCTTTTTGTAAAGACAATGTTTTGTATTCTTTGTTAGGCTTGCGGGGCGTTAAACGTGAGTTGTTGGTTATGCTTACGAAATGCAACAATAAGGCATGCCAGGATGTTCTAAACAAATATGAAATCGGCAAGCTAGACGCTAACGGTATACACTATGATCAGGTAAGCGAATTATGTATAAATTAGTTTAAAACATTTTTATTGTCAATATTTTTGGTTAAATATAAATTATTTTATATTATTATAATTTTTCAAATATCCGTTAGTATTTTTTTATTTTATAAATTAACGACGTTGGAAAAAATAAATAATTAAAAAAACTGAAAAATTTAGGTTAAAAAAATGACAATAACGTTAAGAAAAGTAAATAAAGGAAGAAAATAGGAAAGCAAAAATAACGTTAAATAAAAAATTAAAAAATAAAAATAAAGAGAAATAAAAATAAAGAGAAATAAAAATAAAAATAAAAATAAAGAGAAATAAAAATAAAAATAAAGAGAAATCAAAATAAAAATAAAAGGAAATAAAAATAAAAGGAAAGAAAAATAAAAGGAAAGCAAAATAAAAAGAAATAAAAATAAAAAGAAATGAAAATAAAAGGAAAGAAAAATAAAAGGAAAGAAAAATAAAAAGAAATAAAAATAAAATGAAATAAAAATAAAAAAAAATAAAAATAAAAAAAGAAATAAAAATGGAAAAAAAGAAATAAAAATAAAAAAAGAAATAAAAATAAGAAATAGAAATAAAAATAAAACGAAATGGTATCCACATAAACAAAATAATGGTTCGGTTTTCCCTTTTCATTTTTCTATCGAAAATAAGCAACAATTCTCGCATGATTTCTTGCGTCATCCATGCTTTTATATTAGCTTACCAAGTTGCAGGTAAGTCTTTTACACTCACATTTTTGAAGGCACGAGGCTTAAGAGTTTTTCCAATAACTAACAGTGGTTCCTTTTTACTAACCATGTTAGCGTACAACAAAATTGTTAAACGCTCTTTCGACATTTTTCCACCCACACATTTCTTTGTCTTCAAGCACATAGTTTCTTGTGGTAGTTTTTTGTGGCAAGACTTTAAAGAAAAGTCCACTTTCGTCCGCATTGTACACATCTTCGAGCTTATAGCCTTTTAAGATTGAAGGAAGTTTCAGTTGAGAAACTAAAAAAAAAAATAATAAAGCTAAAAAACAATCTAAAAAATTCAAAAAGAGCTAAAAAACGAATCAAAATATGGCTGAAAAAACCAAAGAAACTGAAAACTAAAAAAACTAGAAAAGCTAAAAAAAAAACTTAAAAAACTGAAAAAAAAACTTAAAAAACTGAAAAAGCCAAAAAACTAAAAAACCTAAAAAAACTAAAAAAAAATTAAATAGAATAAAAATAAGAAAAAATAAAAAAAAAGTACCATTTAATTTATGTTATAAAATATTTAAATTAAGTTTAAAAAATGTAAAGAAAGTGAAGAATTAAAAAATAAACAAAAAAATAAAAATAAACTCATATTAAATGAGGATTTAAATAAAATTTAATTAAAGAAAAAAATAAATTTATAAAACAAATTACAATTAGAAACTACTCATTCCAAAAACTACTGTGAAAATTCGAAAGATTTAACTATAGTAAGCTATATAGCTTTCCTGAATATTCATATTAAGAGAGAAATGCCAAGATTTTTAGTTATTTCATATAGCGCCAGTAAATTCAAATGACAACTTCATACATTTCATTTAGTTTAATACTTTCCTTTCAAATTTTTTGTACTGCATATCATTTATCTAAATAATTCTAAATTAAATAATTCATCTCATTTAATGCTATCAGATGGTAGATCGCTATTTTCCAAAGGTAACATTTTTCATAAGCCAAAATATCCTATGATACAATTAAATTTATTTTATATAAATATAAATTTTTTAATAAAGAAAATCTTTAAAATCATTAATATCGAAATTTATTCAACAGCTACCTGATGTAACAGACATCATTGATAATTTGGATAGTTTGATTAGTAAAGACATAGCCTCGGCTGGTAAACGTGGACGTGATATGCTTAGTCAAATGCGCGCACATCTCAATACTACAATTGCGAAATATACACCAAAAGTGATTGATTCAATAAACAGAGCAGGTGAGATGGCTACAGATATTTATAGACCAATATTTTTAAAATTGCAGTATATTTTTATACACATTATACTTGTACTAATTCTACAATGTAATTATTATTTTTCATTTTCAAAGGAAATGCTTTCCAGCAGGCCTCAGACAGCATCAAAAAGGAACTTAACAAAGTTTCACAGGCTATCAAAGATAATACTCACAAATATACCGGTGTTGCTGATGGTTATTTAAATGAATATGGACCATATAGATTTCATTTCGGCATAGCAGTGTGTTCGATATTATTGATGGTAAGACAATGGTTAAATTTTACAAACGTTTGGCGTTAATGCTAAATAAAAAATTTGTCATTTCTGCAGATTTTAGTTTTCGTAGTTGCTGCTTTGTTATGCGGTATATGTGGGAAACGCCCGGACGGTTATGGCGATGATTGCTGCAATAAAGGCTCCGGTTCACGTTTCCTGATGCTGTAAGACGTTAGACATATTTTAGAGCAAAAGTATCTTCTATAATTTCCGTTTTCTTTACAGCGCTGTAACATTCATTTTCCTGTTTATCTCAGGGATTGCATTAATTACTTTGGTGCACTTTTTGATCGGTCTAATCGCCTATCGTGGCGTATGTCTTCCATTAAAGTAGGTCAACACATTTTATATTCTCAAAAAATTGTTTTCGTTATTATTTATTGATCTTTCTTTTTCTCTTAGGGACCCTCAAAACGACAAAGTTTTTGAATTGCTTGATAACGCTATTAATTTGAATAATGTGCTTTATCCGCACACCTCAGTTGGCTTACCAGCTCTACGCATTTCCGATGTGATCACAGATTGTAAACGGAATCAGACAATTTACGAAGTGCTAGACATACATAATCGTATTGATATAAACGAAATTAAAGATTATCCAGCACAATATAAAATCAATCAGACATTGGATGATCTCGTTGATGGCATTTCCTTTGACGATAGTGACATACAAATATTGAGTCCTGAAGATAAACAACGCATATTGAGTCTTGCCGAATCTGCATTGAAAAATTTCGACTCCGCACAATATATAGATAATCTTAACGATACGATAACAAAACATTCGTTAACTGAAATTGCTCAAGAATTATTGCGGACAGCAAAGAAAATCGATAAAAGTGAAGATATGAAAGATGTACAGGTCAGTCTGCGTAATCAGGCACTGCACTTGGAGACTTACGAACAGAATTGGGTAATACCAATGAAAAATAAATCTGTGGAACTTATACGCCTTGCAAATGATTTGGATCATAGTCTGCGCTATAAGGATCGGCCATTCCATGAATCCATACCGTTGTTGGTCAATGAAATTGAGCGTGCACAAGTGTTCTTCCGCGACGAAGGTGGAAAATTCGTTAAAGATACAGCCATCAATTTGACACACTATTTTGCTAGCGAAATTGAAAATTATTTGCGTATGGTTGTGCAGGCTGTAGAGAAGAAAATTGGTTTGTGTGCGCCATTGGCGAATGTCTACGATGCTGGCGTGGTATCGTTGTGTAGTGCTATCGTAGATCCATTGGTGAGTTTGATTAGCAAAATAAATATGTAATTAAATGCAGCTAATAATTCTTGCTTCTCATAGAATGGTTTCTGGGCTGGTGCCGCACTTTGTATTGTGCTCTTCTTGCCAACGCTGGTGGTAGCCGTGAAATTGGCTAGCTTATACCAGAAATCTGATCCATATCCTGGCCCGCTGGTGGAATCGTAAGTGTGAAGCTTACAAAATTGTATTTATTATGTATGATAATACATAATGCATGCAATCTTTTTATATGCATGTGCCATGGTATACCATCAATTTTTATAATTGCACAAATTAAAAAAAAAATAACACTTTTATATATATATATTTATAATATTACATCTAAGTTGTGTTCCAAAAATAAAAACCTCTCGAAGATGATGCGATAAGAAATAAAGTTGAATTTATTGGGATTTTTATAAATATTCCAAACAATAGTTCTAAAAAGTTTAACATTTTTTTGTATTAATTACGACTAAAATTTAAAATAATTAAAATAATAACAATGTCTTTGTTCACTGACGTAACGTTTATGACATTCTTATGATCAGGCGTTTTGTTATATAAAACACTTAGAAGGGGTGGATGTATATTTATGTTGTTTTTTTTATATTTTATTAGACAATAACATTTTAGTTTGTAGTTAGCTATAGTCATATTTTTTCTTAATATTATGCTAAGAAATTAATTATTCATCTACTAAATAAAAAAACTACTAACTGATACAATACATTTTTTTTTTATTAATTACTCTGTAATATTAATACACATTTTTTCTCTGTCCTCTTGCATGCACGCTGCTTCTTTCTCATAATGTTTACGTCCTATATATTTATTATTAAAAACAAAAATTTTGCAACTACCAATTTTCAGGGAGTATTTGTATGACGCATATAGTGAACGTGATCACATTCCATTGGCAAAGTAAGTGATTATTTAGAAGTATGTCTTAACACCAGTTTTTATACATACATACATACATATCATAACTGACACTTCCATATATTGTTTATATGCGTTTTCTATTTATGGTTTTGTTTATGTCTTGATTTTGTTGTTTTTTATGTTTTGATTTTGTTCTTTGTTTGTACAGTTTTGTTAAGTCTTGATTTAATAGAAATGATGTATTTAAAAAAATATATTAGGGGTTATATATATTTTCAATTATAAAAAATGTGAGGTTATGTGCTTGAAGAAAAATGTTTTTGCATTAAATGATAAAATAGATGTTGCTATTGCATTGTGTTTGTATGTTCATTCTGTTAGGCAGGGAAGACGTGTTTAAGAAAACCTTTTGCCTGAATAAGAATTTAGTATTCCCTTAACATGTTCCAGGTAATGTGTTTGGAGTATACTATTTTGGGCAATAGCTGATAATATAAATGTTTGATATCTAATTTATTTTCAATATTCAATTTATTTAATATAAATAAAATTTAGTACTCCATAAAACTTCTTTTAGTGGCGTGAAAAAGAAAAAAAAAATAGAAAAATTACTCAACTAAATAGGTAAATCATCAAAATAATTTTCTGGTATTTATTAAATTAATTATTAAATAAATTATACTTAACAATACAAATGTATGAGTGAAAGTAAAAGGTTTCGACTTTTGCTCCTTACCTTAAATTTCTTTATTTCTTGTATAAAAAATATGTATATTGTAGGTAAACTTAATAAAAACTACAAAAAATAATTTGCACTGTAATCGTTAGAGACATGCTTTAGCTTACAAATTAACTTCGTAATAAATTAATATTTATTTTATTAAAAAAATTATAGAAACAAAATTATTTGTTAATGCATTTATTTTATGCATTTGTTATTATTTATTAGATTTTTTTGGTCTTTAGTTTGAACACTTGTTTTTATTAGTCCACACACAATTTCACCCATTTATTCAACAATAAACTATACACTTTCAATTCTAACTTTTTACAGTGGTCCAAAGAACAAGCGACGAAAGAATAAAGATCGTAGACGCGGTCGTGAATACTACGAGGAACCTGTTCCCTCCTCGGCGCATGGTATACCACCAACTGTGGGTGTGCGTGATACGCGTTACAACGATATGGCACCCAAGTAAGTTTGCTACTCTTTACATATATACTGCTAATGGTTTTTATAGTCCTTTTTCTTAAAACATTTATATTTGCTTTAAGCGTAAGTAGTTTTAGGAAGAAAGCAATAGAAGTTAATATAAGATTATATTAATTAATAAATATATAGTAAGTGCTTTACAGTTTTTGGCTTAATGTTGCCTTGGCTATTTGTTATTTAAAAAAAAGTTTGCTTAAAGTCAATTTATATTAACGTAAATAATTTGTTTTTTTTGTTTGTTTTTTTTTTTGCTAAATAAATATATGATATTTAGTGTACTAAACTTTTTATTTCCTTTTTCATAAGTTTTCACATACATATACATATATATTTTTTTAATTTTTACCTTAATTTTCTTAGCGCTAAGTATATTGTTGGCTCTGTTGATACGAGGCCAAGGTCTTTGGCGGGCGATGGTTTCTATTAGGTTCTAATAAACACTGAAGATGGTGATGATGCATTATCGGTGACGATAATAATGATGATGATGATGATGTAATGGTGGTGCGTTGGTTAATGTATTAAGCTTTTTTATTTCTTACTTACACGGAGAAACGGTTCAAAGAATTTCTAACATCTTTTTGTTTTTGCTTATTTACTTTAATATTTCTGTTATTATTAACGCTTGCGGAAGTCTATGCTCATTACACGTTTAGTTCTTAATTATGATTTTTTTTTGTGTTTTTATCCTATCTGTATATAAACATATTTTAAAACACACATGCAAAATGGGAAATTCACTTTTACCATACATACATATATTTTTTCTGAATAAAATTTTAGTATAATTGAGTTGAAGAATTTTAGGTAGAAAAAAACAATTATTTTTAAAGCCTTTATGAAAGTAAAAAAGACGATCGCAAAACCTGAGTAGATGGCAGTACGTACTACCTACCTACATGCGGAAGGTCCTTGGTTCGACAACATTTAAAATTAAAAAAAACTTACATTGTTTTTCATTTATTCTTACCTCAAGCCGGCAGACTTTTTCAATTTAAAATTAATTTAGATAAAAAAGAAAGAAGTGCCTCTAGCCATGCCGAAATCTTTATAACTTACATGATTATCCAAAATTGATTGCAAAATGCAAAATTTCTTTTCCGTTGCTTTTCTGTGCCAATATTATATGAATTTACGCTCTTAGATGCACTTTTGAATCGGTCTTGTACATGAAGTTTAGAAAGCTTAAATTATTTTATCTAATTACAGTCGCTTCTCGGCAGGGAATGTCAACCCACCGAGTGTATTTCTGACTTATAATAAAAAGCTCCTTATAAAAGCGCATTGGCCATTCGGAGGCGGCTTACAATAAACTGTAGGATACTCCATTTTCTTCGAAAAACATCAAGACCTTTAATTGGAGGTGTAGCTCGGCCGAAAAATCGCTGTACAAAAATATCTAAAAAGTTTTCCAATAAGAGGTATTATTTTGAAAAGCCTGATTTTCCGGTAGATATCACTTTTGAATCTGTAATTTTTTTTACATTTGACAAGTAAAAACTACGTCAGTAGTAAACATGGAACAATATACGCTTCAACAACGCATTGAAATTATTAAAATTCTCTGTAAAAATTTCATCGAAAAATCATCTTGACTGATAAAGCCCATTTCCACCTCGATGGCTAAGGCAATACACAAAATTGCCGCATCTATGGCTCGGAGAACCCAAGATTTATTACTAAAAGCCTCTGCATCCTCAACGTGCAACTGTTTGGTGCGGTTTATGGTCCGGACTTTTTCGAGAATAAATGGAATAGCGAGATGATTAAGGATTTTTTATGGCCGGAATTGGATGGTATTGATCAGGATAACAATAAGACGGTACCACGTGCTACTCAAGCAAAGAAACAATCGATCTTTTAAAGGGAAAAATTTCTTTGAATATCAAAATAACACCATTTAACCATTATGAAATTAAAAACAAGTGCGACGGTAAAAAAAAATGTACATGTTTATGGTGAGCAAGACTAATATCGTTGGGGTCATATACATATTTCAAAATTACGAGGTCTTCTTCGATCTACCGAAGTGACTCGAGTGCCTTCCATTTCGTTGAACACTTAGCTCATGGGTTTGAGCAATTTTAGTTAGAATAATGAAAGGAGTAGAAAGTCTGGAAAGGGCATTCCGAAGTAGAAGAAATTGGTTGAAGAGAAGGCCAAAGAAAACTTGTAAGCGCATAACGCCAACATGCTGTCGAAATGCTTAAGTATAAGGAAAATTGTTCTAAAATTGTGTAGTAAAAAAATATTCAAAATTTGCATAATTCCGACTAACGTACAAATATGTGTTCGTTCTCGAAGTATGCATTGGTTATACATTAATGAAAATCAAATAATAATGATTTTGAATATTTTTGTTTACATTTTGAAGTTTTGGTAGGTACATATTATTGCCAATATATTAATCTTTTTATTGAATCGCCTGTAAAAATTTGCTTACTCTACTGCACACACCTAGCATTCATGTGTCCACGATACTCATCATCATCACCAGTATTATCATAATCGTAAAATATTCAAAACAACAGAATTTTCAAAACACACTAATTTCGTACACAAATTTGTGTAAGCAATAGAATTAAGTAATTCGTCTACAATGTATGTCTATACATTGCCTTCTTGTATATCTATGTGTGGTTTGCTTTAAAAAGGTGTTTTTTTTTGTATTAATTAAGAACATTACAAAATCATTTGCTACTACAGATGCTTACATGTTGCAACGCTTCCGCTACATTATTTGTTTTTGTTTTTCATGCATTTACCTAATATAATTTACATACATATGTACATACTTACATGTGTTTATTTTTAGATAATTGAAATTTGTATTAAACAAATGCTTTGTTTCTTCTTCAACCTACCAACAACTTTCATTACAGACATTGGGATGGCGGCCCACCGAGATACCAGAATCCACCAATGGCACCACCTGCATCCGAATATGAACGCCCACCGCCATATTATTATCCGGGTGCTACGGAGCAGGACTAAGTAATACAGATTGAGATACATTTTTAAAGTGTCACTAGCAAAAAAAAAAAATAAAAAATAAAATAAAAAATAAATCAATACAACAACAAACAATCAGCGCCATAAACAACAAATACAATGAAAAAGAAAAACTGGAAAAATGTCTAACAACTACAACAACAGTGACGAAAGAATTCATATGACAGCATTTGGGAAACACAAGAAATGCCTGCGATAATGCAGCAGGGAAAGGCGACAACATGAGTGGGCGCCGAAAACGCTACTCATCATTATCACGGGCAGCAGCAGCAGCAGCAGCAGCAGCACCGACCTATAATGTGTGGCTTAGCAGTTTGCGGCATAAGCGAAACGGTGCGCAGTGCGTGTGTCTAAAATTTATTTTTAGCGTATTTAGAAAAAAACGCTTTTCTTAAGTTTTCTTTTTATGTATTTTTAAAAACTTGAAGAATTCAAATGAAATTAAATTGCTGCACACTAGCCGTCAAAAAAGTTTTTTTTTTCTACTTTCAAAAAGTAAATATTTATATACAAACAATCAAAAGAACGAAGCATTAGCGAATAATAAAAATTGAAAAGCAAAATATATAAACAATTTCTTGATTGCACATAAAAATAATGTTGGTTTCATAAACCGAAAAGAGCGTGTGGTACATACGATTAAAAGGAATTCCACATACGCGTATACATACATACATATTTAAAAAAATACACATAAAAAGGAAAACGAAAATAAAACACAGCCATTTATGCATTTTCATTCCAACGATCCCCCAAAAAACAAACACACCCATACATATACACATACATATATACATGTAGTAGATGCTCGAAAATTGTTTCGATAATCTCAAGTATTTTAGTTAGTTTTATATTGAAGTGTTATTCGAAGAAAAAAAAAAAAGAAAAAAATGAAATAAAAATAAATATATATATATATGTGTACATGTAAAATGAGACTGTATTTGTTAGTTTTTGTAAACACCTTTTAATGAGTTGATGAGTTGTTTATGTCTCATTAACAATATATATATATTTATGTATGTAGGCACTCACACATAAAAGGCACACACACACACACTCACACCCATATACATACATACAAATGCACTTTATTTTTAAACCTGCCACGTTTCGTGTATTTTTAGAAATAAATTAAAAAAAAAACAATTAATTATAATTAAAATTTAATATTGAATTCATTATACATTTAATATAAGCATTTCTAATCTGTATGTGTGTACACCATTTTTCAATTTAATGCAGATGTTTGTTAGATTTTAAATATTATATTATATAAACATAAATGTAAAAGCATTTAAAAGAATAATAATAATTTGAATTGTGAAATGAACCATTTTAAATGAAATGAACGAATTTTTTTTTTAATTTTTAAAACCAAATGATTTTTTTCACATTGATATTTACAAAATAATACTTATGGTATAAGCGTTATAAGTAATGAGTTATTCGTTATTTTGAAATCTTTATTTTTTATTTTCTATTTTTTGCAATTTTATCGCTCTCACCAAAAAAGGGGCGACAAGTTGGAAGGTGAAAACTTGTCACAAATATTGTAGTTTCGTAAGGATTCATAGAAATAGGACATAGAGTGACATATGAGGAAGGCGTTAGAGTGGGCGATTGGGAGAGAGTGACAGATGGAGAGGAGGCAGAGACGACGACAGCATGGTTAACACATTTTGTAGCAGCCGATAAGCAATATATTGGCAACGTAGCAAGTAAATATGAAAAAAAAATAAAAATAAATTGAAATAAATTTATAATTAAAATTGCGCTCGTATATGAAGATCGAGACAAGCATACACAACACACATATAGATAAAATAATAAAATCAAGCAATTTAAAAAACACGAAGATAGTAAAAGTTTAAATATTGATAAAAATACAAGTACAGCGGGTTAATTTGTTTGACACTGTTTTCCAAAAAAAAAAACAAAAAAAAACATATATAAACTTTTATGATTGCTACTGTATGTTTATCTAATGCAGCTGCAAATAAATTATAATTATATATAATTGTAAAATATATGTAAAGAAATGCATTTTTATTGTATACAGTAAGTGTGAAACTACTCAAGCGTTCTGCAGAGCTGAAAATTTTTAATAAAAAAATTAAAAATAAAAATAGTTGCAAATGTCTTCGCAGATTATAAGGTTGAGAAATTGTTAGTAAAAGCCAGGCAAATGAAAACAACTTGCATAAATGCGTGTTAATAAATTTTAGGATTTCTTTATTACCATTGAAGTGTTGAAACTATTAGCTTATTTAAAATAAAAATTTATTCAAGACTTTCAAAATTTAAGAATTTCGAAATATTTAATTTTCACTACAGCTTAAGGTTTTAATATCAACTTTGAAAGAAATTTGTTTCTCACGTAGCATTGTTTTTAAAACAACAAAGACGATTCCTTCAGCGGTCTAACCTAAAAATTTGGAGACACATGATTTCTCCATAAGCAATTTCTGTATAAAAACAGGCTTGTAACAAAAAGCTTCGCTTGCAAAATAAACTAAAAATGATATCAGTAGAAATCTGAAGGTTGTTTTATGAAATTTAATAAATAAATAAATATTTTATTTTAATTTTTTTTTCTTCTCAAAAAATGTTAAAAAAGTAAATGAATTTAAATTTAAACTTTGGCATGCATAAAATTGCTCAAGTAGTAAACATATAAATTTGGGTGCTGGTTTTTTTTTTAAATGACTGCCAAATTTTTATATTTTGATTTTTTTTCACTATTAAATTATTATATAAGAAATTTTGAAATTTAAGCAAATTAATAATAAATTAAAATGCTAAAAATTATGAGCTATAAAAAAAAATAAAATTCCAAACGCTTGATGAATATAAACCGTTGGAGATAAAAATAATCGAACGAAAGAAAGTGAAATATATGACAGCCACTGATAGAAATGACTATGATGTTGAAAGGTTTTAAACTGCCATTTAAAAAATTAATAAAAATATAAACAAAATATTACAATATACATAATAAGTAAAGCAAAAATAGATTTTGTCCAAGTAAAGTTGTAAAGAAAAAAATTAAAAATAAAATAAACACGAACCCATGCGAAGAATGCATTTTAAATATAGCAAAATGTTGTATATTATTTTGTATTATTAAATACTTTTGCCGTATATAAATATTTACAAAAAAACAAACACATAGACACGAACACACATACTTATGAGCGCTATATACATACAATACACACATACGTGTATATGGCATGTTAAGCTAAATAAATAAATAATTGATAAAATGTAACGAAAATAATGAAAAATATTTACACTTTGTTTTCGAAGTCAAAAATATGAAACTCTTAAAGTTAGTATGCTCATACTTATACAATTATACTTATGAATGTTCGATTAATTAATTATTATAAAAACGAGCAGAGCATAAAGTTTATTATACAAAAAAAAAAAAAAAAAAAAAACTATAAAATATACACTTCTATTAATATTATTATAGAAAAATGCATTTCTTTTATTTTTTGAAACTGAAGTAAACTATGTCTGTCTCTCAAAAAAATTATGTATTAAACGTAACTGGTTTTCATTTATAATTTTTATACCAAAATCATATGAACGAAACATTTTATAGCGTACCATAAATTAAAAAAAAAACCTACAACAATAAAGTAATATTAATAAAAAAAACTACATTTCAAGCTCTTCATTTTGTACCTCCCTCCCCTTACATTATACAATTCAATTATAACACCTTCATATATATAATATATGCATAACATTTAAGTGATTGTTCAGTTCTTCAAACTTACATTACATTAAAGAACTTAAAAAAAGACATACATTACTCCAGAAGAAATTCCAGTGTAAAAGTTTTCTTATAATAAAACTCATATTCACTTAAACAAAATAAAATTAAACACAATAAAGTAATAAAAACGAAACTTAGCTACTTGAAATCACTCCAAACTCTAATGCAAATCATTTGAAAACCAAAAACTCTGCACTTTTAGATAAAAAGAAAAATATGAAAATGAATGTGAAATGAAGTGCTACTGAAAACTTAAAAAAAAAGAAGAAATAAATATGCAAATGTCCCATAATTGTTGAGAGCAAAATAGAAATTTGCCATGCAAAGATTAGTAGTAAAATGACAATGATAAAAGACGCATAAGAAGAGGAGGAGAGATGTGAAAAAGTTAAACAAAAAACGAGCAATTGTATGCTGCGAAAATAGAAAATCAAATACACATACATAAATACATACATACCTACATAAATAATGATTCTAATGTAATACAATTGCAATTTGAAATAAATACATACGAGTACATACATAACATATAATCAACAATAAATATACAAGTATGTATGTAAGAGACATAAAATAAATCGATATATCGTCAAATCGTACGATCCGATTTGTTTCAAATACATAAAATTGTAAAAGAACGAAATCACCAACAATTACAAATAAAGTTTCAAACTACCAAAAAATCTTGTTATGCAATTTTTATTTTCAAATGATTTTTGGGATTTACCGTTGTTGTAAGGAGCAATTTAAACTAGACAATGTCGTGGAGTTCATCTAACGGGAGGCCTAGGAAATTAGCTACTTCGTTAGGTGCCGATCAAAGGAAAGGAGTTTCTGTTGTTGTTGTAGGGAAAAGCGTGACTCCGGTACGTAGAACTGGCTATCGTGACAGTTAAAATGTGCCATTGCTTGAGTTTGCTTAAGAGCATCATAAAAAGTAATCACGAGAACTCATTACAGGCAGAACATAGCATGATAAGGTTAGAATCGAACCCGATATAATATCTGGAACTTAATTACATCGGAAATAAGCGTAAAACTGGAAACAGTTCAAACTCTTCACCTGCAACAGCTGGTTGTTGGATTCCCATAACGCCATTCACGGCAATGGAATTGAGAAGAGTATTTTGGTTGAGCCGCTGTGAAGCCGAGTTTACGGCTTGTCGCGTTTAGTAATCACGCACGTCTTTTTAGATATGATTGCACAGCGGCTTTGCATCCCCACGATCCTAAACAGGCATATACTGCATAATCAATATGCTGCCTAAATGACATATAGGTGATATCAGTACGTCTCTTGCTTTGGTTCTCAGTCCCAAACACAGGTAATTTGAGAATGTGACTTCATATCATTCACAATGCGCCCAGCTCCAGACTTACGGAGAAGAATTTGATATAGGTAGTTCATCAAATTGAGCGCACTGCTCACAATCGCATGGTTGGATAAGCAGGAAGCTTAATGGGTCTATTCAATGGCTTAGATGCGGCCGTTTGTGGTCAAGCCCAGAGCATTCTCTGTCAATTAATCATCGACGTCCACATTCAGTAACTTTGAGTAGATTACCGTCGGCCGTGATAGCCGAGTGGTTAGCATTGCGTACTGTCATTCGGAAGGCTCGGGTTCAAATCCTGGTTTCGTACTAACATCTAAAAAAAGTTATAGAAAATTAATCTAAATTTACTAATTGCGGTCGCCCCTCGGCAGGGAATGTCAACCACTCCGAATGTATTTCTGACATGAAATAAAGCTCCTCATAAAAAAAACTACAATATAAGTCGTTCGGAGGCGGCTTAGTATAAACTGTAGGTCCCTCCATTTGTTGGAAAAACATAAAGACGCAAAACAAATTGGAGGAGGAGTTCGGCCGAAAATCTCTTCAGCGGTTACAAAGCACCAAATATATTATATATACGAGTATATGTTGCACAAACCAGGACTCGAACGGTACGCAATGTTAACCATTCGGCTATTTCGGCGGTATTAGTTTTTTAATAGCCATAAAACATTTTTGGACGAACCCTTGCCTGATTATATTGCCACCTCTGCAGATATATGTATGCAGATCTATATAAAAGTTTACATCGTTCTTATAATGTGCACCCGACTGTTTTGGGAACCTAAAACCAATATGTCTAAAAATATCATTCAAACATTGTCAAATGCTCATTTCACTTTTATTAAACTTAATCGGGATAAGGTTACTCCCGATCACTTATAGATCACTAGCATGATGTACAGGACATATTTTGAGTCAAATAGTGCTTTAGTGCTTTCAAGTCGCTGCATACCAAAGTGTGGTATTCTTGTTGGTATTTTGTTAAGTCAATGACATGATTCAATGGTGACATTCACACAATACATGTGTGATATACATACATATGAATAAATAAAATAAGAGTACCATTACCATTGCCCTTCTAATCGTGAGATCGAACAATCGATCTAAACAGACATTGAAAACCTGTCCCGGAAATAAATAGAATTTCACCACAATAATTACGGATCTTTGTTCAATTAAAAAATTGAATGACCTTTCTGTGAATGGCATGTGTGTTGACAATAATAAATATATTCAGCAATGAAATCCCAAATTTATCTGTTAGAGTGTAGCCAACGGAACTTGATTTGACTTTTACATGCGAATTGTGCATTAAGACCACTTCAGTGTTGCTTCATAGATTTGTTCTGGTTAAAAAGTGTATTTAATAGCCCATTTTTTCCATTAAAAGCTTTTTGAAAAATATCGTATAGAAGGTTATGGTTGGTTGTTACGTCTTACATATCGTAAGCCCGTTGACCTAACAGGTCCGGGTTCAAACAAGTCTGTCAATGAGCCTACAACCGATCCGCAGTTCTTTCGTGATGGCTGTATCCTCTTTTGCTACCTATGCACATGATCTTCGTGATCTATCAAGCCGGAAAACCACTTATTCTCGTCCTGAGAATTTCTTTTAGCTCTTTCATTAAATCTCTCGTATAGAGTTTTCTGGAGACAAAACAATAAAGTGACCGCTTTCATTACATATTCGCCTGCTGATTCGATTTTCTGCTGAGCTCCTTCTCAAATTTGTGTATTGTGTCTAGATGTTTTTCCAACCAATGGAGAGGCCTACAGTTTCTACTAACCAGCCTCCGAACGGCTGATGGTTTTTTATGAGGAGCTTTATATTATGTCATAAATACACTCGGAGAGGTTGACATTCCCTGCAGAGGGCGACCGCAATTAGAAAATTTAACTTAATTTTTTAATTAAATTAATTTTCTATAACTTTCGATCACGCGCTTTTCGATTACGCGGATGATTTTTATGGCGGATTGTTAAGGATGTTTTTTATATGTGTGGTTTTCAATGGGGCAATACTTTTGTCGGAGTTGGCCTTTTTGCCCTTTGATTGACTTGATTTATAATCAGTTTGGCTTGCCATTTCATAATGAACAGTCTTACTCCGGAACAAGGTTTGTAAATCGTACAAATTTATTACCAAAATATTGTTCGATTCGCGTGACGCATCGCGCCCCCAATATTTGGTCTACATATTCGCCCAGCAGTGTCGGTAATTCGACCAACCATGGACCGGCTTCGAACCACGTTTACTCTGATGGATAATGCGCATCCTCAGAGGCGCCATACAGTGTGCACTGAAGACGATACTGCTGCTGTGAAGCAGAGTACCGAAGAAGACCTGAATTAGACCATCCGCGATTGCACGCAACAATTGGAGTTGTACCACTGCTTACAGAATCCAATACGTGCTTGAACTGAAGACGACCCAACACCAAGCCCGTCGCATGTTGGGTGAATGGGCCCAAAACGAGATAGGAAAACCGATATTGACTTTCAAAAGAAAAGTTAGTTCAGTGATGAAGCTCACTTTTGGTTTAATGGGTATGTTAATAAAGAAAATTGTCGCGTTCGGAATGATTATAATCCACAAGCCATTGTTGAGATGCCGTTATATTGTCAAAAAATCTTTCTATGGGCAGAGAGAATCATTGGTACATATTTCTTCAAAAATTAAGCCGGCTATAGTGTTATAGTCAATGGGAAGGCTCTAAAGCCATGATTAATGACTTTTTCGTGTCTGATTTCGAGGATGTTGATGGGGACGACTATTGGTTTCAATAAGACGGTGCTACATGCCAGACAGCTAACAATGCAATGCATTTACTGAAGGAGACTTTTATTGGGGGCATATGCTCTATTCATTGGCCTGTGGCATGGCCTCCAAAATCGTAGGTTTAAACACCGGTGTACTATTTTTTGTGGGGCTATGTGAAGTGGCTGGTCTACGCAGATAGGCCCGAGACTATTGACGCCTTGGAAGAGAATACTCGGCATGTTATTGCTGACATACGGTCCAAGCTGCAAAAAATGTTTGAAAATTGGGTCTCCAGGCTGGAGTTTATTAATTTTTAAAACATAATGGCAAAACCCTTATCTTTATAATAAAGCCAAATTCTTGGCCGTAACATTAATTTATAAGCGTTTTATGCCTTCTTGGAAATCACATGTCGAAAAAATACTCAATGACTGAAATAAGAGCACAATAATGAGACTAATGACTTAAACTTGGCCGACTAATAGTTTGATGAAGAACGAAATCTTTAGTTTCAGTTAAGGAGGTTTTTTTATGAATTTCCCCCAGATACATTTTTTTTCTGAAATTTTCCCACTGGGTTGCTATGAATTGTAGTTAAGCTATAGTTAAAGGTTGAAACGAGTAGTTCATAAACAGCTTTTAATATTGATATGTATGAAAGTGTATAAACACGTGTCTAACAACTTTTTTTAAATTTTTTATTTTTAATTTTTCAATATTTTGTAACTCAAATGAAATGAATTTAAAATAAAAAAGTACACCAAAATACCTTTATAAGTATGTATTGTATGTATATATCTAAGGCGAGATCAGTTCATTGACCAAAGATTGAACCAAACTACAAGTACATAATTAACTGTTAACTAAAGAAATTGAAACTAATCGACACAGGCAAACATGCATAGTACGTACGTACGTACGTGTGTATGTAGGTATGCATATAAAACTGACTGTGACGAAATAAAATGTTTGATTGATTTGTGATATTTTGTTTTGTTTTGCATATCCGTTATTGGTATTTAAGGTGCATAGCTTGGTGAACAAGCAAATACTTGAGTAAACTTGTATGTTTGTATAGGTATAGCAGTGGAGCAAGTTATTTGAGCCTTTTACTTGCCTTCCAAGCCATTATCCATCAATATGCAGCATTTGTACTGAGGAAAGAGCGAACTCACTAGAAAGTACTTTCACTATTACCTTGTTTTGATTACATACATATAGGTATATGAACATGCTCCCCTATGCATATGTAAATATATTTAAACAACTAGGAGTGGTGCTCAATTTAGCCTAGTAGTGCTGTGGGAGTTTCGAAAACAAAATTAAAAAAATAACGAATTTTTATGCAGAAAAATTCAAAATATATTTTTTATTTAATTTGAAGCTTTTTTTTGTCACACGCTTACATATGTATGTTTCCATGTAGTATAATTGCATGTTTTGTTTAAAGCCAAGTGCAAGTGCGTGCAGTTGTGCGCGTGTGCGTGTGTAAGTTGTTAAAATAAAAAATATTATAATTAGTTTTTACTCTTTTTAATTGTACGCTAATGCGCATTCACTTAACATCCAAAGGAAGTAGAGCATTGAATTTCACATTTCACGGTTTCTGCTTGTTAATACACATCTTAGTACTACTGTTGCGTGTTTCAGCGCCTACAATTAACGTTTATTTACAACAAAATGTATAAAAATACTTGAGGAGATAGTTATGTGTTAAATCGTTTGTTTGTTTCGTTTATGGCGTGTGTAGGCCTATTAGATAGCTAGGAAATGTGATGTGCATCAAGTGAAAGCAATAAAGTAAGCCTTCACGGTTAAGAAATTCAAAAATTGCAAAGAAATAGGAACCGGAATATTTTTTTTATTTTATTTTTTTAGATTAAATCCTTGGTTTAAAACTAAACTGATCTTTTATCCCATGAGAATAGTTGCTATGTGACCTTAATTTTATGTACACGTATTGAAAGACAGTGTTGTTTTCAAGCTCAGTCAGAAGGTAGGTTGCGCTAAGGAGATATTTGAGTCATTATCCATAGTCCGTTGATATGAGTCTTCTGGCAAAAACCGCAGTATTGGTACAAGTTGGAGCACAGGTTGGATGGACAGCCCATCTAACTGGCCTGCACCGACTTCCAAAATTGTTACAAATACTTCTTTGTTAAGACGATATTGGTCTATGAATCTACATACAAACATATTTTGTATCAGCAAATGTAAAAGTGGAATGCAAATTGCATTTACATCGACTCTGGGAGCTCCAGCATATTGCTCTTATCTCCAAAAATTTTGCTCTTTATTTTCTCGCTAGTTTCTCCAAATCCTTTATCATTAAAAATGCTATCACAGCTGAAGCCATTTTATTTTTAATTAAAAATCACAAATGGGTTAAACTCGATACAAAAATTAAATTAAATTGCTGATTTTTTGCACTCCACATACCCCCCACAAAAAAGTCCAGCGGTGTTAAATCGCACGGTCTTGGAGGCCACGCCATAGGTCCATGCGTGCGACAATGCGCTCATCAAAAGTTGCTTTCAGTAAATTGATTGTTTCGTTGGCTGAATAACTTGTAGCGCCGTCTTGTCGGAACCAAATGTCGTCTACAATAACATCCACCAATTCAGACAGGAAAAAGTCGTTAATCATGGCCTCATAACGTTCTCCATTGACTATAACATTATGGCCGGCTTCTATTTTGAAAAAATATAGATTAAAGATTTCCTCTGCCTATAGTCATACCAAACAGTGATTTTTTGAGAGTGTTCATCACCCCAAATGCGACTATTTTGTTTATTAACATGCCAACATTTAACTAAAAGTGAGCTTAATCGCTGAAAAAAAAATTTTCTGCAAAAAAGGGCTCGCTGGCCATCTCGTTTTGGACCGAACATGCGACTTGCTTGGTGGTAGCTTGGCAACAATTCTTAAACGAGTTGGATTTGTAAGCCCACAAACTAAGATTCTTCCGCATAATCTTCTATATAGTTGAGGAACACAGCTCCAATTGTTGCGGGCGATGGTGGATGGACTCATTCGTGTCTTCTTCGATACTCTGCTCCCCAGCAGTAAACGCGTCTTCGGTGCGCACTGTACGGCGTCTCTGGGGATGCGCATTATCCACTGAAGTAAACGGGGTGTGAAGCCGATCTTTTCGCTTCCTTATCCAGTCTGGAGAAAACAGAGCTCAAGGCACGGTTGTTGAGCTGACGTCAGCAGTTATAAATTCTTGTGGAATATCGTACATTCTCTATTCAGCTCAGTTTAAATGCTCAAATATTTATATTAATGTTATTGTACATTAAGTATATTAAATAAATATAAATTATGAACTAAACTTGTTATCAAACAAGTACGCACTTGGGCAAATAATCGTATGTATGTAAGCAAACAAAGTGTGATAAAGAAAAAAAGGGGAAAAAAATTGATAAAGCACTTCAAGTGACTAGAAAATTTATCAGCATTAAAAATCACAAACTTAATTGTAAAAATTTTCTTGATAAACAAATGATACATACATATGTACATTTGTTATTACATATGAATGTAAACACAACATAAATGTTATCAACTCATTTAAGTTAATGACTGCTATTAAAACAAAGTATTTGGAGCCTGTTGGAAGCGACCAACAAAAATTGGTTGATTTATTGATTTAAAGTCCATAATGATTGCAAATTATAAAATATTACTTTTTCATTCTTCATTAATTAAAAAAGCTATAGGGTGTTTTTGTTTTTGATTTTATGAGCATTATATAATCGTAATCACAAAATTAGTCACTCTAGCTAGATTTGATGTGAGTAATAATAGATAACAGCGTGTAGTAAATTGAACATATTTATGCCCACATACGAGTATATATACATACACACATAAATCCATATATGTATTTATAACTAAATTCTCATTTGTTTACATTTTGTGCCAACTTGTCGGTTATCGCATACCAGGGCACGTTAACGATCGATAGAGATCTATCTACCTGTGGAGATAGCGACTGAGGTAGCGTAAAATTAACCGCGACGACGCGATGTCAGTCCAAATAAACTTTCGCTTTCATTACGCGAAACTGTTTTGTATTCAAATGTTATGAATGTACACGTATGTATGTATGTCTGTAAATAAAATATTATATAGACATACTATACAAATGTAGGAATGGCGGGCAATCAAATTTCAAATTAATGTATGTATGTATATTTATAAGCAAAAAATAATAATAATAAAAATTAATAGTTATAGTGTAAAACAGGATAGCTAGTTATAAAATAATATACGAGCATACATATATGCTGATATGCTGATATACAAATATATATTTATATATATTAATGAACAAAAAACAAGCGCGGCATCACCTTTTTTCTTCCGAGTTAACAATACTACATATGTATTTAGTACATACGAGGAATATCTAGAAAGTAAGTGTATTGGATTTTTGTAGATTTTAAAAATTTGTATCGAAGCGAAAGAAATAAAAAATACGGGACACTTTAGTACATAATTTAAGCTATTTCTCGACATATCGTCGTATTCGATATTCTTCACTATGCAAGTTGATAAGCGGGGTATCTATTTTTGGGGGCCTTCCAACACCTTCTCCTTTACCTGGTAATTTGCGGAAACATCGCAAAAAGTTCGTCCACAGTCTATCTGCGATCGTCACGGAGTCATTATCGATTTTTCAGATGTTTCGTCAGCCAGTATTGAAAGTTTTTCGCTCCTCTGATCATCATACACATGCGCACTCTCGTTTTTAAGCTCACAATACCACTTATACCTACTTTTACGATTCATAGCTTTATCACCAAATGCAGTTTTTATCTCATTATAAATCTTAAACGAAAGTTTTTCCTCTCAAACGAGGCAACGGATGACGCCGCGAACTTCGTACTTGGCTGGAGATTAAATTATTCCTGCACAGTTCTGAACGTACTGACATCAAATCGGTCTCATTGTAAAGGAAAGAAGTCTGGCTGCCCTACCGTCTTGCCAACATGACGAAAATAAAATCTCTCCAGATGTGAGAGTCTCAGTACAATTACTATCTGGCTATACCTCGTATTATGCTTGCACACATGTACATACGTATATGGAAGTACGAGTATGTTTTGTGTTACAGAACAACATGATTCATACACGTGTGTACCATATGTTAGAGATGTGAGTGTAAGGGCCTGACTTCGGGAGCCATTCCATATGCAACATAAATTAATTAACTTATGATGGGTTGGGTTGGCCGAATTGAGGTGTGTTTGTTACATTTGACTTTTGTTGTGTCTGATATATATAAATACATACTTACATAGCTTATTAGTAAAGCGTTGAGATTCCATCACTCTGTGTACAGCTACAAATTCAAGTTTCATATACATATGTTTCTGTTAGCAGTAACACAATGGGCTATCGTGCCTTATCCCTGGCACAGCGAAAGAATATATGATTTTTTTGATTTTTCACAACCATGTGGTATTGTACAATATACCGTCGGTAATCCCAGACTTTTCACCAGACTTTTGTGCCTACACTTCCCAAGCAGCATCAAAAGGTATGGCCTCGTCAAAATTAAGAATACTTGCTCTATATATTGGCAGAAAGATGTGTTGTGATTTTCTTCCAGATAACTTTGTTCTGTAGAAAAAAAGAGGCTTTAATCTAACCTTTGATTACCATGTTTTTGATAAAAGAACATAGTTTTCTCTCTCCTACCAGATCCATCTAGTTACATTGCATTTAGCTTAACTCTGCCATCTTCTATTGGCCCTGCTGATGAAGCATGATCTTAGTAGGTCTTTGCAAAGGAGAGAGGTATGCAAAAATCGTAGGCTGAGTTTACCTGTACTTGCCAGATCGTCATTCTCGCAATTTCATGGCATGTCTCTATGTCCGGAGACATAGATTTAAGATTAAAGATTTCCCTCCATCTTATTGTCACCTTTGGGGTGATCACGTTGATTGTAAGTGGTTCAGAGTGAACTCCGCAACCCACCCTGCCATCGAGTATTGAGAACTCAGGGAATATAGATACGGATCCACTTCTTCCGAAAAGGGTGTAGAGTTAAATATTTGGCTGTGTCTTGTGCGGTTTCTGTATGGTTCATTTGCGTCTGGTTTTATGGCGTAATTTTCCATTAAGATTTGTTGGGTGAAAATTAAGGAAAAACGATTTCGTAGAAGTTGAAAGCAGCGCTCCTGTAATGAGTGTGGAGTTTATTAACGAATTTCAGTTTCTTCTTCTTCTTCTTTAGTGTAGACATCGCTTACGAGATTATAGCCGAATTTATAACATTACGTCATTCATTTCTTTTTTTCGCTGTTTGGTGCCATTCGGAGATACCACGTTCAGCCAGATCCTTCTAACCCTGGCCTTTCCAACGGCGTGAAGGTCTTCCCCTTCCTCTGCTTCCGCATGCGGGTACTGCATCGAAAACTTTCAAAGCTGGAGTATTCTTAACTATCCAAAGCAAATGACCTAGCCAGCGCAGCCGCTGAACTATGTCAATGTCGCCGTATATCTTATAAAGCACATCATTCTATCGGCTGCGGTATTCGCCGTTACCAACTTGAAGAGAACCATAAATTTCAAAAACTCCTAACGCCGACTCATCAGTTGTTGTCATCGTCCATGTAGAATGTTGATGCCAAGTATGTCAATATCATCGGCGTACGTCAGTTAAAATTGGTGCCTCATACGTTTAAGAATATCACTTAGAACTTGGAGGTATTTTGCAGTCGCTGTGAGGGCGAGATCGTCAGCGCATGCTTCTTAGTTTGCAACTTGTTAACTGCAAGAGAGAAGAGAGGTGGAGAGAAATCCAACCTGTGGGGTGCCTTTTTTAATTTTGAAGCTCACATATTAAACACAAACTAATTTGAAAGTAGTTTTAAGTAAGTAATGAATTCAACAAACGAATTCGCGGACAATTAATTAGATAGATAAAATTGTGTTTTTTTTTTATAAATAAAAAATGTTTAATTTAACTGATGCCAGTAAATTAAGTAGGAAGTCGCTCTAGTATGTTTTAATATATTTGATTTTCAATTTAAATTGAACATAAATCTTTTAAAAGTTGGTAATAAAACAACTGAGATGAGCAACAGAAATCTTTTGTGAGGAAAATTAAAATAGAAACTAAAAAAAAGAAAGTAAAACTCACATCGATTTTAACGGTATTACTATTTTCATTTCCATCTTCATTTAATTAAAATATGTCTGTGTAGCGTCACAGAAGTAATATTAAACTGTTAAAAAAATTATGAATTTTAATTTCATCGTAGTAAACCTTAAATTTATTTGTGCGCATGAAATATTTACATACATTAAAAATATTATTTATTTTTGTTAACATAAATTATGTATGTTAATTTTATTCAGAAACTCGCCAGATTATAATCGATTAGCAGATAATTTCGTAATTGGCTAAAAGCGTCCGACTACTATTGGAAAACTCGTTAGTTCGAAGAATGATGATATTGGTTAATATATAGAAATACAATATAAGCACAAATAATGCGTCTGGAACTGGAAATCTTTCTTTGATAATTTTGAAAATATCTTTCTTTTTGCTTTCTTCACACGCTAGAGGGTATACCGTATTCCAAAGTTTTACTTACTTGGAAAATAATACAGCTAACATTTTTGCAGAAAAATCATTTATTTCTTTGAATTGAATTTGAAATGATTGAAATAAAATTTAAATTTAAATAAAAATATAATATATGTAAATAAAATGTATATTTGGGAACGAATAATAGGAGTTATCCAATTCTTGGTTTCAAAAACAGGACTGTATTTTTATATATGTCAAACTTAACTGTCAAACTAAGGATGTTTTGTTTTAGCTAAAAGTCAGCCAATCGTGAGAATGGATCGTTTAACAATTGCAGAACGCGTTGAAATTTTTAAAATTTACTCAAAAAATGGTGATTTAAATGTGACCACGTTTCGTGCTTTAAGAGGAGATTATGTGGCACATAATCGTCGAATACTCAAGCAGTTGATAAAATTTTAAATAATTTTGTATTGACTGTTTCGGTTACAGATATTGTAAGGCCTGTGCAACATCCTTTTGCCTATAT
The DNA here is from genome assembly GCA_037013455.1 of Ceratitis rosa. Classification (NCBI taxonomy): domain Eukaryota; kingdom Metazoa; phylum Arthropoda; class Insecta; order Diptera; family Tephritidae; genus Ceratitis; species Ceratitis rosa. The sequence goes on along the minus strand of JAWMAG010000031.1, from coordinate 8,681,652 downwards.
CTCTACATCCACAAGAGCTCAGACTTTCTTACATTGCGTATTTAGACTTGGACTTACATCGACCACTATACAAAGTCCAGCACAATTGAAACTAGCTGAGCATACATAACGCCATACATTTGTAGCTTGGGTGCCTGAACAACAAGCAGTGAATTGGTCTTCTCCTGGCTTCCCTGGCTAGAAAACCTGATTCAGCTACCTTCCACTGGGACGAGAAAACACTTTATGTTAAGCAGGCTTTAAAAAGGTGAGTGATATAGTTGAAGGCTTCCTCAGGAAATGCGATCGTATCCAGGTACTTTGTCCTCTTTTAGCCAATGGATACTGCTTTGTATTTCACTTCTAGTGAATTACTTCATTAGCAGTGCTAATTGAAAGACAGTGCTAATTGAAAGACAAAAACCAAGGCATCTAGAGAATGTGGGGGAGAAGAAATTTTTAGGTGATCACCAAATAGTTTAAATTTCTCATCCAGATTTTTCACCCAGCATGAAGAAAAATATTAAACTGTTTAAATTATTATTTTTTCAATTCATAGTTTTTCTTTATTTTTTATTTCTTCCTAATACAAGAAAATACGTCTGAAGCTTTTGCAAGCTTCGCGTACAGAAATGCAAATACTTTGAGACTCAACTCGGGCGGATATTTCCATTGCATGCCTGAGTAATTTTTACAAGAAACACCCACACACATATACACATATGTACTTTAAGCTCACTTCTCACTGTACCGTGAGTTACTTTGTAAACTTTACCACTCCACTCATAGCGTAAAAGAGCCCAAAGACCAAAAGTTAAAGTTAAAAAATTTGAAGTTTGAGCAAAAGATAAACATCTAAAGCTTATGACCACATCCACACACACATACATAAATACGCACGTGTGAATTTTAAACACCAAAATCTAATAGACAAGTGCCGTCTGCTGACAAGTAATAATATTTGGCTTAAAGTCGACAAACCAGCTACTGGTTAAACGCATGGATGGCTGGTTGGCCAAAATGGTAATGTATATGTAGTACAACTGGCTTTTTAGCTCACTCGCCTTGTTCGCTGGCTGGCTGGCTGGCTGGTTGCCTGATTTACTTGTGACTCTACACATTTTGAGCTTGAATTTTTTGCATTTGAGTTTCCTACCCATATACATATAGATAGTACATACTACGAGTATATACACGCGGATAGAGTTAAAATGGAAAAGAACTCAATATCATTGAGTTGTGGTTTTTGTTATTGCATTTAACTAAATTTGTGTGTGTGTGTATGAGTGTATTTCTTTAGTTGGTGCTGGTTTTTCTTTCCTCTTTTTCTGGTTTGCCGTAGAAGTGCTGCGTATGCGCACAAGTCGAGCAGTTCAGTCACAGTTACCAACTCCAACGGTTGAGATCAGTTGAACGGTTAGTGCGCAAGAATTGGTGGCGTAGAAAAGTGGAGATTTTATTAACTTTATGTATATGTAGTTTTTGGTTAAAAATACATACATATATGTAAATTTAATAAAAAAAACTCGCAAACAAGAATTGACATTAAAGAGCAAGAAAGAAATAAATTGGCTACGTATACAATATATGGATTCAAAAAAATAATAAAATAAAAAATAAAAAAAAAATTATTGTAAAATATATTTAAATAAAATTAAAAAATAAATATGTGAAGGATTATGTACTCTGTTTTGAAGCAGTAAAAAATAAATCACAATTAACAAAAGAAAAATATTTGTTGAGACTGAAAACTTTGATATGAAACGAAACTAGGCTGTTTTTTGAAAATTAAATAGTCAAATTTAAAAATGAAAAACATATGTATTTATGATATTTTTTTTATTTTGACAATTTCTATGCATTATAAAGATTTAATAAATTTTTAATGAACTGATATTAACAGACTTTACACTCTTTTTGTGCATTCGTTAAAGTATTCCAAGCTTAGCTGTGCTCAAATGACTTTGTTAGCAACGATTTCACTTTTCAAATGTAAATTACTTTTTATGAGTTTACTATGAGTTTCATTTGCATTTAAATTATCGCTTAAAAATAGTATTTTTGTATTTAAAATAATATTTAATTTTTTTTCTTGATGTATATAGCAATTTTGCTAGTTAAAGTATCTACAAAAATTTGCTTTGTACTTTTGTATTTTTTTATAAAAAAAAAATATTTTTTCTTTTTAATATTAAATTTTTACAAAGAATATGAGTATTTGTGCTAACAATAAATAATACACGAAAAGACAAAAGCTCCGTTAAAATACCTAACGCCTACAACACTCAAACAAAAATTATAAATTTAACGGTATTTAATCGCCATTTTTTCACTTTTAGTGCAATTTGCAGCTTAACTAATTCAACGACTGTTTAAGTGGTGTTGTTTGTAAATTGTGCAACAACACGAACCAACAAGCTGACAATTAATTGTTCTATTTGTGGAATTTTATTTTTAATAAAAGAAATATATTTTTGGTGTTGCGCATAAAAGAAGCAAATTACACAGAAAAAATTGGATTTTGTTCATTGAATCTACGAATTATTAAACAAAATGGTAAGTTATTGCGTGGAAAATCATTTGAAATATATATACATGTACATATATTTATATGAATGCATTGTACATTCACAAATAAGTAGCATATGATACGTTGATATGCTATGAAACGAAAGACTTAAGACACGAACTCGACGCGCACTGCAAGTAATACGTAAATAGCCAAATAAGCGTTGAAGTGAATAACTGATTTGGTTATTCGCGTTCAACACACACGTCTACGTGTCATTTGAATGCGCTTCTGTGCATGTGATTTTTCTTTTATTTATTTATTTTTTCTTGCAGAAAATAATCGAATAAATAATCATTATATGCGGAGAAGCAAATAAAACACATATGTACAAATTAAGTTTCTGAAACTCTGAAATTCATATTTGCCTCTGTGAAAGCAATTTATATACGAAAATGCTCATGCACATTTTGTTGTGCATATTTGTTTTTTCTCGCCTCTAATTTCACTTTCTATGTGCAGAAAAGTTAATGAACAGTATAAAGTGGTAAAAAGATCACATTAAATTGTATAGCATGAGATATTTGATAAACAATGTGGCGACGCTTTCAAAATAAAATTTCTTTTCGATCATAAAACTCTGAATTTCAAGCAAATTAATTCTGTAACACTTTCGCTTTTAAACAAAAACTTTTGCACATAATGAATAAAGCTTTATTTGAGAGAAATTAGATTGAAGAAATGGTTAATTGAAGAACACAAGATAAGATGAAATGAATTAAATTAAGATTAAATAATCTAAAATAAAATAAAAATAAAACAAAATAAAATAAAGATAAATTAAATTATATAAAATAAAAGAAATTAATATAAAATCAAATAAAATAAAGTAACATAAAATAAAATAAAATAAAATAAAATAAAATAAAATAAAATAAAATAAAATAAAATAAAATAAAATAAAATAAATAAAATAAAACAAAATAAAATAAATAAAATAACATAAAATGAAATAAAATAAAATAAAATATAATAAAATAAAATAACATAAAATGAAATAAAATAAAATAAAATAAAATAAAATAAAATAAAATAAAATAAAATAAAATAAAATAAAATAAAATAAAATAAAATAAAATAAAACAAAATAAAATAAAATAAAATAAAATAAAATAAAATTAAATTAAATAAAATAAATTAAAATAAAATAAAATAAAATAAAATAAAATAAGATAAAATAAAATAAAATAAAATAAAATAAAATAAAATAAAATAAAATAAAATAAAATAAAATAAAATAAAATAAAATAAAATAAAATAAAATAAAATAATATAAAAAATAAAATAAAATAAAATAAAGTAAAATAAAATAAAATAAAATAAAATAAAATAAAATAAAATAAAATAAAAAAAAAAAAAAAATTAAATTAAATAAATGTGATAAATGAAATAAATTAAATAAAAAAATAAATGAAATAAATTAAAGTGAATAATAGAATGTAAACAGCTAACCAAAATGAAATATTTCTCCATATTTTTGATTATTGAACGTTTTCTCAAAGATAAGTTTTAATTTTCATTATTTATTGAACTTCTGCAAAAAAGATCTGCATTTTAATCAAACAGATGTTCACATGGTCCAATCCAGTTTTTTCTCAACAAGTTCATTAAGTAAGTTATTTTGTGGATTTTTATGAGGCGAAGTTTCTTGAGTGAAGATATTAACGAAATGCTGGCATCAAATATAAATCAATTTGTGAGCCCGAAACAGTTTTGTATTTAAGTCTTTAGTATTTTGAAAAGGAGTATTTAGTATTATAAAGAAAGGTTAGTTGTATTTCTATTTTTTCCTGGAAGATAAGTATAGAAATTTTCATATATGGACTTTTAATCAATCATAGGAAGCAGTAAAAAAATTTAATTTTGAGTTACATAAATATTCATTTGTGATCCAGTTTAAGTTATAAAGCCGATTTTAAAACTTTTTTAATCGTCCGCATATCCTACAATTGCACAAATATTTCTTAACTATAAATTTCTTATAATATTTGAAATAACCGCCATCTTGTACTGTATATCTTTTGAATATATTAATCGATTTCAACAATAACACGTTTATTTTAAATTTTCTAGATAAAATATAAAATAGAAATTCGAATACAAATGATGTGTGTATATATAAAGATATATATTTGTATGTTTGTAAGACTGCATACATTGTATATACAATATTGACTGACACAAAATTAGGCTCGTTTGCAGCTAACAAGTCTGACCAGCTCGAATCTCGACCACATTTGGCCAAAAGCAACTAAAAATCAGACAGAAACGCCTAAATACATACAAATATATGAATATAGATGTGTTAATAGACATATAACATAAGTGGAAACATATACGAGTATATTTCAGTGATCAACCAAATGGTTAACATACATATATAGACATATAAAAACCTCCATTCATATAGGTTCAAATCATTTTGTATATGATTACATACATAAAGGCCACAAATATATATATGTATGTTTGTATATATAATTATGAATAATTCGTGCAACTCTCGCATGCTACAAATTCGATTTTACTTATTTTATACACATTTATTAAATATTTAAAGTCATCACCATATCAGGTTTTTGAAATTTTGTGTTACGCGAATTTTCTGCGTACGCAAGGAAAAAAAATAAATACAGAAAAACGTAAGAAAATATTAACTCGAAAGAAGGCGAACCAAATATGCAATGAAAAGTAGTGCACCAAAGTGGATATGAAAATAAATAGTATTTTTTTTAAATCGCTACATACCTGCATGCCTGTGCATATGTATGTATGTGGTTAATATAAATAAATACATGCATACATTGAATTGTACGAAAAATGTGAAAATAAACATAATCAATGTGCTTATTTCCTATTTAATATATTTAAAAAAAAAATAAATAAAAAATTTAAAAATAAAAAAAAAATAAAAAATTTCTGCCCTGTTGGAAATTGCGAAATTCACTTTCAAATAACGGTACTAAGCTCGTCATGAATACACACATACAAAGCACATACATAGTATATCTACGCGAAGAAAATACCTGCAGCCATAAAAATAAACACTAGTGTCCGAGTGCGGAATCGAGAGATTTCCTATTTAATTACCAATAATTGCGCTGCAAACAAGTAAATAAACAAAACAAATCCTGCCTGCACCGGACACCGCTTCTCCTCATGCGCATTTAATGGTTTGCCGTATGGGTAATACATAGTTACCAGTTTTCACTACTGCCTAAAGCCTTACATACATATGCATGCATATACTCTCAGATTAGTGGAAACTAGACAACAAGCGATTGACAGTATAAGATTTTTTGGCAGTTGTGGGTCCGTTGGCTTTGTCATTTACGTATTTACTTTTTTCCATTTGTTCGCATTTTATTTTAAATTATTTTATTTTCCTGATTTTACTTTATTTTCTTAATTAAAAAATTTTATTTCTGCACAAAAAGAAACCATGTGAAACTCCAAATGAAGTTCGAAATCTTAAGTAATATTTAATTTTTTATTTTTATTTTACAAATATACCTATATTTACCTAATCGTGCTTCGTTTTATATGCGACCATCAGAGTTTGCCTGCTGGGCAGTTTGACTAGCTATTTTTGCTGTTGTTGGCATTAGATTGCTGCCAAATTGCACCTTTGTTCATTTATCGAACAGGAAGTAAGTGCTGTTAAAAAGTATTTTTCTTTTTACTGGAAGTCTGTTGTGTTTTTATTTTTATTTATATTTGTATAAATTTGTATTCGTCAGTATTAGTGTTGGCTTTCTTATACATACATATCTACTCATGTTTGAAATTTTTAAGCTTTATTTTCATTACACCATTGTTAGTGTGTCTGTTTATGTGTTTTTAAAATTGTAATGGGGAAACTAATTAATGAGCTAAATACTTTCGCTCGAATTTTATTTGTTTTTGAGTCTGCTTTTTGGGCTGAAAATTCCAAATTTTGGATGCATAATTTTTATTATTTTTAAAAGTTGTGCTTTTGCGGTAGTTTTCAGTATTTTAATAGATTTTTGGATATTAGGTTTCTTAGGAGTATTTTTTTTCTGAAGGAAAAGGACTTTCCTCAACAATTTGAAGATGATAAAAATATCTAATTTTTTTGGTATTTGAAATTATTTTATTATTTTTGAAGGCAGTAGTCTGCTTTGGTGGCTTCAAAAAATGCATTATTTTCTTAAATCTATTCTAAAACTATCCAATAATATGTCTTCAAAATTTCAGTAGCCAATTCGACATAGTTTAGTAGCTAGAGCAGTTTTACTAACCGATCGTCGAACAGGTTCGAATTTTTGTTTAAAGTTCAAAAGAATTTGGAATTTCCCAACTTTTTCGGTATTTTTAGTTCATACAGGTATAGAGGAAACACTCATAAAAGTAAAAAAAAAAATTGGCCCGACTGTTTCAGATCCATCGCACGACTTCCAGCACCGTCAACGTTTCACGAGTTCAGACTGCAGCCGCTTCAGAAAACTCATTACAAGATTTAAAAATTTCAAATTTTTTTATATTAAAAATTGCTGAATCTATAGTAAATTATTGTCTGGAAATTTCTTTTACCACAAAAAACCTTTCCCTTTCAAAAAAATTGCTGAAAAAACGCTTTTTTGGGTTCTAAAGGAGACTATTGCCTCAAGCTCATATCACACACTTTCTCTTATATAAAGTGCTATTTTATAATTGACTAAGAAGTTCTCCATCGCTTGATTCTATGCCATGCACTAAAAACCACATTCATATTTTCAAAAGAGGTGTGAAGTATGAAGAAGTGAAGATGAAGTGCTGCATGGACACGTTCTTAAAAACAATGACTTTTGTTGTAACCGATAATGTTTTCTTCTGATTAAATTCGGAAATATTAGAAATGATAATTACCGGTATCAATAGTAGATAATATAAAGTGTACGAACCATTAATTTTTGTATCTTTGATAGATTTAGAGCTCAGAAAACAAATCCAGATTTAATATTCATTTTAAGCTCATACCTATTCAACTACATCCTTCACAGTTTGAGAGCTATATTTAATAACTGTAAGCTACGAAAATGCTCTGAAACCAATGTATTTCCTTTAAAATTATACACTTGTACTTTTTAATACTTGTAAAGTGATTTACGTTACGTATACGCAGTGTGCTAATAGGATAAAAATTGATTCCTTAATTTTCATTTATTAAATTAAATTTAAATTTAAGCCTTTTTTACGTTAGAATTTTCCAATTTATGTTAAATGTGAACTGTTTTGCTTTATAATTTTTGCCCTTGTGGCAAATAATCGGTACAATCGATTTTCAAAACCGTCTCCTGAATCCAATTCTTCACCAGCTAAATCATTCCCCATAGAAAGGAACCAGTGGTTATAACTTGGTGTGAGCTCCGAATTATAAGGTGAACATAAGAATCTCTAAACCAGGCTCTCTGAACTTCTGGCGAGTCATTATCAATGTAAGTGGTCTGATTGTTTCCTTCAGATGGTTTAATTGCTAACAGTCCAGATCCAAATTAGCATAGGGGAGCAGCTCATATTGGATAATTCCTTGCCAATCCCACCAACTACACAACAAAATCTTCCTTTCTGGTCGTCAATCTCTGCTTGGAGATCGTTTGTGCAGACTTACTGTCTTTCGACCACGACCATTTTCTTATGACGTTGTTGTAAGGGGCTCAGTTTTCATCACTACCCTCCATTCGCTCAGAAATGGATGGATTTTCGCAGCGATTTGCGAATGGAAATTTAGTCAATGAGTTTTCTTTCTCATTAATTCATGAGGCACCCTTACATCGCTTTTTTTTGTATCTAGTTTTTCTAAGTGATTTTTGCGCAATGTTTAGCTTCTGGGCAAACAATGTTCACATGACGGTAAGACTCGATGATTTCCATGTTTTAATGGAATATTTCGATAATTTGCCTTCAACCTTCCTTTTACATCAAAATTATCGGAACCAAATCGAGGAAACCAAAGTTTTTTAACTGTTACTACATCAGGACCATAAACACCAGTCCCATTCTCTGCTGCCTGACATGTGTTTCCTCTTTTTACGTAGAAAAATAGTAGAATATAGCATATTTTCTGTCCATATTTGATGTGCACTTTTCCCATTACCTTGTTTAGTACAAAATATCATCTTTCTAATGTGAACTAGCGTAGCCCAATCATATTCATAGAACGTGATTCACAGGAATCCTTTTTGTTAAATTTTATTTAATAAATATGTAAACATTAGTATTCTAAGTAGTTGATATATAAAGAATATACATATATTTATAAAGAATATATATTTATAATTGGCATTTTAAATGCCTTCTTTTTATGTCGGAAATTCACTCGGAGGGATTGACATTCCTTGTCGAGGCGCGATTGCTGTTCAAACTTTTATTATTTCAATAAATTGTCTATAATTTTGAATGTTGGCCCGCTTCGGGAAAAATCAGGCAAACATTAATTTGCTTTTTAATAAAATTTTTATTGTAAATATTTTTCCCATACACCATATTTTTTTTTAATATCGAAAAATTGATCAAACTACTATCCTATCTATAATATTATCTGCCTTTGATACAATACTTTGCCACCTCTACTCAGCATTACTTAACATTTTACCTCCTAAAATAGTCCACTAAATACATATATTAAACATTGTACAAACATATGTACGCGCATACCAGCAATTCCTATGACCATTGACCCCAAGTCACTTTCTTTTACGTACGTCAGCGAAAACTGCAAAACCATGCAATACTCTCATAATCATTAAGTAATCGGTCGTTAGTTGTTATTTCTGTTTTTTTCTTTTTTCTGCTTGTATTTCTTTCTTATTTTTTTAGTTTTTTTTCTTCAACTAATTTATGAGTCGCCTGAAATACCAAACCCTTATTTTGTAGTTGAATCGTGCAAGCATTACATTATATTACATTACGTTTGATTAACTACATACATACATACATACATACATACGTGTTGTGTACATATTTTATGGCGTTAAAAAGGTAGTCAATAAACTGACAATTTCCAAAAATGCCAAACACAACATAACAACAACAACAGCAGCAACAAATGAGTTGAATTCGAAACGAGCGAGACGCTGGGGAAATATCAGCAGCGCCATGCCATTTTGTCGATAAACCGATAGACATTTGAAAATGCAGACTTTTTCGTATGCACATGCAGACGGGCATACATATAGCAAATGTATATGCCTACATATGTATGTAATATTTACACACATGCCGATATACTCGTATGTATGACCGGCATTCAATATGTGCAACTGTAAGTGAAATATACCGCAATATTACCAAAGGCAGTCAGTCAACACCGGCGCCACGCAACCAATTGCAGTTATAATAATAATAATAATAATAAATAATAATAATAATACCAACAACAACAACTGCGCTAGCAGTGGCAAAAGTAATGCTAAAGTTACACCGCTAATACAAATAAACAAACAGACCAACAGACAAACAGACAGACAAAATATCACTTCACTTCACTTCACTTTACTATGCGCCTTTCACTTCAACCACTTCACACACTCTCGGCGCGCCGTGCTTCATTGCAGGCAGCGGGTGTACGGGCGGGTTGCGGATACCCTGTATGTACATGTATGTATGTAGGTATAATATTTAGCCTGATTGTGCATTGAAAGTTATCCGCAATGTATACATTTACACATATATACATTTTTACATATAAACATATTGTATGTACATACAAATATTCGTTGAAATGGAAAACCAACTAAAGTGGTCCCGTATAGTGGAAAAACAAGTCGGTTGGTAACTTAACTTAGTCAATGATGGCTGGTTGCCTGGTTGGTTTGGTCGGTGTATTTCATTGAAAACCAGCAAAATCAGCGCGCGCAGCATTGCGCTTGGAAAAGGAAAATTGCATTTAGTTAAAATGGCAAGTGTTGGCGAGCAAAAAATGAAATAAAAAAAAATAATAAAAAAAATAATTGTTGTAGTCATGTTTAGTGAAACAGAAAATGAGGAAAAAATAATGAACTGTTCAATTTCGAAAAATTTGGGAGGCGCATTATGATGGCTATTTTTGATGATGGGGTGTGAATGGCTAACACATTCATAAATTGTATTCCGATTTATTTGGTAATTTTAGCAAAAGCTATTAAGACATTGTATAAGATTACTCAGATTATGCATTTATATTTAATAACGTTTATGTTTTTAATAAAAAAACCGTAATAAATTGAAAATTAAATTGGGTTCAGAAAAAAACTAAATTGAAAAAATTTAATTAATAAAAATTTCAGTTCAATAAGGGTAAATTTTTCAACTTATTTTGCAATATGATAAAGTAAGGCTTGGAGATGTCAAAAATGAATTTATAAAAAAATATAAAAAATAAAATATTAAAGAAAAGAGAACTTCTGAATAATTTGTAACAATTTAGGAAACTATCTAGTAAAAAGTATTCAATTATTTTTGCAATAGATGGCTTTGTTAATCATGCAAAATATCGATGAAAAAGATGCTCCATCGAAAGGAAGGTCAACTGTCGAAAATGTTAATAAAATAATGGAAACCGTGAGCACCGTTTCGATTTCCCAGAAGCTCAGGAGCATTGCACAAAAAACACTTTAGAACCACTTGAAAAAGGTTGGGTACATGAGAAAGAACCATCTACAAATCGCTACCGTATCTTAAAAAAATCGACCCATTTCGACCCTGATGGTGACTGTTGATGAAAAAAGGATCATTTACAGCAACTTCAAACAAAAGCGATCATGCGAAGTGCAGTGAGCCGGCTGGGAAGGTTTCGTAGTGGTGAGATTGGCAAGGAATCATCTACTATGAGCTGCCCCTATGAACCTGCACTGTTAGTATCTTAACCGTCTGAAGGAAACAATCGCCCAGCTTTGACCAACTGCAGTGGAATTATGTTTCATTAGGACAACGCCAGAACACACACTTCGATAGTGACTCGCATGCATTCACCTTATAGTTCGGGCTTCGCACCAAGTGTTTACCATCTGTTCTTGTTTATGCTAAATGATTTGGCTGATGAAGGATTGGCCCCAAGGGAAGCCTGTGCAAATCGATTGAAAAAACCCATAGCAAAACAATTAATTTAACCATTGAATTTTAAAAGAAAGTATGAAATCAAATTGACGGTAATCTTTAAAAGTTTTATTTGGACAACTTTTCAAGCAAATTTAAGTTGTGAGAGCCAAGGTTCTTGAGCATAGTGATAGATAGTGATTTTTGACTTGATTGCATGTATACCGATCAAACAGGACTGGTTTGAGGTCGAGCAGATCATGGTACTTGTCAAGCGTTCCCCAAACAGACATCAGACCAAACTGTCTAGTAGTATACCAGCTAAAAGGATTCCCACTCGTCGCCTGTGCGGTGAAATCATCTCAAGGTTGCTTATTCGAAATATAACTCGATGGTAACATAAGGTTTATTAACTAACCTTGATCGCATCTTGAATGCAACCAAGCCAGCTCAGCCACTTGGCTATCAGCATAAATGATGAAATCTTTAGCTGAAACGACACTTCAGAGTAGTGATTTATTTGAGAAGGCATCTTGTTCAGAAAACCTGAGTCTAGAGCTCATTAACTATTTCCGGCGGAAAACTTTTTAAACTTACTCTTCCATCTAGCTTTGACTCCTTAGTGAGAAAGTTATTGAGAAAGAAAATAATAATGGTTTGTGAAAGGAAATCAGCATTTCTCACGCACTTAAATCATTGCAACCACATACTGCTAAAAAATAAAGCAATATAAAGAAAAAATCATTGCATTTGAGCCTTGCACAAACCACTACATTTAGTTTACGCTTTCAAAGCAACGAGAACAGAATATGCAAGCGAATTCAATATTTTCACTCTCTTGTGTTAACAAAGGCTTAAAAATAAAAGTGAATATAATAAAAGTAAATATTTATTCATAATTTACATTAGTCATATCTATGAACTATACATATGCACGTGTGTACACATATGTACATATATGTATGTATTCATTTTTGTTTTGCCACTAACTCTAGTGCGGCGACTTTAACAAAAGACTTAAGCAACAAACCTACCACACTGCAAATCAGCATATTGTAGATAGTGTTGACAGATTTACGCTGCCTCTACTGTTGACTTTTAGTTTTACTTTACTTTTATGCTATTGTTGTTGTTGTTCTCTACACATTAGCCATGCCATTAAATATGGTTGGCCGGCCAAGTTCTATACTTACTACACATACATACATACATACGGTAATATTGCGCATGCGCATGCGCTTAAGCTATTTATTTACATATAATACATACTCACTTGAATGTATATATGCATATCTAAATATGTAGCCGTAAGTGTGTCAATAATGAATGTTGCAGTGCAGCTGAAGAGAAAGTTGTTTTGTGCGCATTTTTATGGCGATTGTTCTGTTTGTCTGTGTCTGCATGTGTGTGTGTGCGTGTTGACTTCGCAACAAAATAAAACTAACAATAATAATAATAAAATTGTATAAACACTCTAATAATTATGGTTTATACATATATCAGAATTTATATAGCCAGGTATATGAGCGGGGGGTTTAATATTTATACGTATTAAACACACCTCGAAAAATAGTTAATAAAATAATTACGGTCATAAAACACGCACGGGGTAATTGTTCGTCCTTGTAAGTGGCGCGTAAAAACGTCAACACGAAAATTGTAATAAAAAACATGTACGCTTACGGATAAATAATAATTTTAACAGGCCAATCCCTTGGCTGTAGACCATTTTGTGCGTAAAAAAATAAATACATAAACAAACATCTGCGCAATATTAAATAAACTGTCGTACGATGTACATACAATATATATATATATATATATATATATACATATATACTGTGCGTAAAAGCTGTCAAGTTTTAATACAGATATATATACTTTAGAGACTTTTTTAAGTCTGCATTGTGGCTGTTGAAAAGTTAGTGCAACAGAGGGTTTTGCGAAAAAATACCGCAAGCATTGGAAAATTGCCAATGTGGTTAAAGATATCTATGGCTATACATATCTACATTCATATTTATATATGCACATGTCATTGTGTGCTTATAAATCAAGCAAGAGTGGCGACTACTCTTCGTGCCCATTAATTGAAATGTGTGAGTGACTGGATTGCTGAATTACCTTTCATAGTTTGCACGCTTGCGCACAAGCATTCATTCACACATATATACATGCATACATAGGAGTATAAATCTGCTTAATAAAATATAATAATGCAATGTACGTTTTTATTTACTATTATTTGTTGAAAAGTCTTAATGAAGTTGCAGTTTCTTTAAAATGTTTCAATTGTGGCAATTTCAATGTAAAGTGAGACTAGTATATACAAATACATATACATTTAGACAAAAAATAATGCACTTTCAACAATACCAATAGTCTTAGTTAATGAGGAAAATAAATACATACATACATATAATGTAATAAAATTACTTTTCCAACCAACAATAAATACGCCAACTTGTGCTGTTCAAATTCGAGTAACTCAACAACTACAAAACTGCTTTTTACACCCATATGTATGTATGTATATACATATGCGTTTCCTGTTTTTGGTAAATATATTAAATTAAGCAAAAAATACCGGAAATTAAAGAGAATTGCTCAAAAACACGCCTTCACATGAGCTTGCGGCCGCGAGTGTGTGGTTTCTTTGTAACCCATTTCGATTAAACTCTGAAGTAAAATAAAAATTAATAAAAATAAAAACAAAATATTAATCAACAATCATCAACTTGATTAATTTAATTACAGTTAGGGTTCGAAAATGGTCGAAAAAGGTTAACATTTTCTTTTTGTTTTTTTTTATTTATTTTTTAAATTTTATTAACCAAAAATTTACCTTGAGGAAGAGTGTGGTTATTTTAGTTAAATCGATTTAATTTATTATGCATTGTTTTATTAACGAATTTTTTTCATACAATTTCCGCTTAGCATTTTTTACAGTTGTAAATTATTCTGTAAATTAGACAATAAGCTCTTATTCTTACAACCAAAGTGAGAAATGTTATTTTTGCATATGTATAGTGTACTTATTTATAGACACGAGGCCTTGATCTAACACTGTCGGCTAAGTGTTAAGATACTGCATGTATTATATATACATATATACTCATATATAAGTAACTACTTATTTTTTAATAAAAAATAATTATAAATTTTATAAAAATAAAAAAAATAAAAAAATTATATATAAAAGTAAAATAAAATAAAACAAAAAAATGAAATTAAAAAGAATAAAAAAAAACTAGATAAAAAAAGAAATAAAAATAAAAAATTAAAAAAATAAAATGAAATGAAAAAAAACGAAATAAAGCAAAACACAATTAAATAAAGTGAAGTAAAATAAATGATATAAAAAAAAATAATATAGAATGGAATAAAATAACTAAAGAAAATGATTAAAAAGTTCAGTATTCAAGAAAATTATTAAGAAGAAACTATTAAAGAAATTATTTCATGTCTAACCAACTACAATTAGAGTACATTATTTTAATTGAACAAGATGGTTTGTGGTTTCTATAATAAATAATAAGGTTCAAATAACTGCAATTAAATGTTGCTATGTTTATAGCAAAGATTCGCTCGCAATTAAACTAATGATTTCATTAAAATAAAAATTATTTTTTAAAGTTTTTTATAAGTAAAATGATTTTGCCTTTGCCAAAAGATGGCCAAAATTATTTAAAGACTAAAAGCACTTTATACGGCTTTGGTGAGGCCAATATTAGAATTTGGCTTACTGATATGGAACCCCAATTATCAGGTTAATTCCGATAAGTTGGAGTCTGTTGGAAAACAATTTTTACTTTTTGAATTAAGACATTTTCGATGGAATTCTACGATAAATCTTCCTCCCTTTCCCAACCGTTTAACCCTTCTAAATCTACCGACTCTCACAAGTTGTAGAGAAATGTTAGACGCATTGTTCGTAGTGAAACTTCTTAACTTTAATGTTCCAACTCGTGTATCTATGCAATTTAGGCCTTTACTATTGAAGTTATGTAAAACAAATTATGAACTGAATGAACTTCTTCACCGATTGCGTCAAAATTTTAATTTTCATTCCAGTATCTTCGACCTCTCATACTCCCTTTTTAGCATCGAAAAAACTATTTTTGCTTCTCTCCACAATTAAATTTTAAAATTCTTTAATTAATAAATTTCAGCTGTTGAATAATTATTTTATTCTGCTGAATAGTTTTAAATGCAAACACCTCCCAATCATGACTCAGCATATTCCGTACGTTATGCGGATGTCGCCGCTCATGTCGGTTGGGCGGGTGGAGTATTTTCGTTTGGCTTATTATTTTCGAAAAAGTTGAGATTTTAAGATTTTTTTTGATTTCGATTCAAGAATGTCATTAAAAAGGCTGTGAATATGCATTTAAAAATTGTTTTATTCAATATCTAAATAATTTATATCAAGTCTAACGAAACGAAAATAGAGTTAAGGATTTTAATTGAAGAAGATGGTTTCCATATGGGTTTTGTCAAGTGGTCTGGATGGAAAAGAATACTTCAGCTTTGAAAGCTTTCGATGAAGTATCTGATGGTGGAAGCGAAGGAAGAGGAAGAACTCCACTCTCCTGGAAAAACCAAGTATACCTGGCTATACCAGCGTATATCCAATTAGTGCCGAACGACGAAAAGAAAAAATTAATGGTGCAATGTTATTAACTCGGTTAAGATTTAGGTCAAATAACTACAATTTATTATATTATAAGCTTTTGATTTTTTTAATTATACTGACAATTTTTTTTTAAATAAGAATTATTCTTTATAAATTTTTAATAAAATATAATAAATTATCTCTCTAGTATATAAAAAAAGTTTGATATGCTGCAGCCGCGCAATATTCTATTTTATATTACTACCGCAGGCCTAACTTTTTAATAATTAAAATTTCCTACCGTCCATAATAGTTTTTGCCTTTAAAAATAATAATGATCGTAATGATCGTAAAATTGAAATGTACTTTTTCTTAAATTACGTTATCAATTTATATACAAAAAGAAAAATGTAAAACTTCTTACATACATACACATATATGCTGCCGTTATTATGAAATTTCTGACGCGTGGCAGCTGACATTATGTAATTTCTAATTCATTTTTTAACATTTTTCTTATTTTTGATTGATTATTCAGATTTTTTTACTTTTGCTGAGCAAGCAAATTAGCGCGCTTTATGCTTATGTATCGTACATCTTATATGATTTGTGTAGCAAAATATTTTTTTACATAACCCATTTCTCTCTAATATGCTTTTTATTTTCTATTTCTTTATCGCGCTGTAGCTT
Source organism: Ceratitis rosa (assembly GCA_037013455.1). Classification (NCBI taxonomy): domain Eukaryota; kingdom Metazoa; phylum Arthropoda; class Insecta; order Diptera; family Tephritidae; genus Ceratitis; species Ceratitis rosa. The sequence continues at coordinate 8,664,784 of JAWMAG010000031.1, read as the reverse complement.
TCTTAATTGCGCAGAATTATGAGCTTTAGTCATTACATAAGTGTACATTACGAATGCCTATGTCATAAGCGTATTTTGATGTAAGACTTCTCATTCAATTTTCCGTTATTATTTTTTTTTTTCAATTTTTAGCATGCAAATCGCAATTATAATTTCTCTTTGTGTAGTGAAAATTTGTACGAAACCATTGCATTTGCACTTTTTATAGACAAAACAGTCGGTATACTATACAATTTATGCTGATGAAGATTCATAAATATTCATTTTTATAATGATATGTACATAAGTAGCTGTGCGCATGCGTTGTGTGAGTAGTGAAGTGTAACGTTGTCATATATATATAACTTGCATATTGTGTATTTTTTTTTTATTTTTCTCGTTGCTACATAATATTTTCTTATGTTTATGCATGCGCTATTTCTTTGTTTTATATTTTTTTTTTTTAACTTATATTTATATTTTTATTATTATTTTTTTTTTTGCTTTCTTTTTTTATGGACTGGAAATTCGTGCATGGCTTATGTTATTGACATACATTGGTTAGTTATTTTAATACATCAAGAGCACCTTTTGTTTTTCAGAAAAAACTAAAAAATAATTGTGACTTTTATCTTCAATCGCATCAATTAATTGCCACCCGTTTTGTATATTTTTACCTTCATATCAATATTATTGCGCCATTTACAGCCGGCACAGCGCACGCGTGTTCGTGACAATTATTAGTTGATATTTTGTGTTGGCATTTGAAAAATTGTACGCCAAAATTGGAGATTTATTTGAAATTCGCTTTTGATTGTGCAAAAAAAAAATTGCAAATATTTTTAATTAGGTAGTAAAAAGTCCTTGAGATTTTAAAGTTATGTGAACTGAATATTTAATTTTAAATTAGATTAAATTAAAAAACATTTTCTTTTGCTTAATTACTTTTAAAGCTATAATTCCTTTTATCAAAAATTGAAAAAATCGTTTTTAAAAATGATTTATGAATATTTTCATTGTCGTGTAGATTTCATTTGTTCAGCAAGTTTGTCGCTTAAGTCTTTCATTTTACAGCACAAAAAATTATTAAGAATTAAGACAAGTTTATATTGTATGGCACAGCCTTTGTCACTGTTTTAAAAATAGTTTTTTTACACCGAAAAGTAAATAAAAAATAATTAAATATTTTTATTCAACTGTGTTTATCACTTACGGAAAACCGTTGCTACTTAAGGAACCCGTTTATAAAACCACCGCTTCTGCGGAATTTTTTAGCTGCAATTTATTTGAAAATATGCATATGTACGTATCAGTGTAAGTTCTTATGCATACAAGTTATTGATTAAAAATTCTAAAAAAATATAAATAAAAATCTGCAATTTATGTGTTTTGAAAAATCTTCTAAAGACAAGAAGATGCTACAACAGACAAAGCCTCACCACAAAAAAAGTGTATTTTTGCATTTATAATTATTTCAAGCGCATATCAAATTTTCATTTACACATATATTTTATATGTATTGTATATATGAATATAAACAGAGGAATGAATGTAAGTGTGCTTGTAGATTATTGTTAAATTATTGTTATATATTTGCATACATATGCACGTACATACGTATTAACTATCAGCAACCAGTGATGCATTCAATAAACGGCATTCTTTTGGCATTTCAACTGCCATTTTGTTCATATTATTGATGTCTTTATTGCGCAGAGCAGTAAACTTGTTTTCAGCGAGAAGACGAGAAGTGTTTCAATTGCTGCATTTTGTTTTTTTGTTTTTGTATTTAAACAACATTTGTAATTGCGAGACTGATATATGTAGATTGTTTGTTTGTCTAATTATTTCTATGATTTATATGAAATTCATACACAGCTTAGCATGTTAAGAGTTGAGCCATCTCCTTTACTAAATTTATCGCTTATGGCAGTTGTGTTAGCATCTTGAAGAACTTCAACAGGCAGTTTGCATTGAAATGCTGGTAAATATTTAAATATTTTATAGCGTTATCTGCATTTAAATTCAATGCTGAGCTCATTGCCAATAACTGATTTTTCTCTCCAATTTTTTTCTAGAAATTTTAATTACAAATATTGCAAGTGGTTGCTTTGATACATGACTACTTAGATTATTTCCATCATAAGCTCTTTCGTATGAATAAAATATTCTTGGAAAAACTCTTAATTTCTTGCACTTTAGTCATTCAGCTTAGTTTACCTATAACTCATTGCCAAAATATTATCAATAATTTTTCTGATTTTTGCTAAGTAGCAAGACAATTTCATATAAAGAAAAATATGCAATTGCCTTAAGCAATCGCTTTTAGAATAATAAATGAATTACAAATGTTTCATAATTGTTTTTACGATAAAAAAGCTTACAATATCACTTAAATATATTCGGTCTGGTTAAGGGTCCTTCACAGTTAGAATTATCCGGTTTATAGTAAATATGCATCATTTTGCTTGATAATTTTTTTCCAGCCTCTCTCATAGAAGCCCTCTTCCTTAATTTCAAAAAAATTGAGATAATACATTTTACAGGCTTCTCTTGAGACCAGTTCTCCTTCAATGAAATAATACGTCATAGACAAATATATAGGCACAGATGATAATCACTTGGTGCCAGGTTCGTACTATAAGGTGAATGCGTAAGAACCTCCCAGCAAAATTCGCGTAGCTACTGGTGAATCACTACCGATGTGTGTGGTCTTGGATTGTCCTGATGAACCACAACTCCTCTTCTGTCAGCCCAAGCAGGGCGCTTCTGAGCAATTGCTGCCTTCAGACGGTGCAATCGCTGATAGTACAGGTTCGAATTAAGAGTTTGGACGTAGAGTAGCAGTTCATAGTGGATGATTCCTTGTCAATCCCACGAAACACACAACAAAACATTTCTGGCCGTCAATGCTGGCGGTTTTCAAGTTTGTGCTGGCTCTGGCACTGCTCTTTGATCACAACTATTTTCAATTGACGTTGCTGTAGTAATCTACATTTTATCACCAGTACTCATCCGTTTCGGAAATGGATCGATTTTGTTATAATTCAGCAGCGACGCGCAGCTGGAAATACGTTTCATGAGATTTTTTCTCTTTTACACAAGTGGCACACATACATCGAGCTTCAGTTTTAGCTCTTGGACAGTAGGAAAAATGCTCGCATGATGGTTAGACTCGACGATGAATTTTACAGCTCTATTTTCTTCACTTTAGAGAAGACCGATCAGAATGGGACAAATTACCCATCACATCTCATTCCCTTTTGCATGCAGTTTTCGGTAGAGTTTCCGTAATTTTTTGCTTAATACTTGTCTCCGAGTTATTTTTTGAATAAAATTTTTGCTCGCTCAAAAGTTTGGACGAATTTATATCTACCATTGACTTTCATCCCTTCAGATCTGACTCAAGTTAGGTTGGACTCATCTGGTTGACGACAAACTGGGAAGTCTTGGATGGACGATAGATTACCAGACATTTTACATTCGACCAAATCACTTTTCTGCTTTATTTCCCATTTTGTCATTGGCTTAAAGAATATTACTCTTCTCTTGGATATTTTAGACTGAATATTCATCAGCTTTCCTCCAACAAGTAAGACCAACCGGCCACTCACAGAATACGTGCTCTATTATCTCCGCAACATTTACTGTATTTGTTTTCCTGAACCTAATTTGAGGCAAGTGATGGCAACAGGGAATGCTCCGTTGATTATTCTCTAGTGTCCTAAAGTCTAGCCTCTCTATCGCTAGTAAAAACTTACTAAGTTTTACATAATTTTCACTATTTGTTCCTAACCATTGGTGTATACATATATATATTTATAAGTTAGGACTTGAGATTCTCTTTTTTATGGCAAAGCCAATATTTTAGTAAAAATGACAAGAACAACATGAACTGGGTATGGCAAAAATCGTGTATCGTTCAAGAGTATATGAAAGATTTAATGCTGGCTGATTTTTTTATACATATTTAAAAAAAAATAGGTAAAACAGCTTAATCTGCTCCAAAATTATGTCTGTGCTAAAGTTTCCATTTTTCCTCACAATTATAGTCAATACTTTTCATTTAAAAACCTTTTCAGAAATAAGTTAATTTTTTTACTGAATTAATCTATCTCTCATATATATTCTTCTCCATATTTTCGTTCATCAAATGAATCATTATACTAAAAAAAATATTTCTTTTTTAAAATTTTCAGCTAATTATCTGAAGTTAGTTAATAAAGAATATTTTTCAAGTTATAAATTTGAAGCACATTTTAAATTAAGTACATCAATATCTCCACAGCGTTTAATGAACACGACCTTGTTGGCCTGTCAAATCGTTACGCTTAGCCAACAATTCGTGTACAAGAAGTTTCTAAAAGTGCGCACAGCAGAATACAGCTCGGCACGGCATGAAGCAATCAACAAAATGTCAAAACCATAAATTTGTGTCAGCTACCATTTGTGCTATTGTCGTCATCAAAATGCGGCGCAAGGCAAAGTGACTAAGAAATACTATGAAGAATACAAGCCCACACTTAGGTATATGCACTCAAAAAGAGGTTTGTGTCTTAAGTTTTTTACTAGCGATAAAAAAAATTAAAGACAGAATACTCGTTACTATTGTATTAAATTTGTTTTAAAGAAGTCTTAGTTTAACTAACTTCGCTGAACTTTTATTAAATCACGTTTTATTGAAGCAATTATTTAAAAAACGGTCTGTATTAAAAACTGGAGTGCAAAGAAATAATTTTTTAGCAAAAATAAAAAGCAAAAAAATAGTTATAAAAATACTGGTTAGGTATTGCTGGCATTTGGCGGAAGCACTTATCATAAATTTTGTTGGATTTTTAAATATTAATTTTTTTCTTCCACTTAATTTTTTTCTTGCAGCGAATTGCGCTTGTGAAGTGACTTATGAAAAATTACCACGACTTTTGCGTTAATTTGACAGTGAGAAATTGCCAGAATGACAGCTAAAGCTATGTGCCGAATTTAAGCGATTGCCACTTAAATGGCATTTAGTTGCTATTTTTCTTTTTTACTATTTGTTATGTGCAACTGAGGGGAAAATCTGAAAAAAATCTGAAAAAAAATCTGAAAAAAAAAATTTGTAAAAAAAATTTAGAAAAATCTAATAGCTTCTATCTGTGACACAAAATGCCAGGCCGTTGTCGCTGCCGTTGTAAGGTTGTCACCAGCTATATGTACTGGCTTTGTGTATAAAAACTTCAAAATGCTTTAGCAGCGGTCGTTGTCACTTCAAATGCTGAGTATGTCAACTCAAATGGGGCTAACTATTTTTCGATTTGAGAGAGAAACAAAAAAAAAAAACGAAAAACAAACAACGCACATTCAATTAAGCAACATGTTTCATACGCTTCAAGTGTTCGTATGCCAATGCGTGTGGTTGTAAATAAATATGTAATTTTATTGCAATTGCATGCAATAGGCCGGCCGTCAGCCTTGCAGTTACTCAAGATACAAATGCATACAAACATATATGAAAGAAAACTTACAGTATTTACAAAAAAAAAACAAACTGTTGTTGTTCAAAATCATATAATTGTTTTTTTTTTCTTTTACTTTTTTTCTCGCTTGCCAAGGGTGCTTAATGCTCTGTGACAAATCAGTGGAACGGAAGTTATTCACCCATTGCTGTAAGAAAGAACAAGAGACTCCGCTTATCGTGTGTCCACAGTGTCAAGAAACCATTCAAGTGTTGAATTATTTCTTTGGAAATATTTTTCTGTGTACAGTTGTTGTTTTTGTAAAATTGTGCAATTAACTGCCAACACGAGTACATGGCTATGCATATTTTGTACAAGTATTTTATGTAAGTGTTAGAAAATGCGGTGCAGCAGCCACTTGGTCCAGTGGCGTAGAACAGCTGCCGCCAAATAAGTGTTTGCTCCGCTAAGAAAAGGTGACTCATAAACATGTTTGAAGAGTAGATTTTTGTTAGTATTACAAAGTAGATAAAAACAAGTTTTTTATTACCATATTTTATTTAACTTTATTTTGTTGTTTTATTTCATCTCATCTTATATTAATCATTTTTGTTTTCTTTTGTTTTATATTATTTTATTTAAATTTTTTCAATTTATCATACTTTTTATTTTAATTTATTAAATTTTATTTAATTTCGTTTGTTTATTTATGTTTTTAATTCGATCTATTTTATTTAATTTGATTTTATATAAATAAATTTTTTTTATTTTTATATTTCTTATTTTATTTTATATTTATTTACTATGTTATTTTACTATTATTAATCTATTTATTTTACCTCACCTAATATTACTTTGTTTTGTCTATTTCAATTTTTTATTTTACTTTATTTTAGTTAATTTTTTTTTATTCAATCTCATTTTAATTTATTTTATATTATTTTTTTTATTTTATTCTTTTTTATTTTATATTGTTTTATTTCCTTATATTTCATTTTCTTTATTTTATTTTATATTATTTCATTTTGATAAGATTTATTTAATTTAACTTATCTTTATTTAATTTGTTTTTTGATATTACGGGTACTTTACTTTATTCCATTTTATTTTATTTTATTTGATTCTATTTTATTTTAGTTAATTTGAGTTAATTTAATTTAATTTAATTTGATTTAATTTAATTTAACTTAATTTTTCTTTATTTTATTTTATTTCATTTTATTTTATTTTGTTTTATTTTATATTATTTTAATTTATTTTATTTTTCTTATTTTACCATATTCCATTTTGATTTACAATATTTAATTTAATTTTATTTAGTTTGTTTTTTGATTTTACTTTATTTTATGCCATTTTATTTTATTTTATTGTATTGTATTTTAGTTAATTTGAATTAATTAGATTTTATTATATTTAATTTCATTTAATTTAATTTTTTTATTTCATTTTATTTTATTCCATTCTACTTAATTATAATTAATTTGAATTTTTTGTTTTCTTTATTTTCATTTTGGTTTATTTTATTTTATTTTATGTTTTTATATTTTATTGTATATTATTCTAATTTATTTTATTTTACTGTATTTAATTTAATATAACAAATTTTTTTAGGTATCTGCTAAATTTAATTAAGATTACATAACCGCTATAATTAACTTTTTTAAACCAACTTTTCTAGTATTTCATTGCCTTTTCTTTGACCTTTTAAGCCTTTTCTCTTAACTATCAAAATTTATTAAATTAGTTGAACATTAACCTTTTTTAAATCGCATATATTATAGTAATAAAATAATAGAGGCTACAGGACATGGCAGTTGCAATTTATATGGCTTTAGCCCTGGAGCTTCACAAAAAGAGTTGATATTCTATATATGACCACTAATTTATTTTAAATTAAAATGCATATCCATCTCGCTCTACAAATAACTAACAGGTCTTCATATTGTATGATAGTGTAACCTATAAAAAGTCATAATATGTAATAGGATTTGCCGCTTTTGAGAAATAATCAGTTGGAGTACTAGCCGGAAATCGGGGTTTCTACTTCGTCACTTTGTTGAAAATGAACTGCAAATAGTCCAAGAAAAAATATTAATATACAAATATTTTAAATTTTCATATTAAAAGAAAGAGAGGAGAACATTTCTTGTCTAATAATCACAAATAATTAGATCACACCAAAAAAAGGAATAACTACAATAATGGATAAATTAAAATATACTATTAATTGTTGAATTAAATTATTTAATTAAACTATTAAATTATTTAAGCATAAAACTCTCTTTTATTTGAAACTCCACCAAGACGTAGAAAAAAACGAAAGACTTAAGCGCAAAATCTCATATTTTCCATGATCCATGAAACCACGGAAAATTTTTGAAAAGAAGTGTAAGAAATTTACAACTGTGCATAACAAAAATTCATGTAATGCATTTTTGTTTTTTATTACAATTTTTGCATTTTCTTACATAACTATTTATGCAAATACAATACTAAATAATAAAGTTAACACATAACGAACAATGCAATATGCATGAAAATGTGCATATGTTCGAGTTTTATTTATTTATGCAGGCAAATGTATATATGTACCTATACATTTGTACGTATGCTGGCGTGTATTAGTAGTATGTGTGTGTGCGTGTTGTGGTAATTTAGGCAGCAACAAGCCAAAACCACAATGTGCCCATTCAGATAAGTAAATATGCAGCAGCAGCAACAACAATAAAAAATAATAAGAGCTTATGCCTGTGTTTGTATGCATAAAACCAATTGTTTATGACAAAAACGTGATATATACAAAAGGCTAAATGGAAAACACTGCTGTACATATGCATATGCATATTTGTATGTATATAACAAAGGTGTGCTACGCATGCTTATAATGAATGCAAATGCATTAGCAGCTGAAAAAAAACAACAATAACAGCAATAATGATAGTATGATGGCATGGAATATGCGTGCAAAAAAAAATTAATAAAAAATTTTTTATTTGTAAATTTATAAGTAAAATGATAAAAGATAAAATAAAAATTAATAAATAACTGTATATAATTATATATGCCAAAATAATACGCAATATATTTGCATAAATTAATTAAATCCAACCCACTTTTCGTTTACGTCTGCGATGTTGCATGTGCAAGCCTTTATGTTAAATGCGCAAGTGCGCTTGGCATCCTCGCTAAAACACAGTGCAATCACAGCAGCGTGCACGCCCGCGCTTCAGCCTACTATGCAATGCAACTGCATATTATTAAAGCGAATTTCCTAATACCACTTATGCTGCTTAATTTTATATTCATTTTTGTGACTTTTTTACTTTCATAAATTTTTTAAACATTTTTCTTTTTTTTTTTTGCTGCGCTTCATTGCATGCAATGCATCAGTGCTTGCATTTCCGGGCATGGGGCATGTAGATTTCGAAAAAAATCAAGAAAAAAGTTAATGTGGAGGCAAATAAAATTGCCTTACTCAAGCTGGTTTATCTAGTACTTGCTCAAGTATGCCCACAAAAAAATAAAATAATAAAAATAAAAAAATTTAAATAAAATAATCTCAGTAATAAAATAAGAAATTAAATACAAAAAAAAAAAACAAACCAAACAAATACCCCACAAAATAGGTAAATAAAAAAATCAAAATCAACCATTATGTTTCGAGTACAATGCACCGCGATATGTTGCCTGATAAGTCATCTCAAAAGCACATGTTTCTTACCTCCAAAGCGAAAATAAATAAAACAATAAAATGAAAAAAAAGAAAAATCACAAAAACCACTAAATATCACTGAAGCGGGGCGTAGCTACAGCAGCCGGCAAGCGAACTAGAAACAATCGAGTAATTGCTTGTACGAGTATTGCTTGTATTGTAGTTATCAACAGCAACAACAATAACAGAAAACCTACTGTAACTGCAGCCGTTCACAAGCAACACGTCTACTAAATAGCAGTTGTCCTTGGTTTATCAGCCAATGGCACAATATAATACAACAAAAACCACATACAAACATCATACATACATCAACAAAGTACATAAAAATAAATGAAAAATAAACAGCTGTGCTGTGAAATAGCCAACAGTTAAATATTTAGTAGGAATTCAAGTTTTGATTTTGAATTTTTCTTTAATTTTTAACAGCTGATTGTGTTCTCGAATTTACGGTTCAGCGGCGGTTCAAGTGTTTTAAATTAATTCTTGACATCAAGATTTCTGCATTTGTGCTTTTTCACACTTAAAAAGATAAATAAACATAACCTACTATTGAGTGGAAAAAGATAATTGTCTTATAACAATTGGGATTAATATTACATTGTTGGCATTTATTGTTGATGTGAGCTTTTATTCAAACTATTTACTGCCTTAACGAGATACTTTGAAAAAAAAAATTCTGAAATATTTAGAACTTCGTGATTTCCGGTGATCCCTTGGAAAAGGGGTGCACCTGCGTTGTTAGCTGAGCTCATAACAGGATCATTCGAAATGAAACAAAAGTTAATCGTTTTTAGTTAATAACATATACCGAAATTCAGACGAAGAAAAAAACAAAATGGAAAACTGGACTTTTAAGAGATATTTGGATTGAATGAAAATTTTGGAAAATTTTTTTTCATTAAATAGTTGTGATTGAAAGAAGACTTGTGTAAAATTCCATCAGGATGGTTGAGTAGTTTTCAAGATCTTCTGGCAACCGAAACATAGTTTCGAGAAAACCGTGTTTAAAGCACTGAGCCAACCTCGTGTGCAAAACTTTTATCGACCTGAAATTGAAAATTTAGAATAGCAAAAACCCCAGATGTTGTCAAAATTAAAAATCCAATAAAAAATATTAGATTTTTAGAAGTAGTGAACCGCATGTAACTCTTTAAATATATTACATATATATTTATATGTATGTATGTGTATGCATAAAACGTTTACAAGTGCAAATGTGTTGTTTCTGATCATTTAATGACATCAAACCATAAATACATATATACGAATTAAACGACTAGTTAACCTTGCTCCCATCAATAATGTCAGACAAAAGATATACGAGTACTTTAAACAAACTAAAGAGAGTAAAAATTGTAAAAAAAAACAACAATATAAAAAGAACTTCAAAAGAACAAAATAAAATAAGACCATAAAAAAGTAAAATAACATCAAATAAAATAAAATAAAAAAATTAGTATAATAAAATAAAATAAAATTAAATAAACTAAAATAAAATTAAATAAATGAAGCAAAATAAGATTATAAAAAATTAACAATATAATAAAATAAAATTAAATAAACTAAAATATAATAACGTAATATAATAATATAAAATAAAAAATAAAATAAAATAAAATAAACTAAAATAAAATTAAAGAAATGAAGCAAAATAAAATAAAATTAACTAAACTAAAATATAATAACATAAAATAATATAAAATAAAATTAAATAAATGAAGAAAAATAAAATAAAATATAGTAAAATTAATTAAGTAAAATAAAAGAAAAAATAAATTATAAATAGAAAATAATAATAAATGTATAACAGAAAATAAGTAATAAATATGGTACTAAATGCTACAACTATGAGTAATACCGTCTTCCGGTGGTTATGTTTTGTAACAAAAATTCAATGAGTAACTAGTAAAAATTTGGCAAAAAATTGAAAGATGAATAATAAAGTTAAAATCAAACCATTTGAAAACAAAATTATTTTATTATTAATGTTTTTACTTGTACATATTTGAATTTCAATTTGAATTTAACTTTTAATTTTACTTTTAATTTTAAATTTAATTTTAATTTTACTTTTAATTTTAATTTTACTTTTAATTTTAATTTTACTTTTACTTTTACTTTTAATTTTAATTTTAATTTTAATTTTAATTTTAATTTTAATTTTAATTTTAATTTTAATTTTAATTTTAATTTTAATTTTAATTTTAATTTTAATTTTAATTTTAATTTTAATTTTAATTTTAATTTTAATTTTAATTTTAATTTTAATTTTAATTTTAATTTTAATTTTAATTTTAATTTTAATTTTAATTTTAATTTTAATTTTAATTTTAATTTTAATTTTAATTTTAATTTTAATTTTAATTTTAATTTTACTTTTACTTTTACTTTTACTTTTACTTTTAATTTTAATTTTAATTTTAATTTTAATTTTAATTTTAATTTTAATTTTAATTTTAATTTTAATTTTAATTTTAATTTTAATTTTAATTTTAATTTTAATTTTAATTTTAATTTTACTTTTGATTTTAATTTCATTTTTATTTTTTGTTATTTTTATTTATACATTTTTGCTCATTTGGAAATGGAAAGTTTCACTTTAATTATTTATTTTTTTCATTCATAAACCTACTAACTCATGAAGTAGTTTACTGATTGAAAAAAAATTCAGCATTATGTTCATATGTTTTTTTTATATTAATTTAAATACTGGATGTGTTTTCAAAACAACACATTAACAAGAGTGCACAACTATTTGTCTAAATACATGCATATACACAATTTACTCACAGTGCCACTGACCACTAATTAGCGGTTCGAATATGGCGTTTGTTTCAACATTTCAGCAAATTAGCAAGCTGGTCTTTTGCACAATTCAGTATTTCATAAATATATAGATACACTTCTGTTTGTATTATATATAGAAAATGTATAAATGTATAAGTATTTTGTTTTTTTGTATGTATGTATGAATGTACATATATTGAACCCAGCCCACCTAAAGACTTGAGAAAGCGGATATTAAGAGCACTACAAAGCGAGCGCCATAACTAATTGAAGCACTACTTATACCATATATTTCTAGTTTTGTTGGAAATTAAATTACATTAAATTAACTTTCCAAATCTATAAAAGAATTGGTTGAATATTATAGATCATGAACTGAACTCAGTCATCAGCATAATTTTTGTTATTAATATTTTTTGGTTAAAGATCACTTTAAAAATAAATAAATAAACTTAATTTAATAATTGCAGAAACTTTAAAGAAAAATTTTTTTGATAGATAATTTATATAATAATAACGGCAAATAAATTGTTTTTTGTTTAACAATATTTTTACCTCGCACGTGCACGCTCTGCATTGAAAATTAGTTTTGAAAGTTCAATTAAACGGAATTTTAAAACCTGCCACTTTAATGCTGACGCAATTTCCAGCGAACACAATGGCTATTTGCAGATTATAATGATATAAAATAAAACAAAACAAAGCAAAATACTATACAAATTGGAAAATATCGGTAATACAGGATTTGTAATACCTGCAGAGTAAGAAATCGTAATGCTGTAACGGTTTAAACAACACTTACAGGTTGGGAATGTCATAAAATTTTGAAAAGCTCACTCAACCGCTTTGTTGTGAATACAAATATAGGCATATGTATGTAAAATTATTGATTAAGATAACAAATTATAATCGCTTGAATGCACTTTAAATACCTGAAGTGCTAAGTAATCGGTAAATAATAAAAAATTTTTGGTGAAATAAAAATCTTTGTGAATTTTAAGAGTTGCGAAAAGGTTTTTGGTAAATTGTAACTTTTTTTTGTTTTTGAAAATATGCATCAGCCCTTTTACTTCTTCGCAGTCCTAATTATAGTGCACTAACCACTAATTGTTTTTATTTCGGGAAAATGGAAAAAATGCAGCGTCAGGCTATTTGCCTTCTACATGAGTAAAAATAGCAAACGTACAGCTGTGAGTTAATCACAAAGAGGCCTTCATGAAAATGACCCCAAAAGAATTTTATTTATAGAACACCAAATAACTTATAAAAATATGTAAATTATCTAAAAGAAGCTAAATTTTAGTTCCGAATTCGTAAAATCGACGAACTAATATATTATTGATTTTAAATTTGCAACCAACCCTCTTGTATTAATAAAAAATCAGATATATAATACGCTTTCCTAAAACTATTTTTTTTGTGAATTTTTTTTTAATAAATCGTTTTTATTTTAAATTGTCCTATTAATATATATTATAACTCAGAAATATGAATAAAAATAAAACGTAGTCTACATTTAGGCTATAAATTTCAGTTCTGTTTTCTAATAGTGTAGCAGATTTTTTAGTTTTTTTTTCATATATATTTATTTTTTAATTTAAAATCCGTTCAGCTTCTTTAATTTTTCTTAATAACTATAATTCTTAATAATTATTATCCTAAGTGTAGACCTTGTCTCAGTAAAAAATGTAAAAATATATTGCCTACAATTAGGCTGAAAAATTAGTTTTAATTTTCAAAAGAATGAATATTAAAAATTAAATGTCTTTTGGTAACGATAATTCAAAATCCATATTTTATTTACTTAAAATAAATGTTTTTTTAAATCCGAAATAACTAACATTGTCTCTACCAAACTCATAACTATGATAAAAATTGCTTCAAATTTTCATAATTTTTTGATTGTGCTGGAATTTTTTAGAATAATTCTTTTTTAATCTAAAATCGGTTCAGTTGCTTTAATTTTTCTCAATAACTGTTATTCTTAATAAATATTATCTTAAATTTAAACATTGGCTCAGTAAACAATATAGCAAAATATTGCCTACAATTAGGCTAATTTTACAGCCTAAATTCTCAACAGATTGAATATTAAAAATTAAATGTCTTTTGGTATCCATAATTCAAAAACAATATTTTATTTATTTGAAATAAATATTTTTTTAACTCTGCTAAAAATTGCTTCAAATTTTCATAATTTCTTATTACATCATTCTTACCATATAAATCGTTTCCAAAATTATACTTAAAAAAAAAACAATTTTACAGTCTAATAAATGACGTACACAAAATTCAAAAACGCTAGACGATCAATCACCATCTGTACATACAAATACATCTTCCATACAAACACAAGCTCGCATTTATTGTTCTTAACCGCAAACAATTTGAATACGTAAATCTGTATAATCCACTGAAATTTGTCTTATATATAGTCTGCTTGACGCGCATTCAAATAAATTTACATAATTTATTGGCAAAACTGAATCAAAAAACTGTGGGCCTTCGGTGGTCCAGCAGCATGGAGTACAGAGCACAGCACTGAGCACAGCTGTGGCACAAGCAAACCGCTAAATCACACACACACACACATACATATACAATACATAACGCTTTGTGGTGCCTATCAGACAGATTTGCTCTAGTTGTTCTCTGGCTTGTTCAGCATGTCGCATTCTCACCTAGCTCTAATATATTTATTACCTTGTCTGCTGTATTGTATTTTAGCCAAGTTGGTAATATTCCTTTGATTTTGATTTTTATTTTTCAATTTTTTGTATTAGTTTGATTTTTACTTGTTTTCCTTTAGCTATTTACTATTCAATTTTCTGCCAGCCACTATTTGCCGCTCTAAAAAGTTTAATGGAATTCTTTTGGTTAACCGGAAATTAAGTTGAAGGTTGTACAGTCACAAAGTGTTCAAACATAAAGATATACTGTTGTGGATGTGTGCATGTGTGTATATGTATGTAAACACTTATAAAGCGAGAAATGTGGATAAATAATTTTGGCTTGTATAGAGGTATTTTTTAATCAAAAATTGGCCAATCAAAAATTTTAGTCTATTTTATTGTTTTTTATTTTTTTTTATTTTTTATTTTTGCCTTAAAGTGTTTGCATACAATTAAACGCTTGAAATGCATTTGTAGTAATTTATCAAATTGTTTGCAAAATTGCAAAGAATAAAGCATAAATTGATATAGCTCTAATGTTTTTAATGATTTGAACTCATTTTCTTTCATTAAATTGAAATTAATATTGTTGTCTTTCATGATTTATATTTTTCAATATTTACTCTTATGTGCCGTAATTATCAACCTTGTTTTAGTATATGCCGCAAGCGTTAATTAAGTAAAAGAATTAATAAATTGAATTTAATATTTGTTGGTCAAATTGCGAAAAACAATTTAATGAAGAAAAATCGGTATTCAGGCGCATACAGTGGCTTTCAAAATCTCCTGCAATTTGAGAGCTTTCGGTCTTCGTTCGTACTTCTTTGCCTCCTATCGAGCTTACTGTATTTTTTATGTTAGCCAAAACCACAATTTCCAGCAAAAGCGTCATAAAATCATATTAAGCTGCCAATAACTGTACTGCCTTTCACCAATAACCAAATTCTTACATTTTTATTATGTTCATAAAAATGCTTTAAATGCAATTTAAAGTTTTTCAAGTGTTAATGGGTTAAAACCGCAAAAGTGAGTTTTTTATTAATTAAGCTTGGATTCATAAAATACTTGATTAAAAGGTTCATAAATTGAACAAAAGGGAGTTAAAAAATTGCTTCTATAGTGTAGAGTTTACCTCAATTTGAACCATTTGACAGTTTTTTTTTTATTTTTTGAGAAATTGGCTGAGAGATGCCTTTATAAAATTACTGTAGTACTAGATTGTAAGACTGAAACGATAGGCTTATGATAAGAACAATATATTATTTATGAATGCTTCAAAAATATCCATGTAGGAGCTGCCCATCGTTTGACTCCAAATTGATACATTCTCTTTTCATTTTTACAAACGTAAATCTTTTCTCCTCTCTGTTTTCATTCGCTTCACTCGATAAGACTTTTCTTAACCTTTCCGTTGCAAATTTTGACCAGGTTAATTCTCAAGTCTAGCGTTCGTATAGAAGTTATATAATACTAAAAAGAATTCTTCATCAAAAATAGAGGGTAAAAAAAATAAGAAAAAGAAGAAAAGCGGTCACATCAAATATTAAAAAATTGGTTGCGTAGGCTATATAATGAAGTTTTCCGATTACGATGATTTCGGTTGTTAATGTTTATTTGTATATACGTGGAGGGGGAGTGGCCACAAAGCGCCAATAATACTTTACGACAGAGTGCATCTGTCTACTAAATTTGTTTGAAATATTTCGAAAACTGTGAGGAGACACGGGCATGACGGTAAATATTTTAATGGGCCTATCTCTTCTCTTTCTGGTACTTACATACTTCGGACTAAAGTTAATATATTATTTCAAGAACATAATACAGATACAGACAATCTCGAAAATAAAAAAAATATTATTTTTGGAAATGAATTGAACACTTTCAAAGCTGAGAGAATTTTACTAATCACCTGTTGGTAAGAGTGATTCTGCGTCGGATTTTAAGGCTTACATTTTTGTTGGTGTTCTTTCTGATTTCAAAAGTTGACGAAGTTATCTACGACTTCAAAGTTATGACTGTCGACATTGACATGAGAGCCGAGTCCGGAATGCGATAACTGTTTGTTTGATGACAGAAGATATTTCATCTTACACTTGTACGCTACTCGACCTATAACTTTCATTTCCTTATCCGATATCTTATAAAATATTTTACCTTCTCTATTTAGTATCGAACGGTTCGGAGAGGTCCTTCCCGATCATGACAGAGCTATTGGTGTTGGCTAACGTCAGTTTACGCTGCCGTATAATTCTTGCGAATTACTTAATTTTATGAAAATTCTTCATTATTCACCAGTCTTTGGCTTCATTGTATTTACTTTTCGATCACATTATACCCTTCTCTACTTGGACGTGGAGTTGCTATTTGATTTTTATTTGCCCTTTTGCCTCAGTGTGAACAATATTTATTTTAGTTTTAAAATTTAATATTTTTATTATAGATATTATGTTTTTTATGATGACACACAAATGAGCCTCATTCTGTATTTAAAAAGGAAATTAAAAAATGCTCAAAATATGATATATACAATTAAAAAACTTTTGTTTAACAATGGCAAATAGTATGAATCGTTTCTTCTTCACAAATTCAACAAAAAGCAAACCAAAAAAAAAAAAAAATTGCTTGAAAGTTATTAAATAAAATGCTTTTACTTTTCTTACGTACAATTTCGCTTTCTTCTTTTTCAATATTCAAAAAAAATTAACTAATTTATGCAATAAACAGGCGGATGAGCAAAAAAACATAAATCTTTGTTCTAAACAACTGCTTCGAAAAATAATACCTTTCACGACCTGATACTTTGCCAATTTATTGAAACCTGTTAGAAAGAAACAAGCACCGGGGGGCGACTATGAACTCATTGCCTTAAGCGTTAGAATTCTGCGAAAGAAGTGAATAATCAATTTTTTCTTCTCCGATGCCATTTTCATTGTGTTCATTTTCGTTTTCATTTTCAAATTCTACTTAGACACCGCAAGCTGTAACTTTAACACCATCATGTGTATTGGCACGAAAATGTTTGAAAAATAAATAAAAAAATGAAATACACAACATGACTTAAAATTATGTAAATTTAAAAAGGCTTTGTCTGTTAGTTTAGACGCTCGTTGATAGTAGATTTTTTGGTTTTCAAGAGCTGCAGTGACGAGACTGTTCAAAACGCAATACAGACTCCAGCGTAAGGCAGTTAAAGTGAGTTGGGATTCTTTCAAAATAAAATATATGTACATATGTACAATATATAATAAATTGGTCTAGCAATAAGTAATTCATTTTGCTTCCATTAAATTGAAGGCTTTATTTTCCATAGTTAAAAATATCTGATTTATGTCGAATATGCACAACTTTGCTCAGTAACTTTTTGCCACTTTGAAGGTTATGTCTCTTATGGAAAACATTGTCTCTATTGACAAAATATTGGGACAATTTGCACAGGCTTCTCTTGAGTTCTAATCATGTGCCAAAGACAGGAACGGACGGTAATTACTTGGTGCCAGATTTCATAGCATATCGATATGTGTAGCCAGGCGTAGTGCGAATGAAACATAATTTATCTCCTGTTGACCTAGTTTATAGGCGATTGTTTCCTTCGTATGGTGCAATTGCTGACAGTACAATACCTTTAGCTGTAGGGAAGCTGCTAATTGCGGACGATTCATTACCAATCCCATCAAATAACGCAAAATACATACGTGTATGTATGCATCACTAAAGCCATCAATTGCAAAGATAATGGATCTCTTTTTACTAGACCAATATGGATGTATGATGAATGTTGATTTAATTGCATATTTACGCATCATTTTTCAAGCTAAGATTTTTGCATGATTTGTTTAGTTAGTTAGTTATTGCTTGACTTCTCGTTCGCGTTCTCGTTATTATTCTTATTTTAATATTTATGCTTGTTGTCGTTTTTATGCTCATTCTTTTGCTCTTCATTTTTATGCTTCGTGCAATCAAACTAATCGACATTTAATTAACCACTACACATATACATATCTATGTATGTATGTAGGTACATACTTACGTACAATATATGTATATATATCTTTCTAGAGATGCTTAATGTATTTTCTGACGTGCTCTGGTCTCTGACCTTGGCGTGGCAGACCTATTTGTTTATTTGT
Source organism: Ceratitis rosa (assembly GCA_037013455.1). Taxonomy (NCBI): domain Eukaryota; kingdom Metazoa; phylum Arthropoda; class Insecta; order Diptera; family Tephritidae; genus Ceratitis; species Ceratitis rosa. The sequence goes on along the minus strand of JAWMAG010000031.1, from coordinate 8,646,069 downwards.
TTATTTGTTTATTTTTTTTTTAATTTTATTTTTTTTTTGCTGCTTGAAAGCTTCATCTTTTGTCAAATAAAAAACAAAAATTAACCACCCAACAGTGTATATGCTGAGAGTGTAGTTATTACAATTGTGTTGGGTTTAGTTTCTGTTGTTGGCCGTTAAGCGGTGGCATCTTCCAAAATGTTGGTGCGCCTCAATAAGAACATGAGCGTTGAATATACTTGACGCATGGCTTGCATTTTAATTACGCATACTATTTGTTTATTTATTTATTTCTTTTTTTACAACCATGACTGTATGAATGATATGTATGTATATAAGCACTTACTTTGTACGTGTTACCTTCTTTTTTTTGTAGAATTAGTACTTTCCGCTCTAGACTTATGCAAATGTGCAACGATTACGAAGAGGCAAATAACGATTGACTGATAATGGGTGTGTGTGTGTAACGGCGTGCGATGAGGGTGTTTACAGATTACACAAAAATTTTATAATATTTTTTTATTTTTTTTAAATAATTTATAATAGTACAAAATTAATAAAAAAAATAATAAAAGAATTTGTTTAAAAAAGAAAAAAATTAAGTTTGACAGTTAATGGAATTTTTTAAGACGCTATTAATTTTTTTGTAGGAAACGCATTTCTGACGTGAAGATTTCCAATTAAATGACAGCCATATCTCTGATTTTTATACCTTTCATTAATTGGTGGTATAAATTAATTTGGTCCGTTCTCAAAAGATGTCTCCACCTGCTAGTTGTGGCCGATCTTAGAAACGATTATCTACTTGTATTTTGGAAAGCTTTCATATTCTTCAAGAATAATTAGTGTATATCAGCGCATGTTTCTGTCAGTAACATAATTTCTTCCCTCTTCAAAACTGTTCTGTTTAGCCTCTTTTAGTTCTGATTTTAATTTTAATTGAAAGAAAAGAGTGCAGCTGAAGCCCTTCGAATGCCTGTGGAAATTTATGAGGAGTCTTTGCTAACCCATAAGTCATGGAGATAATGGTTTCGGCCTATTGATATTTATATTTAAAAGAGCACCCAACCCAAAAATTCTGAGGAATGCTGGTAAAACCAAGCGAAACCATTATTGAAAACAACTCAGCGTATTTTTATCTTTTCAAGAAATCGATGAATGGTTCAATGCTTGGATCGGGCATAGAGAGGACTAATTTTTTAGAGATGGTATTTAAAAACTACTAGAGAGATAGGAAAAATTTGACGCTTCCGATGGACAATACTTTGCATATATATATATTTTTTTAATTACAAAAAAAAATATACTTTTTTGAACGCCAAAAAAGGACCGAATGAATTTAAACACCTATACATGTAATGGTTTTTGTATTAACTTTGGTCCGAAGTATGTAAGAACCAAAAGGAAGAAATGTATACCGATATGATTAGAATGATGAGTAGAGTTGATTCAGCCATATCCGTCTGCTGGTATGCAATTATTTTTGAGATAATTCAAGCAGAATTGTTCAAGTCGGACCACTATACGACTTATATATGACCGATTTTTTGTATTTTTTAACTTTTTTTTTTGAAAATAATTTTTTTATAATTAATATTTATTATTTATTAAGTTCAATTTAGAATAAATGAGTGGTTTTGAATTTTTTTGCACATTTTTTTTTAACTACAAAATCGGCTAGTTTCCTAATGAACCTAAAAACACTACTTAATATGCTACTGTAATGTTTTTTTTTACAACATTCACCCACATTTTATGCGACAAGTTTTAAGCGGGACGTGAAAATTAAGTTAATAAGCAAAAAATACTCAGGAACACATACCACCTAAGTCTTTTTTTTCCAAATTATGCTGTAGAGCCATTTTAAGTTTCATATTTTCATACAACCGCAAGCGTTTTGTCAAGCTCATAGCATTTACAGTAACTCATTACTCGTGTTAGGCGATTGCGGCTTTTGACCGCTAATAGGTATATATGTCAAAACAAATGCAAATTCCTCATCGCCATCATAGCTCCTCATAAAAACCCATCAGCCATTCGGAGGCAGCTTAGTATAAACTTTAAGTCCCTCCATTTGTTGGTAAAACATCACAAATTGGAGGAGGAGCTCGGCCGAAAATCGCTTCAGCGGTTACAAAGCCCCAATTATATATATATATATAGATATATATATAAGTATATAGAATACAAGCATATCTACATATAATAATAATATTACGTGTATGTATGGCTACACACAGTCAAATGCTATGTTAAATGTTATGCCATAATATATTTAATATGCAGAACAACATCGATTTCAGTTACTCTAGATCGTTTTGTTAACACCATTTCAAACATCATTCGAATGGCTGAAATTGCAAATTGTCGAGTAGTGACAGGCGACAGGCGATAAGTAGTTTGAAGTATTTCAAACAAAATCCGTTAGAATTTGCAATTAAGTAAAGGGTGACAAAGCAAATTAAATAACTATAAGTATATAACAAGACAGAACATAAAAAAATAAACAAAAATAAAAAAATAAAGAAAAAAAATTTAAAAATAAGTACATATGTATGTAGGCAAAAAATAACATTCGAAATAAATACAAGCAACTTCGGTGTAATTTGGAATGACATACTTACATACATATAATTGTCTGTGTTTGTTCTTTTTGCTGTTCTTTTTTACTCTTTTTCTGTTGTTGCTTTTTTTCTGCTGTCATTGTACAAAATGTTAAGTAATTGGTAATTGTCACAAAAATGAATGTAATGTGGTGTAGAATTAAAAGACAATGGTAGTAATAAAGCGCTGCTGACATGACAGGGATGAGGTTAAACAGCTGGAATCTGTTGTCAATGTCACTAAAAGCAACGTTAGAAATAATATTATTTTAATATACACTCATTTTCGAAATTGTGCTATTAAGGTAACTTTTTGGTATATTATAGTATATATATATTAGTCGTATTTTGTTAACTCGACTACGTAATAAAAATTACCTAAAAAAGTTTTGAAATAATTTTTCAAAATTAGAATTTCATAAAATTGATAAATCATTAAAATAGAAAATAAAATATAATTATTTCTAAATTATTAAATCGCTTCAGAAAATAATTTCCGCCTCTTAGGCTTTGCATGACTCTAGACGCTTCGTGTGATAGCGCGCGGAATGCATTTGCAACCCTGATTGCACTTAGCCCAGTCACAGACTTTTTGCTGCAACGCTGGTGCCCATAGGGGCGACGCTTACATTAAAGTAAACTGACTTATTTAGCGAAAATTGTTCACCTGCTCTGGATTGGGCCATCTATATGTATTGGCCATCAATCGTAATATGCCCGCAGTTACATGCACCGCTTTTCCACAAGTTTTTTCGTTCTTTTAGTTGAGCCGCGGAGTGTGTGGAGTGTGTTTTCATGTTTTCCCAACAGATGGAGGGAACAACAGCTTTTACTTACCCACCTCCGAACGGTTGACGAATTTTTATGAGGAGGTTTTAGTTCATGTCAGAACTACCCTCTTAGATGGTGACAATTCCTGCTGAAGAGCGAGCCCAATTAAAAAAATATTTTTTTTTTTAAATTATTTTTGTAAAATTTTTTGATGTTGGTTCGGTCTGCAACTGCAAAAAAAAATAATCCAGTATTTCTAATTTTTTTTGGCAATGAAATAATAAATAAAAAAATAAAAAATTGTAAGTGGAATTTTGTGCCCCTTAAACTATTTTGAGGTCATTTTATTTGAGAATTATTAACAATTATTAATTATTTATTATCTTAAGAAATGCCGATGCGTTCGCTGGTCGCTTAAAATGAAAATTTTCATTGTCATTAAAATGGTATGCGTACTAACCAAATATGTGTATACATACATACATATGTATTTACTGGAATATAATTGGTATGCATATTTAATACAATTTGTATATGAAAAGACCACACAATGCACTTAGCGAGCATAAAGTACTTATTTAAATTTGTTTTAAGTTGGACAGTTTTGAAGTGGACAAAAAGGCCGGCAAAAAAAAAAGAAATAATAATAATGAAAAATAAAAAAAATGATTTAAAGTGCTTGGACAGTATATTACAAAAATGTATTTATTTAGCTAATTTAAATCAAATTCAAGTGTCTTCGAAGCATACGCACATTCTTGTAGCTAGACACAGTGTATGTTTGTAAATGCCAGTAGGCAGTCGACAGTTGAGAGTCGCAAAAGGTATGAATTGTAGCGTTTATATTTTATTGTTTATACAATTTACATACATACAAATTGCGTCGGTCGACAACTGGGTCAATGTCAGAAGAAACAAAAAAAAAATTATAAACTTATTTATTTTTATTTTTTATTTTTAGCAAAAAAATAAATTTAAATAAAGTAAAAGAAGTGGAAGCAGCAGAGACACAATAAAATTGACGACAAAAATGTAAAACAAATAAATTATACATAAATATTTGTAGGGTTATGACCATATATACTCGAGTATGCTTGTGCACGAGTATGTATGTGTGTACATATGTACTATAAGGGAAGCGCAGAATATGTGATTAGCACGAAAATTTCAGTTTAATGAATATATCACGTGCTTAAGTATAAAACAACAGAAATAAATATAAATAAAAACAACAGAATTAAATATACATAAATAAAAATGTACGCATATGTACAAAGGGTGTTTTTTTAGTCATGTGATCTTCTAGTAGAAATAAAATGCATAAATTTAAACTTGTGGACAAATACAAAAGTAGCCCAGCGGTCTTAAGTCGCCCGATTTTGGAGGACATGCCATAGGTCCATGCGTATTATCTACTAGAGTAGACGTGGTGCGAATTTCAGACTCTGCTGGGTGATTATGTCGATCAAATATTGGACACAGCGCGCTATGTATCGCGCGAACCGCACCATTATTCATCAACTCCGAATAAATATTGTCTCACTGTATAACCACCCATTAAAAATAACACCCTTTAGATATGTAACTACCCGTTTTTAATCGTTATTATTTCTGGCGTGTAAGTTGCCGCTTGTGCGCTCATAACACCGTTATTTATTTTAGTGATTTCCACGCGTACTTTTGGCGTGACCTTTATCTACTATTTTAGCACTGATAAAAGTCTACGCCCAAAAAGCGAAATAAATTTGACCTCTCACAGCTGACAGTAAGCAAACGTTTTGTTTCTAGTAGGGCGACAGTCTTCTGTATACTTCTTTCTTAGCCATATTTGACCTTTGCATGTACATATGTATGTACCTATGTATACTCGTATATTTTATGTGTGACTTTTATGTCGCGCTTGAATGCGTCGATTTCGAAATCGTTTTTTCACGTGTGAAAAATTAGAGATAACCAAAAAGATAAATTAAATTACAAAAAAAAAAAAAATTGTGAGAAGCAAACGTAAATATGTATGTACGTAAAAGCGAAACAAACGCACCGAAAGATTAATTTGTTTATTGTGTCTATAATGCAATCGTAATTTCGAACACCTACTGTGACCTTCGTCGGCGCGCATACGCGTACAAGTGTTTCATTGCGTGCAGGCGATTTTGAAAGAAATATGCCAACTTTTTCACGCAAATGATAAATGATTTTACACATTTTATTTAGCATAATTTTGATTTGTTTTTATTTTATTTTAATTTTTTTTTTTGACTAACAATTTGTTAATATCTTTACGTATTTTTTCGTTTTCTTTACATTTTTTTATTTTATTATATTTAAATTATTATTTTGTGTGTCTAAAATTTAGTGAATGTAAAATTTTTAATTTTTTCCCTTTTTTTGGCCAACGTGTAAGCCGTCAAATGCTGTAAATGCATTATTTTGAAAGGTTTTTTCATGCTGCTTAAATGCGCTAAATAGATTAAAGCATTACCTAAGGGTTAATTTGTTTTTAACAAAGATTTAAACGTATTTCTAAGCCCTTTCATTTTTTCAATTTATTTTAATTTATACCTTCCTTTTCTTATGCTTCTTTATAGCTACCGCCACGGTTAATGCGAGTGGCCTTTGTGGCATGCCTCATTTTAGCGTTACTCTCACCGACAGCCGACAGTGTGCAAAGTAAGTATTGCTTATTGGAAATACAATTTTAATTAAAAAAATGTAAATTTTTTTCAGTGCTAATTTTCTAAACTTTACAACTTTACTTAGCATAACATACCAAAGCAATATAATAAATAATTATAATTAATATAAATTTTTCAACAGACTCTGAATATTAGTTCAGCGAGACTTTAGCTAGTCCTCAGAGTTGTTTTCATAACGAAGAGTTCTACAAAAAATCTCTAGTATTTAACCAAAAATCACACAATTACTTTTCTCTTAAGATAGATTACTACGTACTATATTCTAGAGCTCAAGATTTTGTTCGAACATTTACGAGCTGTTCCAGCAATTGAGGAACGAGTACTTGCACACTCATTGCTCATTGCTCGAAAATTTTCGAGCTTGTGCTCGAGTAATTCGAGCTTTTTCGAGCATTTTTGAGCATTTTAAATCAAAAATTTGACTTTCTTCCCAGAACTGCTTTCCTTGTTTTAATTTTATTTATGCAAAGTGTAAAACTCATTGGAATACTGTAGAAATTTTGACAAACAAAATTGAAATTTGAAAAATTTCAAATTATCATTTGAGCAGTTGAGCAAGGAACGAGTATCGAGCTGCTCACGGTGCTCGATACCCAGGTATCTGGAGCTCTACTATATTCATAAATTGTTTTTTTGATGGTGTTAAATCAATTCAATTGAAGAAAAACTTTTAAATTAAATACAGTAAAATTCTTGTATGGACTCAAAAAAGAGAGTAGAAATTACGCTGAAAGATATTTTGCTTGGGCTCTTCGAAATCTTAAGGTTTCAAGAAATAATTATTAGATTTGAGCAAAAAATTTGTTCTCTTTCAAGTGTTTGGTACTCTGAAACGCTCTTCGACTAGCTTTCGCTTGCTGTTCGATTTCCATTCTGTTCCCTTCGAATTTAGTTTATGCACTAGACATAGAAAGGCCTGCCGAGGTCTAATGAATGACGAAGTCGTCAACGATAAGCGTTATGAATAATTGTAGAAGGTTCACTGGCATATTAACTCGCCATCTTAATAACCAGGGTTCCACATGAGCATTCTCGGTAACGAAAACGCTGGCGAGTTAACCACTTCGGGTGCATCTCTAGACGAATCAAAACAGATTTGGCCCAAGAAAGATATGATCATAACAAAGGACCAATTAATCAGGTCGAAGAAAATTATAATTGGCACTATCTTACTCCTGAAGCAATTTTCGGCCGAGCTCCTCGTCCAAGTTGTGGGGTGTGCGTCTTGATGTTTTTCCAGCAAATGGAGGGATCTATACAGTTTATACTAAACTCCCTTCCAATGATTATGAGGAGCCTTTATTTCATGTCCGAAATACACTCGGAGAGCATAACAATCCCTGCCGATACTCGATTGGTTAGCATTGCAACTCTCAAGGTAGCCGGCCAAGGGCTGTCACCCTTTCGGCGAACTGATACTACAACAACAACAACATTGATTAGCATTGCGTTCTCTCCGAGTGTATATTTGATATGAAATAAAAGCTCCTTATAAAAAAACAATTTGTTAAAAAAAATATCAAGACGCATACGCTTCAGCAGTTACAAAGTACCATTTATATATCTATATATACATGTATTATACTTATGACCAAAACAGTGATCCTAACGATGATTCATAGATTACAAAAAATGTTTATAGATGTTCTTTTCGCTTAAGTGAGAGCTTGTTTTGATTAGTCAACACAATCTAACCTCAATAATTATTTAACTTGCCTCTGGTCATAATTATAAGAATGTAAAAATAAACTAATGCTCCGTAAACATTATTTTTCCCCTTGAAAGTTCAACAACATCTTCTGTCAATATAATTAAGAATCAGTAGAAAATGAAATCGTTTATTTAAAATGAATAAATAACAGAAAATACATAGTAAAAACGTTTAAGAAGCAAACATTTTGTGCAGTAAGCGACCGATTTTTTAACTGATTTTTTTTAAAACTTTTTTATGTTGTTTTTAGTTTTTAACTGACAGATGTTTTTTAGGAAACTAAAAGCAATTAAATTTTTACCCATACTAAGGCCAAGATGTTGCTCACTCACATGTATGTATGTACGAGTATCTTCATTTAAAAAAAGCCCCAGCAGCTGCAGCGGATGATGCTTTCGTTTAAAAATGTTGATTATTTGTTTAGAATTGTGAACGAACGAGCAAAATCGTGCCTGAGATTTAATATTCATTAACTGAAAGGCATTTAGAGTTGCGTGGAGTTAGAAGTTTCAGGCAAGAAGAAGAGTGTTTTTATGGTACTGCATAAATATTTCTAGCTACCAGTTGCATGGCATTACTGTTGGCAACAGCATTCAGCCAACACAAATTTAAATTGCAGTTATTGCAGCTGCAAAAATATCTTTTCGTTTGCGTTTCTTCGTTCGATCGCTTTGAAATAATTCTAATCATTTTGCATTAAGAAAACGTGACGTTCGTAGTTTTTGCATTTTTTTCTTCTTCAATTTCAAGTTACAACTCTTGATAGTCGATAATAGCGTTAAATGGTGGATTTAGAGATTTTGAAACATAATAAATACGGTTGCATATAAATACATACATATTTAATGAAGTATGCAAATTTTCGAAAATTTATTAAAATTTGCTACCAGATTTTGTCAATTTGCCAACAATTGTTTAGCTTTCATCCGATTACCTATTTGCGTACGTACATACATACATTCTAACGTGTACGTGTGCTTGTAATTGATTGCCTTTCAATCTCATAAATTGCAATTTCGACAATACACATACTCTAATGTGATACTCAGTGTCAGCCGAATTGACAAACTCAATTTGATTAATGATTTGGAGGCGTTAAGCTGGAGCAATGCGGGTAACAGTTGAGCGTGGTAACACACACACATTATGCGAAATTTTTTATTTTTGTTTTTTTTTTTCAAAAATAACTTAATAATAATATATTGGGGACTAAATAATAACGACCTCCGATTTCGTTGATTTTCGGTGCCAATATTTATTTGTGAATACGTGTGTAGTATACCAAATCTCATTATCAAAGATGATTTTTTAACGAAGATTTGACCAAAACACCCAATTTCTGATATGCGTTCTGATGTTTTTCAACAAATGGAGCTTATCCGAACGGTCACTGGATTTTTATGAGGAGTTTTTATTTCATGCCAGAAATACACTCAAAGGGGTTGAAATTCTCTGCCAAGGAGCGACCAAAATTAGAAAAAATTATTTGCTATAATTTTGAATGTTGGTCGAACCAGGACTCGAATCCTTACCTACCATATGGCAGTATTCAATGCTAACACCGATCACCAAGGAGCTAGTTTACGTATAAACAGACGGACAGAGGAGCATGGCAAATTCGTCCAACTCGTCATTCTGCTCATTCTGGTCCTTACATACTTCGGAACAAAGTTAATGTAAAATTTCTTGTAGATGAAAAGTAAAAACAAGATTTGGTTGACTTTGATTGGGTTTTGAGCTCCCCGCTTTATTATTCCGTGAAAGCTTTTTTCTCACGCCTGGAGAAGGTCATTTTGTATGTATACGATTTTTCTAGATTTATCATGGGAAAATGGTTTAAATTTGTTCCTTTTAACATATAGAGGTCATGCAAATATCTGTAATTAAGAAAACAGCAGTTTTCTAGAGTAGTCTTAATAGAGTATCGAATTGAAAATCGAGACTAAGATCAGTCTTTCCCGCCCCTAGCTTACAACCGAAACTTGTAATATTCCAATTTAATGATTGGTTGGGCGCCTGTTAGCCAAGGTCAGAGGATTTCAGATTTATCTAAAACTCTGGAAAGTAGTTTCGCTCATGGAAGATATCCGCTCGTATGAAAATACATCATAATATACTTCAATTGGATAGTTTTATGGAATAATCGGAAGTCAAATCTTGGGAATCCTATGTTTCTTTTGGCCGGTTATCATGAGAGCATGGTCGTCATTGACGCTCTCACAGGCATTATTTTTGAAGAAATATGGACCGATAATTCCACTGGCCTATAAACTCCACATAATCGTTACTTTTTCTGGATGAATTGGCAGCTCTTGAATCTCTTCAGGTTGATCTTCGTCCCAAATATGTCATTTTGGTATGTAAACCCTCATCGCTGAACAAAATTTTGCGCGAAAACGTCGGATCTTCCTGGAACTTTTCATAGAGGCTCATAGAGCAAAGCGATGTCGCTTAGGACGGTCGAGCGGCTTCAGTTCTTGCACAAGTTGTATTTTGTACACTTTCAATTTAAGATCTCGACGTAAAATGCGCCAAGTCGTTTCATACGTCAGTACGAGTTGACTCTCCACTCTCGACTCTACATGGTCTTCGTGTACACTCTCAGCTCGGGCCGCTATACTTTCTTTACTGTATGCTAAACGTAGTCTATTCGGTTGAATAATACCCCATAATGAATGTTGGGTCTCAAGATGGTGATGGTGTTGCGAATAGTACGCTCAGTAGGCTGATTATGTTGACCATTAGTTGAGCGAAACGCGCGTAACACATTCTTTATAGAACTTAGGGGTTCAAAAACTCCGGTAGAAATGAAACACTCTCAGCTATACTGAATTTTTTCTATTAAAATTATTGAATATCTTTCTGATATATACAAATTTAATTATCTTGTTTTTAGCTAAAACACGTCGACGCCTACGTCGTCCTACATCCACATCCGTCTCCTCCTCAGCTTCTGACTCACGCAGTAATGTTGTGGTCACAAAACGTGCTACACAATCGCCCGTAGATGAGATCGAAAAGCGGGTTGATCAACAATCCTCTTCGTCATTGTCGTCTTCAGCCACAACTACGATCTCACGTGTACGCGGTCGTTCGAAATCGAAGGTGCGCGGTGCAATCGGTGCTGCCGCAGCTGGCACCGCTTTGGTAGCGAGCAGTTCCAACTTGAAGAGTAAAAAGACCAAAGCCGATGATGGTGGCATGAAGATCGTTTGTTATTACACAAATTGGTCACAGTATCGTGTCAAGATCGGCAAGTTTTTGCCAGAAGATATCCCCGCCGATTTGTGTACACACATAATTTTCGCATTCAGCTCGCTGAAGAAGGGTAAATTGACTTCATATGAATCGAATGATGAGACAAAGGATGGTGTACCCGGTCTGTATGAACGTATTATGACACTGAAGAAGGCGAATCCAAAGTTGAAGGTAATTTTTGAGCTAACGAAGCTCATTGACTTCAGAAATTTAATATTTTTTTTCTATTTTTCCAGATATTGCTGGCTTTGGGCGGTTGGTCTTTTGGCACACAGAAGTTTAAGGAAATGTCCGCCACACGCTACACACGTCAGACCTTCATCTACTCAGCTATACCTTACTTGCGCAAACGCGGTTTCGATGGTTTGGATATGGATTGGGAGTACCCCAAGGGTTCAGATGACAAGAAAAACTTTGTGCTCTTGCTCAAAGAATTGCGTGAGGCTTTCGAAGCCGAGGCGCAAGAGTTGAAGAAACAACGTTTATTGCTTTCTGCTGCTGTGCCAGTTGGACCAGATAATGTACGTGGAGGCTATGACGTGCCAGCTGTTGCGAGCTACTTGGACTTTATCAATTTGATGGCGTACGATTTCCACGGTAAATGGGAGCGCGAAACAGGACACAATGCTCCACTATATGCGCCTTCAACTGATTCGGAATGGCGTAAGCAATTGTCTGTGGACAATGCAGCTAATATGTGGGTCAAGATGGGTGCGCCGAAGGAGAAACTTGTGATTGGTATGCTACAAACATGAATTATTTATTGAAATTGTTGTTAATAAGTGACTCCTCCCGATACTAGGTATGCCCACCTATGGACGTTCTTTCACTTTGGCAAACACCGATAAACATGGTCCTAATGCGCCAGCGACTGGTGGCGGCCGCGAAGGTATCTACACTAAAGAGGGTGGTTTCTTGGCTTATTATGAAATCTGTGAGATGTTGTTGAACGGCGCCGTCTATGTGTGGGACGAAGAGATGAAAGTGCCTTATATGGTGGATGGTGATCAGGTGAGTTCTGTTTAAGGTTTTAGCTGTGATCTCTACTAAAAGATAACTGCTGTGCTGCTAGTGGGTCGGCTTCGATGACGAACGCGCCATTCGAAACAAGATGCATTGGATCAAATCTAATGGTTTCGGCGGCGCTATGGTTTGGACTATTGATATGGACGACTTCAAAGGTGAGGTGTGCGGAGGAAATGTTAAATATCCATTGATTGGCGCTATGCGTGAAGAACTGTTGGGCATCTCTCGTGGTAAGGAGGCAAAGGATGTAAACTGGACAGCGGTAGCAGCGACATTCGAAGACTTGGAAGAAGTAAATTTGCATTTTTATAAACTCTAGTTACATTTTAACAAATTTTAATCAAATAAAAATACATTTTAGGAGGAGAAACCCGCGCCGATTAAGATTGATGTAGAGGAGCTACTCAGTAAAGTGCGCAAGCCAGTGAAGAAGCAACGCATCAAGTCTGGCTTACTGGCTAAGGAGCAAAATAGTAAGTTTTTGTCAAAAAAATAAGTTAGGACTGCGATTCATAACTCACTTCTATCTCTCCACAGCACGTCCTGCGCAAGTATTCTGTTACCTAACCAGTTGGTCCGCTAAACGGCCTGGCGCTGGCAAGTTCCTGCCCTCAAACATTGATCCCAAACTCTGTACACATGTTGTCTACGCTTTTGCTACACTTAAAGACCATAAACTTAGCGAAGCCACCGATGATGATCCCGAAAACTATGAACAAGTTATTGCTTTACGTGAGGAGAACCCCGACTTGCAAATACTCTTGGCCATCGGCGGTTGGGCTTTCGGTTCGAAACCATTCAAAGAGCTCACCTCAAACGTTTTCCGTATGAATCAGTTCGTTTATGAAGCAATCGATTTCCTACGCGACTACAAATTCAATGGACTCGATGTCGACTGGGAATATCCACGTGGCGCCGAAGATCGTGCCGCATATGTGAACCTACTGCGTGAATTGCGTGTCGCATTCGAAGGTGAAGCCAAATCGTCAGGACAACCACGTCTACTCTTAACCGCTGCTGTACCCGCCTCATTCGAAGCCATCGCCGCTGGTTATGATGTGCCTGAGATTTCGAAATATCTCGATTTCATTAATGTTATGACTTACGACTTCCACGGGCAGTGGGAACGTACCGTGGGACACAATTCGCCGCTCTTCCCCTTGGAGGCGACAACGGGTTATCAAAAGAAATTGACTGTAGACTTCAGTGCACGCGAATGGGTAAAACAGGGCGCGCCGAAGGAGAAGCTACTCATTGGTATGCCAACATATGGTCGTTCATTTGAATTGGTCAACGAGACACAGTTCGATATTGGCGCACCAGCGTCTGGTGGCGGTAAGGCGGGCAAATTCACGAATGAGGCAGGTTTCCTGAGCTACTATGAAGTGTGCACGTTCTTGGCGGCGGAAAATACAACACTGGTGTGGGACTCCGAACAGCAGGTGCCTTTCGCTTATCGCGCCAATCAATGGGTTGGCTTCGATGATGAGCGTTCGCTGAAGACGAAGGTGAGTTTGTGGGAAGGAGATTGTGATTTTATATTTATTAATTAATTTTTTTCATTTACACATAGATGGAGTGGTTGAAAGAGCAAGGTTTTGGTGGCATAATGGTTTGGTCAATTGATATGGATGATTTCTCTGGACGCTGCGGCGCTGGCAAGTATCCGCTTTTGAACTCTTTGAACGATGAGCTGAAAGATTACAAAGTTGAATTGGAATATGAGGGCCCTTATGAGTCGCACGGACCGCGCGGCGCTTACACAACGAAAGATCGTAAGTAATTTTTTTTAATGGAAATAAGGACCTTTATATTTTTCCTCTACTTATCTTCATTCTTCTCTCCGCTCTCTCTCTCCCCCTATCGCTCACCAGCACATGATGTGACTTGCGAAGAGGAAGATGGCCATATTAGCTATCACAAAGATTGGAACGACTGCACACACTACTACATGTGTGAGGGTGAACGCAAACATCACATGCCATGTCCTGCCAATTTGGTTTTCAATCCACAAGAGAATGTATGCGATTGGCCCGAGAATGTGGAGGGTTGCCATGAGCCAACAGAAGCGCCCGCTTAAGTACGATTTTCAGTACGTGTTGCCGTCTCTACGCATACATACAAGTACGAGTATATTATGTACTAACTTAGAACAAAATGTAAAAAATATTTCGAAAATAATAACAACAACAAAAAATCGAGACATACATACTTATGAACTTATGAAGAACTTTGTCATTAGGTTTTTGATTTTTTTGTTCTTGCTCATACCTATACATACCTTCTTTTTTTGCTATTTAGTGTGTAGTTGTTAATTGTAAAAAAAAACAAAGAAAAATATTTTGAGAATGCTTAAGTGAAACTGCCAATCTAACAAATTATTTTATATACACATACAACACACCCACTTTTGAATAATATTAAAGAATATGACAAACGAAAAAAATACTCAAAAATTATGTATACATACATACATACAAATGCACATCGAGGCAAATTGCAAACAAACCGAAATTGTTAACGAATTTGCATAGTTGTTTTTTTTTTACTATAAATATGTTATAATTAAAAAGAAATTTGCTTCATATGAACGTGTTAAATGTTAAGTGCCCCTCTTCCTGCTTTTTAGTACGTAGTGCATATGAAATAATTATTTTTAAAAATAAACTTTAACTGCCCATACAAACTGCCGTTTCGAAAAATTAAATTTTCTCTACTTTTCACCCGCTTTCCTTTACACAATTTCTCTTTAACTAACTAAAAATTAACGCTCTCCTACTTTAAAAATTTTAAGTTTTTTCTATTTTTTTTTTGTTTCTTTTTCTAATTTTTCTTCTTCAAGAAAGCATCCTGTTTGTATATACAAAACTGTGATAAACATTAAAACGATATACTAAATTTCAGCGCTTTATTTTTTTGCTGTGCTAATTCGTTAATATGTCTCTACTCTTCATTTTCTGTTTACTTTATTTTCTATCTTCTCACTCTCACGCCGTCCTTTCGCCCTTTCTTTCTATTACCAATTCCCTAGCTTGCTATCTTGCTTACACGTTCGAAGCAATATTAAGGTTTTCGAAATTGGTGAAATTTTCGAAATTTGTAATGTAATTTATATAAACAAAAATGTAATAATAACTTTGTATTATAGTGTTATGTTTAGTAAATATGATAAATAAAATTAAAAAAAAAATAAAAAAAATACAAATTTATTTTGCTGTGTTTTTATATGAAAATAATCTGTTGGCAGTTCACACAACTTTGCGCATATCTTCGACACAACAGTCGAAAAATTTCGTAATTAATCCCTCGAATGGGTTAAGGCGGATCGTAAAAGTCTAAAAAAGATCGTTCAAGTTGTGCTCTAACATCGACACGAACCACTATGATATGGGTCTGCCAGCAAACATAATGAAGGTTCGACGTTACGTGTTGTTAATCAAAA
This sequence comes from Ceratitis rosa, assembly GCA_037013455.1. Classification (NCBI taxonomy): domain Eukaryota; kingdom Metazoa; phylum Arthropoda; class Insecta; order Diptera; family Tephritidae; genus Ceratitis; species Ceratitis rosa. The sequence goes on along the minus strand of JAWMAG010000031.1, from coordinate 8,630,583 downwards.
ACGTGGTTAGGTCTAGGAAATGGTGACAACCCTTGGCCGGATTAAATCCGAGTCAACTACAGTGTGTAGAATCGGTTGACGTGAGAGTCATATGATGTAAAAATTCCGCCAGTTAACAGTCGACAGCCAGCACTTTTTCACTTACAAAAGTACAGAGCCGCAACAAAATCCTCACAGTGTTTGCCGGCAGCTTCTGGGAAAAAGACAAAGAAACGTTGCTGCGCTGCTCCGATTTGGACGCCGGGGACTAGCCAAACGCAGATGAATAAGCTCAAGCTTGTTAGAACAACGCCCTTAGGGCCGTGACAGGGGCCCCCCTGATGTCGCCGAAGCATCATTTGCCCAGCGAAACATCTATGCTATGAGTTAAGGAACATAATGCTATGCTGTGCAAGCAATTTCTGTTGAGATTATACCGTAGGGAATACCCCAACAGACGAGCTACTACCTAGACACGTAAGGAAGAGAGTAATCGGCTACAAGGGCTGCATTCAGCACCTCGGCTGGACGGTGTGCCGCACTGACACCAAGAATCTGTTAACACCTTCTTGAACTCTCTTCGGATGAATGGGGTTCTCGGATTCCAGTCACCACGAGGAAGTGCTCGAGTTTCCTCGAGAGTTCCGAATAATACTGGTACACTTAAGATATGGATTTTATAGACGACTAAATTCCTACTGATCCAGACTTGAACCCGACATACCCAACGTAGGTCTGCACGACGCTATTTGCATACCCCATAAAACCTATTCATCTAAGTCCTCTTTCCCTCTGGTCCGAATCCGTCGAAACAGCTCGTTTTCTAGATGACCTCGATGACTTAGACTGATCTTGCCTGCTCAAAAGCAGGATTGGATTGGCCACTAGATCAACAATAACAACATGGTTCGACGTCAAAATCTTTTCTGAGAGCACTCATCAGAAACGTGTTTTAAACGAATTGTGGGAGAGCTGGTAAATATAAGTCGTCCCACAGATTCTTTCTAGACTAAACATAAGGTACCCAAGCAGGTGACCTGGCTACTGATACTCAAAATACACTGAGTTTACGAAGAGAACACTTATCCAGTTTGCTTAACTGCAGTGAAAATGGAAAACCAGGAGATGTCTTATCTGATTCAACAATAGATGACAATAGAACAGATGCTCCATTACCCAACTTTAATGAAGTCCAAACAGCCAGTGTCCGCCTAAATACCAAAAGCTGTATCAAGTTCGGAAAGGACTTCTTCGGGCCGTCCGATACTATACAAAGTTTCAGACAAGGTGACTCTTGTGTGACGAATGAAGTCACTTACAATTTATTCTGGATTTTTAGGAGGAGCTCTGATTTTTATGTTATAAATAGCGTTGCCAGACAGGGCTATTTAGCGTCTCTCGAGCTGGCGGCGGTACTTCGAGTTCAGTAGGTAATTGAAAGTAAATTTCTGATACAAGTAACTTATTATGTCCACCTTCTGTATGAAACTTTATGGTGGCTCTCATTTGATAAATCATACAGGACGCTTGGGATACCCAATGAATTGCTAGTAAGTAAAGTTGAAAAGTTTTAGCCTGCATTTTTTTTCAACTATCAACTAGTATATATTTTTAAAAGCTTTATTGAAAGATCTTAACGTACAGATAACCTCTTTAGGTACATTCCTTACTACGACTCTAAATATATGTACTCGTATGTACATACTTAGTTATCCATTATATGAATACAAATATATGTTGGAAATATTCTAATAAATAATTATATCTATTGTCTATATCGTGATGTTATGTATGTTTTAAGCCCCACTCAGTTGAGTGCCTGTTGCACACGTTCCAGGAAACGCACCGGACGGAACCATGGCAACAGCACATTCGGCGATGTACGCGCTGGTACCGCCGGTACCTCTATGCTTTTCTCTTGCACTTGTTGATTCTTCAGCCACGTGTCGAATACCTCGGCAAAGTCATTGCGGAAACCCTTTGGAAACAGTTCCAAGTTAGTGCCTTGAAAAGTATTATGTAAAAGATCGGTGCCATCACGTAAGCCTGCGCGTAGATTTTCACCAATCTCCGATTCCTTTATATTCCTAATGGTATCCTTGATTAAATTACTAACTGCTGGCATTGACTCTTCCTGTGATTTGGAGGTCTCATTTACCGATTCATCACTTTCGGACTTTGGTGGCGATTTCTGACGGCGAAAAATTGGTGAGGGACGCAACAAACGCGTGGGGTGGTCGCTAAACCAAGCATCGGGTTTTTCCGCTGCTGAGTCATCTTCGTTCTCTTGGGCTTCACGCTTCTTATTGCCGCTACTGCTATCGTCGGTTTTGCGTAGCGGTGCGGGACGAACTAAAGTGTTCGCAAAATCACTAAACCAATCGAGATGATCAGTCGCGCGTCGCGTGCGTGCGCCGTTGGCTGTCAAAGCTTTACGTCCCTCACTAGCCGACAGCAGGGTGTTGCGTTTTGTCGGCGTATATGGCTGATAAATAGCGATGGTGGAACGTTTTTGCTGTGTGTCTATTTGGGTGGCCGCAGCGCGCGCTTTTTCCATTTCAAATTGCATAGCGGTACGTATGAAGCGTTCATTAGTTGGTCCTTGTATAAGCACTTCGAATGGTAACCGTTGTGTGCGTGCTTTTCGTTGCATTGCGGCAATACACTCACCTTCGGAGCGCGCGCGAATACTTTTTCGTTTTTGGCCATCACCGCGATTACCAGCGTACTTATCATATTCACACAAACACTGTTCGCCGCAATAGAAACCAATACAACCGCATTGTTCACAAAGTGATTTACAACTGCCTTCCAGCCGTTGCTCCTGTGCCACATTCTTACTCCACATTTTGGCCATTGAGGTGGATTTCGGTTCCTGCGGCGTCGCTGTGGTTATAACTATGAGCCAAACTAACAGTAAACCAACGGTGTAAAGCCAAAAGTAGGTGTTGGTCATTGTCGCGACGGTCGACATTTTGTGTAACTAAAAACCGTTATATTTATTTGCTTACTTTTTCGATTTGTTTTTCGTTTAAATGTCCGATGCGCTTGACGGTTTTTTATCTACTCAATGCTTCTGCTATGCAATTAATTGATTTTATATTGCGCTCACTATTGTTGTTTTGGCCAAGTACATGATATTTTGGCTTTCTTTATGTGTTCTCAATCTTATGAATTTCGTAATTTTCATATAAAAATGAAATATATTATATATATATTTTGGTTTGTTTTGTGTTTTGTTTGTTGTTGTCTTCCCCAATGCTTTCTGCACCGAACTGAGTATTCTGTTTTGAATATTGTTTTGGCTTGAGTTGTCGCATTGCGAGTGTTGGAGAATTTGTCGACCAAGCAATTTGAAATAGTAGCGGGTATCATATAGCGGTAGCGTTAAGTTAAAGTGACTTAAGTCGAGATTGGAGACGATGGCGTGAATGCTAAGATATCTTGCTTGTAAACTATACATAGCACAGGAACTGATGGATAGATATACCATACATAGCTTTTAAAATGGTAGTTAAAAGTCACACTTAACGGTTACTATTTATGTCTACTTAAGAAAATTGTATGCTTTATCACATATTTGTATGTTTATGAACAGATTGTACACAATTGTTAAGGTTGTTAGGGGCTGTATCGAGTATTGGTTCTAATTTTAAGGCCCGACTTCTTCTGAGTGCATGGTGAAACTCCTAAGCTCGTCAATTGCCAGTACTGACAATGAAATTTGGTTAACGACTTCGAGTTCGACGTAGAGACAATGAACGGACGTTCTAGAAAGATTCTTTACAACATTTCAAAAGCCAAACTTGTGTTGTTGATGAATTGGAGATAATGTTATGCTCTATTCCGAGTTTAAGAAGTCAAAGACCTTTTGAGATCAGTGAGACCCGTTTCGGTGGTTCGGCTTGAGGACTTCGAAATAGGTAAACTTAAAAACAGTGAATTTATTCCAGAAATTTCCTGATAGTAAAAATCTTTTATACCCCAAATAATTTTTTTTTTATTTTCTGAAAATTCACTGCGCGCATTAATGCAAATTTTGTGCCATCATGAAATACAGAGCCGCTCATGTCTTTGTAATAGTACAAAAAATTCATCTTACAAGGCTAATGTGCGCTGTCGCGTTTCAGAAATATTTCGCAATTAAAAAAAGTACTTATGTATGTATAATAGTTTAGTTTAAGCTCACTTGTTTTTAGCACTTACATAGCTACCACAATAAAGACAAAATTAATCTATCTGTAATATACAAACGTAAACATTTGCATATGTATTTTTAAATGTTTTGTTCTTTTATTCCATTTATACAAAATAATTTACAATAAAAAATTGTAAAGAAAACAGAAGGGTAGTATGCAAAGTTATAAAATAACGGGAAAAAATTCAATAATGCATTTAACACTTTGCACAAAGTTGAGCTTTGAATAATCAGTGCTCAAAGAAATCAAATATAGAACTGTGCTGACTTATTATTTTTCCGACTTTTTAACGCCTCTTGCCTTTGCCCTTTTTGCCACCAGTCGATTGTTGTGCCTGCACATGTTGTTGCTGATCACCGGATTTGCCTTGACGTGATTTCAATTGTGGTATTCTAAATGCTACATAACGCATTATATCCTCACGCGAGCCTAACTCCAGATTGCAGGGTGAGCCATCGTCGTTACGCATCTGTACGCGAACACGGCCGCGCATTTGCATTTCCTTTAAATGATAAAAAAATAATAATAATAATTTATACAGTTCATTTAACTTGGCATATACATCATGTTTGGTTTAATAACTTACCCTGCTGCGTTCCCTTGAATATTGCTTGTTTTCCACGCCAACACGTAAATTGGTGACTGATAGCACATCACGTATCTCAGCATAGGTGGGATTTTCAACACATTGTTCTTTCGGTAGGCGTCGTCCTTCTTGACGTGTCTTTTTACTATTTATGTACGCGGGATAGATGCAAATCCAACTAGAAATATAAATATAAAAAGTTATTAATTAGGTGCTCATACGGTGACAGTAGTCTGTCTGTCTACCGCTCCACATCGCTATGTTTTTTATTTGGATGCCAATTTGTTCGCACTGGTTGTGAAGCCGCCATGGTAATGTGTATCTCTTTGAATTATTTATAATTTTTTAAATAACTGAATGTTAATTCCTAAATATAAAAGAAATTTTGCAATGTTCAGGTGGAAATTGACAGCAAAACAAGAAATGACAACAAATATTTTGACACGTTGCATATACGAGTGATGCCAGCGTGATGGAAATTGATATTTAAAGAGTTATTGTAGAGAAATTTCGTCAATAAATACTGGTTCCCCCTTAAGGGGGGACATCTGAGTAAAATTTTGAAAAAATCAAAAAATTTTTTTTTCGTTTAAAAGATGCTTTAGGATCTTACAAAAAATATACCACAAGATAGAATCCGGCAAAAGTGTCTAAATGTCCAAATTTTCCATTCGGCGGCAATGCCTCATAGGCATATTCCGACCGCGACTTATAACTTTAAACGCGTTTTTCTCGAAACCACTTTTTTTTTAGACGGCCGGAAACATAACTCGAGCAAATCTTAACCGATCGATCTGAAATTTTGACAGTATATTCAAAATTCCTTCCTCTATCGACACACGTATAATTTTTTTTATGTTGCTTACTTTTTTTTTTATAAACAATTTTTGGACTTTTTTTCCTCGTGAAAATTTGAACTTTTTTTTCGATCACGCACCATTTTGCGAAAAATCAATATATCGAAAAAATCCTACGTGTGTCGATAGCTGTTGATGTATAGAAACTAACAAAACTTTATTTTTTGTTCCAGATCAAAAATTAAGGACGTTAGCTTTCCGGCCATGGACCCCCTTCCCAAAAATAGGGCCTACGAAGAAATGCTGCACAGCCGCCATTTTGTTTTCGATTTCTTTCAAAAAATCATATTTTGTACATCGGATCGCATATTATAAAACCTACTTTACAAAATTTCGATTGGCTCTTTCGTTTGGTCAAAAAAAATTCCAGAAAATCCGCTTATTTTTTTTGAGTTACTCAGATGTCCCCCCTTAATTCTTGAAAATGTTGGTTTAAATATAAATATATTCAGATCTAATGTATTAGATACAAATACTGAGGGTAGTTCGCATTGTGAAAGTCCTATATCAGTCGAAAACGCCTTGTCTTATATCTACATATATGACACCATAACAAGAAGTAAAGTTTATGCAATTCGTCAAAATGAAAAAAAAACTTTTATACTTAAGATTTGTGGATTCAAAATTTAATTTTGTGGATTTGAGTAATATATAAAACTTTCGTAATCCAATTTTTTCGTTTACTTGTGGCAGCCCTATACAGCTAGTAATTCTTAAGCCCTGTCCCAGTACCTCTCAAACTGTAGTTTACTTAGAACTGCAACTGCAAGCACTGTGGTTGTCAAAGAATCAGCTGTTCACGATTTCTCTGCTTTCGGTTGCTTGGCTGTGTAATCTCCTCCAAACAGACAAGTTTTGTCAGACAAGTTGATCAGTCGGGTGGAAAAAGAAAAGTTCTTATAATTTCGAAGTTTGTGTATTTATTTTAAAGAGCCTATATTAAGTACGGTATCAATGCCAGGCATGAACAATATGGAAGAACTTTGTGCCATACTTGCCAAAACGCGTGATCCTTCAGCGCAAAAGGAACAAGATGAGGTGATACATCAGTGTTCATTCATTATCTATTACTTTTTACGCACGAGATTTGGATAACTTGTACATATGCATTCGTACATACATATATGCGTGTACTTATGTACATACATTGTTGTTGGAGTTATAATAAATTTGTGCATTTGCGTAAAGTTAAAACGCCTACACGCTTACATTCATCTTCTGCTTATTTCATTCTTACAGATTTTGTTGCAGCCCTTCGCCTACATACAACAAATACCAGGCAAGCAATTTCGCTCCGAATTGGCCTTGGCATTCAATCACTGGCTAAATATTCCGGCTGAAAAACTACACCAGATTGGCGAAATTGTGCAAATGCTGCATAATTCTAGCTTATTGTGAGTATGGTATATTTGTTGTTTAAGAGCATGTAACATGTATTACCTTAAATTGCTACTAACCAAGAGTGGATAGATAAAGGCGAGCAATTGTGTCCATACCAAGCAGTTGGCCATAACATCCTAACCCACAAAAAAAAAATTCATACTCATGTTTATTCATCAAGTGCAAGTGAATGTTTTATAAATGTGTGTATATGTATATGTGTTTGTTTAATAGCGCCGCCTATATGTATACTTCAGCTCGTATGTATGTATGCATTGCATGCTTGTTGTGAAGCGATAAATTTGTATAGGTGTGCAAATAATGATTTTTTGTTTAATATAGGTACGATCTTTATTTTTAGTTGCTTGTTTTTTGTTTTTGCTTTTCTTTGTTTATATGCGGTTTTATTGTTTTGTGACGGCGGCCTGGTTCGATTCCATTCGCACTACGCTTCATCAATTTTGTTTACATTACTAGATGTGTGTATATTATTTGTTTGTGTATTTATTTTTAAAATAATTGCACATTTCAAATTCTAAGAAATCCTCTTGAAATTTTGGTGTTGAAAAGTTGCCGTAAATTTTGTATTCACCACACGTCGCGATTCTCACAGTGTGTTTTGAGTTGTGTACTTTTTCCATTAAATTTCCAAAAGCAAGTTTAAATTCAATTTTAATTGTTCTGTGAAATGAGAAATGCGGTTATACATGTTATGTACATACGTACATACGTACCTATATGCATGTATGTAGATACTTAAGACTGATTATTATTTTTATTCGTTTAAATTTATGAATTTGCTTTTTTATTAACAATTTACGAGGGTCTGTGAGCTCTGTACATTTATTCGCTTATAATGTTATAAAATGCAAAAATTTTAAGAGATAAGGAAAATTTTTAGCTACAAAAATTAAAAAGAAAAAATGAAAAAGATTCAGAATGCACGAAATCACGCCTTTAAAATTAGTTTATTTACTTATATAAATAAATTATAATTGTACAATATTTTAAACTGATAACTTTTTAAAAAAAATTAACGCCATAGACGCGAGAAATTTCGTCATTTACTAAAAAAGTATATATATATAAATATATGTGTATTTGTAAATATATAAGGTTTGTTGCTTATGAATCATCGTTTTTTGATAGCTTCTACATTGGAAGTAGATAAATAGGCGCCAAGTGAACGAACATAAGTTATACATATGAACATACATACATATGTAAATACATACCTCTACAGCAAAGCTTACTTTACTCTCAAGTTACTAAAGTTTTCGCAAAAAAATTTTCAGATTTTCCCTTTCTTCATATTTGAATATCTAAATTTAATCGACAAAAGTCATCGAAATGAAACAATTATTTTACTGCATTTGCTAGTCAAGCTGTGTAAATAAGTATGTTAATATTAAACATAGATATTATTTGTAATGGAATATAATTAAAGCTATAGAATCTGTAAACGGTAATTGCACAATATATGTATGTGTGTACATATGAATGTATGTATGTACGTATATGACTGAAATATCTAATTAACAAAGATAGTGGGGAAATAATTATAAAAAATTGTAATAAAATATATATGTGCATAAATATTCCTGTTGGTAGTATGTATGTACATACAAACATACATTATTGTTGATGTTGCTGATGTAAGTATATGCTGCCTTCAACATGTGGTTGCCCGCCTGATCTACTCAATTGCAGCATAACAAAAATGTCATATGTGAAAAAGGAAATGGAAAAACTCGCTACACCCACCAATTGCTAACAAGCTAGAGATACATACATATGTACATACATATGTTAAATAAAAATGTAATATTTACTCTGTAAGAAAATTATTTTGAAAGGATAAAGAATAATTTTTTTTCTTCAAATTTTTAACAATATTCCAAAGTAAAATATTTAGAAAATATTTTTGATAAAATTTATTTAATTTAATTTTAATGTGTATTTTAATTTTTTTGATATTAATTTTTTGAGCTCAAAGGCCAAATTAAATCAAATTAACAAAATATTACTTTTTAATTAAAAAATTTTAATAACCGAAAATAATGTTTTAAGTCACAAAAAAGGGGTAGCACCTCAATTGATTTTTATAATAAAAAGAAATTCTGCTTAACATTTCCTAGCGGTCACAAACACATATTTCACTACATGCATTTATATGTTGTCGCCTTTCTTAATGACTTGTTAGGGGCTTGCACAACGCATTTCAATTTTAATTCTATGCTGGGTAATTGATAAAATATGATACATACATATATATATATACATATTGTCACCTCCACTTTTTAAATTAACAATATGTATGTGCGTATGTACATACGTACATACATATGTATACCTACAGTGGCTGTTGGTCAAGCGCCTACCAACAACCACACACGTCAACAAAACAAACTACCGCACAAAAAGGGGATGACAAAAACTAACAAAGCGACCGGCCAGCTTAGTGAAGACGGCGTGGGTCGCTAGCTACGTACAATAACAAAACTATGGGTAAAAACAAACGAAGTGAAATGGTCAACGCTATTACCAGAAGCAGATCACACGACGACAGTAATTAAACAACAAGATCGACTATATGTATATGTACGTAAACAAAATATGTTCTTGGGGTGCACCCGAGGTGTGGTCCAACCAAACTGGTTACGAACCCACTCGCACTACTCCCGTGCTGCCGGGGGTAACTTTAACCCGCCTGTATGACTGGGCTCTGGGTGCGGGATGCTAAAAGGATGGGTATGGGAAAACGAAGGAACGACACTGTCGGCACGACAGAAAAACGTACGGAAACAATATATACACAAAATGATACTTATGGTTTCTCGGTCGGGTGTGAGTACCCAACTTCGGTGCTCCTCCGGACGATGTCGCCAAACTTCGATTCCGCCACTGAAACCACTAAAAAAACTATAAATATACACTATGGGCTTCGACTGCCCTTACTAGGCTTCGACTGCCAAAAATATTCGCCTCGACTGGCACTATTAAAAAAATTTAAAATAAAATCTAATTTTATCTTTTTTTTTTTTTACAAATATATGTATCGCACGTCCGCGCAAAAAGATGTGCACACTTCTGTAGATTACTAGAATCTGATCCGGCACGCACTTACGAGCCAGGCCGCAAGCTACGCGTCGGCCGTCAGAATTCTCAGGCGAGTGTGTATTGGTGCCCAATCATTTGGCGCCGCCCTCATTACCCAAAGGGACAGAGTTATATAGCGCACGCCACCATGGCACACCAAGTACACTGGGATAATTTTCCCCTCGCCGTATAAAAAGAAAGCCGACACCCCTTTTTACGGAATACTCGCGCAAAGCATTCCGTTTCCCTAATATTTGTTAGTGGAGGAACCGTTTTGATGAACATCTCCTTTTGGAGACTTATACCACTGGGTAGGCACACACCGAGTACAACCGTGCCAACAATTCATGGCTTTGAATTATACAATTATTTTCCGACAGATGCCACTGCCAACGCTTGGAGTGAGAGGAATATTAGGCAAAACAAAGGAAGTGAACAAACAAACACAAAAGAAGTTTTTGTTGCGGCCAGTACGCGACAACTCCACCCCTTCCTCAACGAAAAGGAAGGAATCTTCCTTTTGGTCAGGGAATGGAAATCTCCTACAGTATCCTATTAATCCCTATATGGCCTCAACTCTTTAACGTTCCAAGTCCCTTTGTCTTTGCCTAAGTCATCTGTCAGTGTGTATGTCCACGGTGACACTCTCTTCCTAATAATAAACGGCCCTACATACTTTGGCGCTAACTTCGCTGCATAAAAATTCGCTGCATCCGACAGCATAAAATTCTTCCTCCACACTAACTCTCCAGGCATGTACTGTACATCTCGACGCCTGAGATTGTACTGCCTCGCGAGCTTCTCGCTCGCCTGCTCCAACCTAGTTCTAATGTTGGTCCTAATCTCTTCGAGCCTCTTTGCTCGCTCCTGACAATTTAATTTCTCCTGATCTCCTAAACTGTCTATGAAGTCCCTACTGCCTTCTACCGCCATTTCCCTACCGAAATTCACAAAATATGGCGTAGCTCCTAACACTTCGTGTTGCGCTGTCCTAATACAGCATGCTACCTTCGCTAACTGTTGGTCCCATGTCCTCTGGTTCTCTGATATATAAGCCCTAAGTGTTGTTTTAATTATTTGGTTAATCCTCTCGGCCGGATTAGCCTGTGGGTGATAGTGTGCGGTGTACCGGAGTTGGACGCCATAGTCACCGCAGAGGCCCCGAAGCTCTCGACTCCTAAATTGGGGTCCATTGTCACACACAACCGACCGAGGAACTCCAAACAAAAGAAATACATTATCCTCCAATTGTTTGCATACGCTTTTTGCCGTGGCAGTACGCAAAGGGAATAGGAGGGGAAATTTGGAAAAGTAGTCTACTACTGTCAAAATATACTGGTAGCCTTGTGACGACTTCACTAAAGGCCCTACCAGATCTACACAAATCATTTCCCAAGGCTCGACTGCCTTGGTCCTCTCTATCATACCCCCAGCTGGCTGTGAATTCTCAGGTTTCACCTGCTGACAAATTTTACACGCCCTAACATATTTCGCAATGTCCGACTTCATCCTTGGCCAGTAGAACTTTTGTGAAACACGCGCAAAAGTCTTTTTCACGCCCATATGGCCCGCTAATGGATTGTCGTGACATTGTTTTAAAATTTCATTCCTACCATCACGCCCTATTACTTTTTTCCACTCTGGTGAATCGCCGTAAACAGAAGGAAATCTCGACCTAACAAACTTGTAGAGGTTGCCACCTTCAACTCTCCATGCTGGATACGACAAAGGCTTTTTCTCTACTAACCGAATCATCCTTACTAACCAAGGATCGGCAGTAGTCACCTCCGCAATAACTGGCACACTTCGGGATAGCATATCTGGAACCACATGTTCCTTGCCTTTCCTATGCACTATATCGAAATCGTATTGCTGGAGTTTCAAAGCCCACCTAGCTAACCTACCACACGGATCCTTCAACTTATTCAACCAAATAAGTGAATAATGATCTGTGACGACCGTAAACTTAGCGCCCTCAACATATGGTCGCAGTTTCTCAACCGCCCACAGAACCGCTAGACACTCCTTTTCGGTCGTCGAGTAATTTCGCTCTCCTTTGTTCAAGGACCTACTCAAATAAGCTATCACCCTCTCACCGTCATCAAACATCTGCGTTAACACCGCACCTACACCGAAATCAGACGCGTCTGTCTGGATTGTGAAAGGTCTATCAAAATCCGGGCAACTCAAAACCGGAGCTGTCACCAAGCGTTCCTTCGCTTCCTTAAAACTCCTTTCACAATCTTCAGTCCAATTGAACTTTCGGTTCTTCTTTGTTAGCTCGGTGAGAGGCCTAACTAACTCTGCAAAATCTTTAATAAATCTGCGGTACCAGGACACTGTTCCTATAAATGACCTCACTTGCTTTACGTTCTTCGGTACCTCAATCCGAAGCATCGCCTCTACCTTCTCGGGGTCTACGTGTAGACCGTTCTTGTCCACCACATAGCCCAAATATTTTAATTCAGACCTACAAAAATTACATTTATCCCTATTTAATCTGAGCCCTGCACTAGCTAATCTATCTAAGACAATCTTCAAGATCTCTAAATGCTTTTCAAAATTATTTGTAACGATAATAATATCGTCCAAATACACAAAAACATGAGGTTCTAACTCTGGTCCTATGACCGAATCTATAAATCTCTGCCAAGTTGCCGGTGCATTATGTAAACCGTATGGCATCCTCTTAAACTGATATAGTCCTCTACCTGGTACCGTGAATGCGGTGAAGGGCCTCGACTGCTCTTCCACCGGAATTTGCCAATACGCGGACTTAATGTCCAGACTGGACAGAAACTTGGCATCCCTTAGCTTGTCTAAGGTCGCCGACACATATGGAAGGGGGTAACTATCCTTCTCGGTACATTTATTCAAAACCCTATAATCTACACAAAACCTATATGTACCGTCTTTCTTCCTGATCATTACAACTGGAGACGCCCAAGGACTATGTGATTTCTCTATCACCCCTTTGTCGAACATATCTTTAATCTCCTCGTCCATACGCGGCTGTATGACGGGAGACACAGGGTAATAACGCTGTTTCACAGGTTCAACTCCTGCTTTTACCCTGATCTTATGCTCGACCAAATGGGTCCGGCCTAGCCCTTCCGGCATAGCCTGGAACGCCCCAGCTATTAGTTGACCTAGTGCCCTAGATTCCCTATCACCTAACTCGGAGTGGTCCACTATTGCCACCAACGGTTCTGGTTCCGGCCGAGAAAACGACCACCTCATTCTCGATATATCCGGGATAATACCCGCCTTGGCCCAAAAATCGATGCCAAGGAGTACGCCCTGAGGTAACTCTGGAACCACGAGGCATTCCAGAAGAACCGACTTGCCCTCCACCTCGATTGGCAACAAAACCGAACCTAACACCGAGATATGACCTCCATCCGCGAGAGTCACTCTCAAAAAATTCGAAACTGAACTCACCCTAATACCAAACGAACTCAATTTCTGCCAACCTAGCCGACCTATTACTGTTCTGGTCGCACCAGAATCCAACAAAGCCCTAAAAGTAAAACCATGGATCCCAACATTCAAATACGGGCGTTCGTCGTGAACGTCCGTCACCAACGAAAACGCCAACCGAACCTCTTCAACTTCGACACCTACATTTGCCAGCTGGGAGTTAGCAGGTTCACTAACTCGCCCTACTAGACCGCCTGTCCTGCTGTCCCAGGGGTCTATCTCCCGTTTCCCGATCTGTTGTCCGACCTGACAACCCTATCGCTCGACCGAGAATTTGCACCGCCGTCATCCGGCCTATTATCCCTAACGCGCCCTGACCTGAAGGGGTTGTGGTTTCGCCCACCACCGGAAGCTGGACTTCGTTGGGTCCGCGGAGAGCCACTCGGCTTCGCTGCACACGCCGGGCAGTCCCGCTTCATGACTCCAAGTCTACCACACCCGAAGCACTTTATCCCCTTCCTACAATCCGCTGAAATATGACCGAACCTCCTACAGTTGAAGCATCGGGTATTCGACCCCGGCTTAAAACTATCAACAAGGTCCGGCTCCGCTACAGCCGCGACCTCTACACCAGCCGAGACATAAGCCAGGTCAGGTTCCAACAACCCCTTGGCCTTATGACTCGGAGGAGGGACAAAAGCATCCACCGATGACCTAACCGCCTCTAGTTGCCTACCCAAAGCAACTAGTTCCGAAATCGACCCTATTGTCACCAGTCCTAACTGGGTCTGGTAGAATGGTAGGAGATTCGACCTAATCAATCCTAACATCCTTTTCTCAGATAAAGGCTCCTGAAGCCTAACAAACATTATTTTCATACCCGCTACATAAACACCGATGGACTCATCGGCTCCCTGAGTCCTTCTCCTAATCTCATCTAGTAAGAGATCGTCGTAGTTGGGGTGCAAAAACTCCAACTTCAACTCTCTTACCAGTTCCTCCCAACTACCTAACGACCTCCTAACCGACCTTAACCATAATAACGCCTTTCCTGCGAACAAATCTACCGCGCCTTTGAAAAGTTGAGCTTGGGTCACACCGCGTGCCTCACTCAACTCCTCGATCCGTTCCAAGAATGCGAAAAGCGACATTCCCGCTTTTTCGCCGTCGAAGTGGACGTCCCACTTCGACAAGTTCACCGGCTTCTGAGACTCGGCTGTCTCCTCAACGACGCGTCGTACCTCCACGGGCGGGGATGCTATCGGGTCCGCACGAATGGCACCCGAGCGCTCTACCGAACCGGTTTCCTTCTCCTCGGCTTCTTCGTTGCCGATCACCTCTTGTAATTCGGCGAGATGGAGCAACAACTTGCTCTTCAGCTCCATCTGCTGAGTCATCTCGCCGTCGCTTCCCGGTCGCGCCCGTCCTATTCGCGAAAGACACCACTCGATCTTCGCCATCGCTTTCGCTCCATGCGATGGCTTGCCTCCACCCGAAACCGACGCGATTAACTTTTCTACCTCCTCCAGTTTCGACTCGACCGCCGTCTTATCCTCGTCGGAACTAAAGGGGTAGTCCTGAAAGAGGTTTACCGAACCTCTTTTCTCTAACAACCGTGATGCCCTAAGCGACTTACGCATGGCTTCGGCCGTACCGACTGGAAGGCCGCGTGCCTCCATCTCGTACGCGAGCTCATCCTGCGCTAAACGATTAATCTCCATTTAAAAAAAAAACGTTGACTAAAAAAAAAAACAAGAAAAAAACCAAAAAATGAAAAATATTTATTTGAAAAAAGGATAATAATAATTTAATAAAATTCAAAATTTGAAAAAAGCTATCCTAATATGATTTCTTCGTTGCCCTATACTGGCACAACAAAAGACCCTATCACGTAAACAACAGAAGAGCCTAACCACAAGAAACAAAAAAAATTAATAAAAAAAATAAAAACAACTATTGTCTACTCCGACAACACAGTAATTATCCAAAACACAAAAAATTTTTTTTTTTTTTTTTTTTTTTTAATAAAGAAAAAAAAAATTATTAATCGCAAACAATAAAAAAGACAACAAAAATCCTTGATTAACAAAAAAAACAAAAAAAACACAACCTAATTTGCAACGACCACTACTGGTCACTTTCAGACCAGTCTCAGCACACTTGACATACAATTTTTTCTACCTAGATAACACTTCAATACAATTTACCGCAACGCACACACAAAAATTGCAAATTTACAAAACGGAACGGACTCACCAAATTCCTTTCTACCAAATATATTTTAATGAATCTGCCGATGGGCCTGGGTTCGACCCCCAATCTCTTCTTTACTTCCTCTATCGAAATGCCTAACTACCAAAAAGAAAAAAATAGAAAATTGTTAAAAATTATTAAAAACAAAAATCGACAGCACAAAACGCCACTCGAAACAGTTTTACTAAACACAACCTCTTCTGCAAAATATTTTTATCTTTAAATATTTGGGCCCCACGTTGGGCGCCAATTTGTCACCTCCACTTTTTAAATTAACAATATGTATGTGCGTATGTACATACGTACATACATATGTATACCTACAGTGGCTGTTGGTCAAGCGCCTACCAACAACCACACACGTCAACAAAACAAACTACCGCACAAAAAGGGGATGACAAAAACTAACAAAGCGACCGGCCAGCTTAGTGAAGACGGCGTGGGTCGCTAGCTACGTACAATAACAAAACTATGGGTAAAAACAAACGAAGTGAAATGGTCAACGCTATTACCAGAAGCAGATCACACGACGACAGTAATTAAACAACAAGATCGACTATATGTATATGTACGTAAACAAAATATGTTCTTGGGGTGCACCCGAGGTGTGGTCCAACCAAACTGGTTACGAACCCACTCGCACTACTCCCGTGCTGCCGGGGGTAACTTTAACCCGCCTGTATGACTGGGCTCTGGGTGCGGGATGCTAAAAGGATGGGTATGGGAAAACGAAGGAACGACACTGTCGGCACGACAGAAAAACGTACGGAAACAATATATACACAAAATGATACTTATGGTTTCTCGGTCGGGTGTGAGTACCCAACTTCGGTGCTCCTCCGGACGATGTCGCCAAACTTCGATTCCGCCACTGAAACCACAAAAAAAACTATAAATATACACTATGGGCTTCGACTGCCCTTACTAGGCTTCGACTGCCAAAAATATTCGCCTCGACTGGCACTATTAAAAAAATTTAAAATAAAATCTAATTTTATCTTTTTTTTTTTTCACAAATATATGTATCGCACGTCCGCGCAAAAAGATGTGCACACTTCTGTAGATTACTAGAATCTGATCCGGCACGCACTTACGAGCCAGGCCGCAAGCTACGCGTCGGCCGTCAGAATTCTCAGGCGAGTGTGTATTGGTGCCCAATCATTTGGCGCCGCCCTCATTACCCAAAGGGACAGAGTTATATAGCGCACGCCACCATGGCACACCAAGTACACTGGGATAATTTTCCCCTCGCCGTATAAAAAGAAAGCCGACACCCCTTTTTACGGAATACTCGCGCAAAGCATTCCGTTTCCCTAATATTTGTTAGTGGAGGAACCGTTTTGATGAACATCTCCTTTTGGAGACTTATACCACTGGGTAGGCACACACCGAGTACAACCGTGCCAACAATTCATGGCTTTGAATTATACAATTATTTTCCGACAGATGCCACTGCCAACGCTTGGAGTGAGAGGAATATTAGGCAAAACAAAGGAAGTGAACAAACAAACACAAAAGAAGTTTTTGTTGCGGCCAGTACGCGACAATATGTACTTGTATAATACACTCCTCAGCCGTTTGGGTCCTATGTAAATGATTTCATTGATCTCACAGTTATGCTCACTTAATTAAAATATTTGTTTGTTGATATGTATTGCACAGAAAATGTATATGTAAATGAAAATAAATAATAAATATTATCTGGCTAAACGTTCGGCACTTTTGATTTGTTTTTTTTTGTTGCTTTTTGTTTGTTTCATATCGCCACATGAGACATGTCCCATATTATGACGTCCCACACGATAGTAGAGCGTGTTTGGCATACCAAAAAAAAAAAAATCATTTTATTTGTAAAAATTATTTAAAAAGAGGAAGTGAAGTAATAACGTAGGAATATTAATATATGTACTCGTATGAGCATAAAGCATATTTTAATTCTTCACTGAAGCGGCTGATGGAAATATTTTCCTTGAATTTTATATTTTTATAACCATTTTTTTTGAGATATATGTACATACATATGTAGTCCAATTATAGCTTACTTTTTCAATTTATTACTTCAATATATTGTCGCCCTTCAGCGTATTATTGAAATTCTTTTGGTCCACTCTGTTTGCAATTCCAAGAATTTTAATGCGCAAATTTAATTTTGTATTTTGCTGTCTCATTTTACACTAGGAAAGCATTTATATATTGTAAGCACTGCATTAATACAAAGAATGATATCTACAAATTATAATAAAATATTTTTTAAAAATATTTTTTTACCATATTTTTTTCGTCTAAAAATACTTGAAAGTCTTCAAGTTTGTATTCTTTAAAAAAATTTAAATTTGTTTTAAAAATACGAAGTTTTATAATTTTTAAATTAAAAAAAGCGTAGAAGTACTGAAAAATAATTATTAGCCATACTGCACCGTAGCTGATTTTTTTTTTATAGACGCACACATACTTATGGACGTTTAATTTCACAGAAAAATTCATCAATTGACATTCATATTCGTACAATAATGCAATATTCAGTGTAAAGAAAAAAATTCCATTCATTCGTGACAATTCAATTGCACAGCTTTTAAGTCAGCCTTTTTCTTGTGTAGGCTTTCATATTCCTTTGCTCTATTGTTGTGGGAAAAAAACTATTTTCTTGGCATTAGTGATTCATGCATTGTCTAGTCAAATGATATACGTATAGTACATAACGTCTTTAGTACTAGAAATGGTCGCTGGCCATGAGAAAGTAAGTTATTATTGACTAAAACATAAAAAATCAGTACCTTTTAATCTATTGTATATAAATATGTGTAGATTTGGAATTTTGTACATTTTTTCAATATTAAAATTTCTGATTTCATCTATCTGTAGGGCGTAAAATTCCTTAGTGCGCCTAGTTGTAGGCAACATTATTTTTTTTTTATATAGTCAGTAAGCATTTCGAACATGAAACGTTGCCTACATTTGGTATGTTGAACAGATATTCGTATATTCAAACTATATATTTCCTTTTAAATGTTTTCAATCTTTGCAGCTTTATTTTAGTAACGTAAAGCTGAAATAAGTAAAAAATATAAAATGTACATATACATAAGTATATGAAAAAAAATTGTCTCCTCAATACATTGTACTATTAATCCTTCTCATTCTTTATGAAAAAATAACGAAAAAATGTTCCTAATCCGTCTTAAGAGCTACCAAGCTCTATTGGCAATTTCTTTTACACTTTTACCATACCTTACTGCAAAGCCTAGTATGTATGTAATAACTAAATATGTTTACATACATATGTTACTCACAGTCAGACTGACTAACTGACTAGCTTGTTAACCAGCTGCCAGTGTCGTCAGCATGTTTCACCGCACTGCTACCGGCAGCATCATATCAATCCAAGTGTTTTGCCAGTTTCCACTTACATACACATATATATATACATATATATGTATGTTCATAGGTATTTATGTGTAATATTAGCACATAGTAGTTTGTTAGACGTTAATCGGTAGTGTCTTTACATATAACGACAATGCAGATAGAGATGCGCAAGAAAAGAATAGCGGAAATGAGGGTATATACACGTACGTATGTATGCTGATGATGGGTGAGGCTGTGAGGAAATGACGCTTATAGACGGACATGCTAACAAAATGAAAGAGCTAAAAAGTGAAATCCAAAGAAATGTAACTTTTATAAATATGCAGATAGTAGTTTTTAGGTACTGTATTAAAATCAGTATGCTTAGAAACTAGTTTGAAACTACTCTATTACGAACCACTTTATTTAAAAAAATATGATTTATAAATGAATTTTGTTGAAAATTGTATTAAAAATAATAAATATATATTTTACAACTTCATTTATTTTACACTAGGCCGTAACTACTCGCACACTCGTTCATTGCTCGAAAAATTTTGAGCTTGAGCTCGAGCAATACGAGCTTTTTCGAGCATTTTTGCGCATTTTAAATCAAAAATTTGACTTTCTTCCCACAACTGCTTTCTATAGTTTTAATTTAATACACGCAAAGTGTAAATCTCATTGGAATACTGAAGAAATTTTGACAAAAAAAAATTGAAATCTAAAAAATTTCAAATTATCATTTGAGCAGTTTAGCAACGAACGAGTATCGACCTGCTCACAGTGCCCGATAGCCGGCTATCTGGAGATCTAGTATGTATGTGTATACACCTGTATGCTTTGAGACTAATTTCTAACTACTTCATTGCATACTAGTTTAATTATTTTTTTAAATAAAAGTAATAGATTTATGTACTGTATTTTATTGAAATTAAGCAATGTATATATTCTTTCAACTAAATTTATTTTGAACTAGTCCGTAAGTAGCAACCAAAATAATTACTTCCGTGCTAGTGCTTTTTGAAGAGCTTAAAAATTGTTATTATATATAAAAGCTAATAATCTTGATTTTGACCAGACCGTCACTAGTCTAAAAAGTAGTTACCTTGGAACTAGTGTATCGCAAAAAGAAAAACACTAAAAGTTACTGCGAGAAATTAAATGAATCGTACAATAGTAAAACTATGACGTTGACGGTATGCTTTGGTGGGTATGAATGACAAAAAATAGTTTTTGTACTAAAAATACTTGAAATACATACATACGCGTACATACTTACAGTGAGCAAATAAGCTGAATTGTGTGTGAATTTTTTCTGCACTTTTTTTATATTTATTTTCCGACTCTTTGATATGATAGTGCGCTTACAATAACAACTTGACATTGAGTGAATGTAAATAAAGCTGGAATAGGAATTGTTGAATCCTTAATGAAATATCCACACACACACATACATACATACATACATACAGATATGCAGTTGAACATGACAAATGCACTTCTTTAGCATTTTGCATAATGGTTAGAGGAGAGTGATATGACCATTTAAATGTGAATGTTCAGTGTGTGTGACGATTTAGTTTGAAAACCTCATTATATTTTATTGCGCTACTGCCGACGTCATATTTTTTTCTTTCACTTTGCGACATAAATAAATAATGAATGAATGTCCTTTTCTGAACGTCGAGCAACATTTATATGGGTTTTCCTTCTATTTTTTATTTATTTTTTTTATGGACTGTTCTCTATTATTCACTAGAACAATGCGGTAAAATGATTTCTTTTAATTACTTAAGTAGTTGCTGCGACGGCTGCTGGTGCTGCTGCATTTATTTTATGACACATTTCATTTGTCGCATTTTTGATGTCGGACACTTACATTTACTGTTCATACTTTGTTTTTTTGTTTTTTATTGGAATGTTGACAATAATTTCAACTCTGCATCACCACTTTAAATTTTCTTGGCAAGGCATGTTAAATAAGTAAAAATTAAAAAAAAATTTTGAAAATTATTTCAAAATCGTTAATAGCTAGTATATTAACTTATCCTTTTTTTAAACTATTTCCAAGCACATATACATTTGCATTTACATAAACATCCGACTAACCAGCTTCGTCGCGTGCTACACTTTATCTAACTTCCTTAAAATAAATAAAAAAATTGCATACACTCAAGCATTGAATGCCATTGAATGTTGTTCGTCACGCATATTTATTTAATTTTTACAGAATTGATGATATTGAAGACAATTCAATACTTCGCAGAGGTGTTCCAGTCGCCCATTCCATATATGGCGTGGCGAGCACTATGAATGCTGCCAATTATGTGCTCTTCCTTTCGCTGGCAAAGGTGCAACAGTTGGGTCATCCAGAGGTATACTTTGCTACATTTCATATTTAATCGAATTTGTATTAAAATAATCTGAATTTCTTTGCTTACACAGGCTACCAATGTCTATACCGAACAACTGCTGGAATTGCATCGTGGTCAGGGCATGGAAATATATTGGCGTGATAGTTTTACCTGTCCATCCGAATCGGATTATAAATTGATGACCATACGCAAAACCGGTGGTCTCTTTATGCTTGCCATACGTTTAATGCAACTCTTTAGTGAGAATAAAGAGGATTTCACTAAGTTAACAGCCATACTTGGCTTGTATTTTCAAATACGTGATGATTATTGTAATTTAAGTTTAAAGGAGGTTTGTAGGATTTGTTAAAATATTATTTAATAATTAATTATTATTATTAAATTTTTTTGTTGAATTTAAAAAAATTAATTGTTCTTTTAATTTGTATAAATTTCCAAAAATGAACTAAAATTGTTTGTTTTTATGTTATAAAGTATACACAAAACAAAAGTTTCGCTGAGGACTTGACGGAGGGCAAGTTCGGATTTCCAGTTATACATGCTGTGCGTTCGCAGAAACACGATAAACAGGTTTTGCGTAAGTATTTTAATTTTTGCCATTTTCTATTTAAAAATAATATGATTTTCATGCAGATATTCTGCGACAGCGCACTCATGATATTGAAGTGAAGAAGTACTGCATTGGTTTGCTGGAGAAATTGGGCAGTTTTCAGTACACGCGTGAAGTATTAGAATCTCTGGATAAAGAAGCCAGAGCAGAGGTAATATTAACACATTTTGTAGCGTGAACCAATGGCTGAAATACTGAAACAGAAAACTTTAACTAAATAATTTAAAATGAGAAAAATTAAAAATTCCTAACCTCAAAAAATTTTAAACCCTTATTCTCTCTCTCTCTCTTCTTACTGCAGGTCGAACGCTTAGGCGGCAATCCTTATATGGATTTATTGCTAAACAAACTATTGTCATGGAAAGCTACCGAGAATCATACTAATCACAATAATATTCCATCGCCGAGCAATCATAATAGTAATTAACAGCCAAAGAGGCAAAAGAGGGAAATTTGAATTGACACCGACAATGTTAATTCGCCAACCTCTTTTGCTGCTAAGAATGAAATGAATTTGATAGAAGTTTTTTTGCAAAAACTAAATATTTTTTAAACTACATACATACATATTTATGTATTCTACAAGCGCCTAATTAAGAGCCTAAATTTAATGTTGATTTGTAATTATTAGAAATATACATACATACATCTAATTACATACACATACATAAAGTATGTATGTATTTATAAATACATACATGAAAGGTAATAATATTTA
This sequence comes from Ceratitis rosa, assembly GCA_037013455.1. Taxonomy (NCBI): domain Eukaryota; kingdom Metazoa; phylum Arthropoda; class Insecta; order Diptera; family Tephritidae; genus Ceratitis; species Ceratitis rosa. Next base: position 8,607,759 of record JAWMAG010000031.1, on the reverse strand, counting down.
AGCAAATATGTGTTATAACACTCACTAATGCACTCAAGCGCCTAAAACTAGACTTAACAATATATAAACGCACCGATATACTCGAAATTTTAACAAGTGGGCCATGAATTTGATAATACATACATATATGAAAAAAGAAAAAAAAAAACAAAGGCAAAGCTCAAGGAGAGAAAGTATACACAAAAAGGTTTTTGTTTTAGTAAGAAAATTAACTGTAAATTTGAAATTTCCTTTAAAATCTGCTACATTTTTCTTTTTAAATATTTTTGTAAGTTAATAATTAATAATTTTTATTTTAACGTTGTTTGAGTCCAAGTTTATACGACAAACTCAAATCTCGAACTTGAAATAATACACTTAATTATTATATTCATATGGCGACTTAAAACACTACGTTTTTACTTTCGATATTTAAGAAAAATGTTTACGAAAAAATATTTGAAAAGCAATTTGTCAACGCATTTCACCATACACCATACGCACTTTTATTGTTGTAATAAGTGTTAATTTTTTTAAGATACTTGTTAAAAATCGTGTTGATTGTATGTAAAATAATTCCAATTCTCTTTAAGTACTCTTTATGTACTTAATATTCTAAATCGATGTATTTAACTTTAATTAAGCAATGTTTTAACAACAACAACAACAAAACGTAAAATAAAAATGTTATTCCAGTTTAAAATATCAGTAATTGACTTAAAAGGAAATTCGCACGTTTACAAAATATATATATTGTTAACTTAATAATCATAAAATAAACATACACACACACACATGCAGTTTTAAACATACAGCAACACACGCACGCACGGTAGTGTCATGTCTGAGGTCACAAAATATTAGTTAAAAAAAATACTTTTATTATAAAATAATATTGCTAAAGTAATAATTTATGTTATTGTTATAAATATTATATTGTTTAATTGATTTTGCGTCATTTCTTCAGTTAGTGCCTGTATTTTGTGTACTTCTGATATTACACTATATCAGCACATACATACATACATACATATGTACATACAAGTAAAGACTTGCAGAAATGTTTGTAAAGCATAAAAACTAAAATCCAAAAAAAAACAACAAAAATATTTTAAATAACAAATGAACAATTTGTATGTATTCGCAATATTATATATATACATACATATATATATATAGAAAATGAAAAAAAAATGGATGCACGGCTCTGGAGAATGTTAACTTTTTTCAAATGATATGCACTGCAGTTTATTGCACATTGCACCACCTAAAGTATATAAATATATACATATACATATATTAATTATTACATAAATAAATATATTTTTATTCATATAAGTATTAAATACTTGCTACAGAGAGAATTTATGAAGTAAAGCCTATTGTAAAAAATATTAATTAAAAAACTCAACAAAAAAAAAATTAATAAATAAAAATAAAAATATAAAATATTAGAAAAGCAAAAAAAAAAGATAATTTGCATTATTGAAAAGATTTTGTTTACGAGAGGCGCAGAAAGCAAGCAGTTACGGTAAATTGATTAGTGATTAAAGCTCATTTAATAGGTAGTAGAGTTTCGAAAATTAAATGTACTGTTGTAAAATGTTTGCTTTTTTTTTCCAAAAAATAACCTCACTTTTGCAACTTAATTGCACACGCTCGACTCTTTGTTGTATTCTGTTCGTAGAAATAAAAAGTTTGCTTCGTTTTGCATTTCGTATTATGTATTTAATTATTTAGTTTTTAATTTTGTATAACTAACTATTTAGCTATTAATATGCAGTACAAATATTTTATTTAGTAAACATCTATAAATATTTTATTTTTTATTTTCTATTACATATGTAAATATCCATCAATATTATACATTTACGTATTTCACATATTATATATGTATGTATTTAAATAACTTAGATTCGTATTGAACATATAAATATTTTGTGCAACTATTATAATCGTTAACATTTAACTGAGGCAAATAATTAGAATTTAAAGCAAACCATAAATTTGCTAGATAAACAGATTAATATATATATAAAAAAAATAATTTAAGTTTTATTATAAAGTTTCGTAGTGTTGTATTTGAGAGTACAATTCACAGTTGTACTAATGACAGTGAAATTTTTGTGAAAATCATCAGCTAACCTACATATTTATGTTATCTACTAAATTTTATAAATAATTTTCCATTGTATACGCTTTGTATAATTACTTAATAAGCACATTAGTCATTTTAATTTATCAATTTTTTACTAATTATACATATATTTTTGCTTTAGAAGCTTTTATACGTATTTCTGTACTACGTTTGTAAATAGTTTTTATAGTTAGCGAGCATTTTAAAGCAATACATATATATTTTATAAAGTTACAAATAACATAGCAAACAATTTACAATTATAATTAATTAATTATATTTAGCAGCGTAACAGCAATATATATGTATTTATGATTAGTTTAATTTATTTTTTAAATATTCATTTAGTTTTGAGTCATCATGTCTTCAAGTTCATTAAATCTTCTTTTTGAATCAATTTAAATTCGTTCAGTTTAATTTAACTAATATACATACATATTTATTTATAGCAAAGAGTACTTTGCGAAGCTTACATACTTGTGCATAGTAAAAAGAATATAATTTTGACGTGCACATATAAGTAATAAATATATTTACTATAAAATACCTGTAATAATAGAGTCCATTACATAATATGCACTTGTTTGTTTATTAACACATTATTATTCACATATCATATATTTGTATAAAGTGGTCGTATACTTCAAGAAAGTTCATTTTTCGGCAAATTTCCCAACAACTTAATTTCTAACACTCAACAATTAATACTTAATCCCCAGTCACTTCATTGTTCAACCTTTGTATTATGTACATAAAAAATATGTTAATTTAATTTATTTTTAAGGTTATGCTTTGTATTCTAAGCTAGGGCATATTGAATTTTATGAATATTTCGGCAGAAATCGGCTCTGCATTTCACTTTTCCATCAGAATTTCATCACACATAAGGTGTTTACAAGTGGCGTGATTATTTTTTTACGTTTTTGATTTTATTTTGTTATATGCGAAAAGGAAAAAATATTTGTCACAGGCAGAATTTGAACTTTGGGAAGTTAAAATGATTGCAAAAACACAAAAATAAGAAAAAAAAAAATAGCTACAACAGTAACACTCTGAGTAAGGATATTTTCACCTTTAGTATTATCTTCAATCATTAGGCGAGCTTAATTATATGGCTCTCAAATATTTCTTTTAATTTTTATTTCATTAAAAAAAAAAAATATTTTGTTTAATTTCGTTCGAATTAAAGAGAAAGCGATACAAATATTAGGAGAATCAGAGAAAAAACTTCAAAAGAGCTAATTCGATTGCTTTCAGTGTAAAAGTAAATTCTTGTGAACTAAATTCAACATGAAAATGTATATTTGCGTAATTGCAGCGGATAACAGCAGTGCTGTTAATTGTATTGATGCCGCTGCTAAATGTACAGATGTGCTGTGATTACCAACATGGTCCTGTTAAATTGTACAGATGTGCTGTTAAAATCTACATGGGCCTGTTAAAATGTAGAGAGCTAGAAAATTTTTGGAGATTAATTTGTTTTGCATAAAATATTCGCAAAATATTCATGTAAAATTGATTAATTTTCATTAAAAAAAAATTTAAGACAAAAAAGCTTCCAAATTCAAAATTTTACATCGTTTCACATAATAAAAAATCCATGTAATACAGAACTACAGTATGGTTATAAATCGTTAAATCTGTTTTTTTTTTTAAATTTGGGTTGTAAATTTTCACAATTTTTCCATTCATTTGTGTGAACTAATGTTTGTATAATTCGATCTTTGCACTTCTAGCTTTATAAGTTGAGAAAATAATAATAATGAGTTCTTTATTGCACCATACAAAATAAAGAAATATTTTACTAGGTTGCATCTCCGAGAAGTAGATTGCTGTTGTAAATCGCCGAAAATTGCTTGTTATGCGAAAATGTATGTATGTATATGCACATATGTAGCCTTTAACAGCTACTGGCATTCAATATCCATTTAATTGTCATTCACACACTTGCTCTCAAAATTTCCTGACATTTAGTTTGGTACAAGTGAAATTTTCGCGCTAAAAGTGACAGTTTGTGCATAGTTTCGTGCGGAAAAGACGTTTTAAATATTCAGATCGGTTTTAAACTTGTTAAATTATTTAATGAAACATACAGTTCAAAGAAACAAGTGCGTGATAAAGAATGTTTATGCCGCGGCAGAGTGTATGATTGGCTGAAATTATTATTGTATAATATCGAACACCAGGGAAAAGTTGAAATTGAAGAGGCGACAAATAAAATAAATGTTGATTTCTTCCTACCATTCGGTTGGGTATATTGAAGAATAATTTATGCTAACTGACAAAACTGTTAAGTGAGTATTTTATTTTGATTTTATAAAGCGTTTTATAACAACGGACCAACTATTTGAGCGACTTAATTAACTTATGAAGCGTTTGTTAATCTGTAATTAGTGTGTGAGGCCACAATACCGTCAGAATTGCGGCCGATGTCTGTTAGACAATAAGGCGCCGGCTTAACTTTTTTTTTGGCAAAATTTAAATTTTTAACATCTTGTGAAAAATTTCTACTTGGCTTAATGTTGGTTCTTTATTCGTGTTGTTATCAAAGTCATTAAAAATGATTGCTTTGTTTTTGAACAGTCTCGATTTCTGCGGTACAAGCTCTTCAATGAATTTTTATTAATTCTGCAATTAATTTAGTAATGTTCTCCTTTTCCATAGAATTTTAATAGCTTTCATATACATAAAATAGTTTATTAAGTTCGGGCCTAAGTATGCTAGTACCAGAAGCAGCAGATATAGCCCTTTCAAATTTATAACGAGACTGATCAGAATGACGAATTGAGACCGTCCGTTATTTTGTTTGTATGCAAGTCTCCCGCTTTTTGAGATATTTCAACAAAACATTGTACAAAAATGCACTGCTACATTTCAACAATGTTTGTCGAAACCGGCTAGATCGGACCACTATAGCATATACACAGCCGATTTTCAGTCAGATTTTGGGTCGTAAATCAGTCAATGAAACGTCTAAGTGTAGGAAATTTTGTATTCTACGTTCGTATCTACAAATAAAAAAAATTAATAATTTATTCTAAATGAAGTACCATAAATTTCATTATTGTTGTTTTTTTGTTTTTGTTTTCAAACAATCTTGTAAATGAAATTTTTTGTGAAGACAGTCCTGTAAATCATCATTCCTGTAACAGTTTGATTTGAAATTACGTGAACGATTGGAGGCACGTAAGAAAAGCTAGGCACTCTAAGAAGCTGGAGCGAATTATCTTCATTAAAAGGCTTTTGAAATCCGACTCATTATGGGCTATGAGAAATGGCTTATATATATTATATAGGTATGTATAATTGTTGCATCGTAACCGCTGAAACGATTTTCAGCCGAGACAAGTGGGAATAACTATAGTTTATTCTAAGCCGTTTCCGAATGGTCGACAGAGTTTTGTGAGAAGCTTTTAATAAATGTCAGAAATACGCCTGGAGGACTTAACATTGGTCGGATCAGGACTCGAACACTGGCCTTGCGAATAACAGTTGGTGCTACTAACGCGTTGATTAAGATTAGTTTTCAATTAAAAACAAGTTTGTTCAAAAATACATATAAAAAAAGTTGCGTAGTCTTTTTTACTTAATAAAGTATGAACATATATAATTGGCGCTTTGTAACCGCTAAAGCGAATTTCGGCCGAGGTTCTCCTCCAATTTGTGGTAATTTTCTATAACTTTAATATGAACATACATATGCAATATTTATACATATATTGAATCGAATATGCCTTTGATTTCAAAATTTTCACAAAAGTATGTAAATTATATTCCATCAAAGATTCAGATTTAATGCCAATTAAAACATTTATTATTTGCACTGAATCCTCTGTGAACTGTATTACCCACAAATTTGCTTCTATGTACATACATACGAGGGTTGCCTTTTATATTTCGGGATTTGGCAACCTTAGTGTTGAAATCTGATAACTGACAACTTTATCGTAAAGTTTGATATGTTTGATGTTATACATACTTAGAACATTATGATACACGAACGCTGCTTGTGTTGTTTATAGTAACTTAACGTATTCATCTCGCCCAAAAAATGATTTAAAATCGCAAACTTTTTCGAGCGATTTATTTTCACAATTTGTTTATTTTTCGACGTGAATTAACTTAGCAACAGTGCACTTAATTCAATTTTTGGCGTTGAAGCTTCATCAAGAATCAATGTTTTTCGATGATACGCTGAATTCAATCGAGGTCGTACATAGATCACTCCAATATCACTCCAAGCTTCGTGAAGTCGTGCAAAATTTGTTGTTATACCGGAAACTATTGATGCTATGCGTCATGTGAACTATCGTGTGAGTGAGACAACTATATATGTTAGTGGAACCAGCATAAATTCAATATTGCATGACTGTAAAAAAAAAATTTGTTTACATTGGATCTCACACAATTTGTCGTTCGTTCACAAAAAAAAGGGATCGTGTCGATTGGCAGAGAGAAATGTTAAAAAAATACGAAAGCAGTGTTTCGGATTCGTGGATTTACGCTTATGAGCCCGAAAGCAAACAGCAGCTGACTGTAAGCTGTGTTTAAAGATGAGCCGAATCCAACAAAAGTTATTCGCACACGAAACAAGTTGCTGCCTTTTTTTTTTGAAAAAACTGAACACATCGGAATCGTACCACTAGAAAAATGCGGGTTAGGAGCTAAAGAATCTACCCGTGATGAGGCATGCCTGTCGTAAGAGGCGACTAAAATCCAATAGTTCCGCGACAGTCGGGTCTTTATATCGGAACGACCCAGATTTTAAATCCGGCCAAGGACTGTTACTCTCGCAATGTTCCCCGTAAACCAATTCTGGGAATATTTTACGGTTATAACAACAACAACAACAATAAATGCATAACAGTAAACTCTGAGCCGGAAAACCAGCCGTCGAAGAAGGATCTCTTTTCATCACGTTGATAAGTTCAGAACGCATATTTGGAGATTCAGCGATTTTCGATGATTAAAATTTGTTTTGTGCCCTAAATCCGAAATGTAAATGGCAATCCTCGTACATATATTCATACATAACGTATTGCATATGTTGGCCAATTAAAATAATTACGAAGCTTAATCAACAAAAGCCACTAAAGTCACAATTACACACACACACACACACCCACACAAACACCCATCTATCAACATTGCAGTTGAACTGCAAAACTGCCAGTGTGTGTTTGTGCAACATGAATTTGTTGAAATACCAACAATAAGTCACAAAGTCACAAAGTCACCGTCTATAAGTCTGTCCGATTGTTGAGTGGTGAGTAGAGATGGTAAACTAGCCGAGACATACATACGAGTATATGTGTGCGGGTGTTTGTTGTTTGCTTTTGAGAGCCTACATTTCTTCGGTGTGCTCCTTTATTTTGTTGCCTTTCCTTGTTGTCTGTTGTCTGCTCGCTTCTTCGGTATCCTTACGGTCAGTGTTAATTAATTAAACAACATTTCAAGCATTTAGTGTTGATATCAACACCAATTCTTGTTGTTGTTGTGCTGCATTTGTTGTGTTGTAGTTAGTTGTTGTTACTGTTGCGACATTTTATAGATGTTAAGGATTTTGTGTGTTGTATAAAAGTGGCTCGGCTCAGTGTTATGGCCACTGACAGTGCTCTTTGTTGAGGAGGTGTCTTGCTGCTGATTATTGTTGTTGGTTGTGGTGTTGATTGAATTAGGCTTGTAATGCGTTACTTTGCTTGTGGCTAAAATGGAATAAATTCTAGCTCAAGCATTGTATTTCTCCAACTGATTGGTTGTGCTGTTGAGTGTGCTGTTTGGTCGGCTGGTAACATGCTCATTGCAATCATTATGCGCTTAAGAGTTGGTAATTGTGACAAGATGAGAGCTGTAGCTGCTTGGTGTGTTGTTGGTTTCGAAATCGCTATATCGCGTGCGCTGTATGACATTTTTCTCTTTGCTTTTTGTGACTTTTGCGCTTGCATTTTCCTAACCAACCTCCACTCTCATTAGCTCAACAACTCCGCTCACACCACCAACGCGGTAAACAACCAACACGCTGTCAACTTCTAGGTGATTTTCTCATTACTGACTCCGCTGTTGCAGCATTGCTACGTTCGTTTGTATTCATTGCACTGCTCAGAAGTCATACATTCAAATCGGCCATCATTTTACGAAAATCATTAAGCGAACCATAAGTATCGAAATCATCACAGCCATCCAATTCACTGCCTCGTGAGCCATGTCGACTACCCGGTGCGCCTGCGCCCATGTGTGTTGGACGTGGTAACGAGAGCGGTACAGGCAGGAGTTCAGGCATTACCGAGTGATGCGTGATGAGCGCACGCAACGAGGAGAACTCCTTGGTGAAGCCCTGCAAAGAAGGCATGAGAAAAAATTACAACATGCACAATAACTTCTACTTCATTTCACATCATTTCAAAGCCCAATCAGCATACGTATCGAATTTCTTTGTTTTTCATGTAACTAACCTTGATTTTATAGCCACGCGGCGTACGCAGTATCAGGTAGTGTGCCACTTTGGGCGCGGGCGGTGGCACGCGTAGCGATAACGCAAAACAGCCTGGTTTAGTGCTCGATTGACGCACCAAAAAGGCGCCAGGACTTTGTCGTGACAGCACCTCGAGCGAGATCTCACGTGGTATGCCGGCTTGAAACCAAGCAGCGCCTTTGAGTTCATGTTGCTCCGCCAAACTTAGATTGTCCAGACGTAGCGGTGCGCTGGACGCAAACATCTTTGGACTGGAGTTGGCTGTAAGCAAGACCATAAAAAAAACACAAAAATTTAAGATTTTTTTTCGCTCATTCATTTCATCCACTACTTACCACTGCACGTCTCACGTAGATACTTTTTCTTATAACTAAATTCTGTGTGTTCTTGTAAGCCAATATGCGCCGCTTCGAGCGCTGGCAATGCTGTCAACGATTGCCGACAGGAGTCACCGAATTTGTTGGTTATCATTTTTTCGGGTTCACAGATAGCTTCATTCACATAACCATCGGATATGGTTTGCGATGAGCCTGAGTTGAGTGAGGAAGAGGCTGTGTGCACCAACGGACGACTGTCTTCGGTGCCGCGCAGTAGACCCATGCCCATTGTGAGACGTTTGACCTGCAAAAGAAAAGATGAATGAGAGATTAATACACTTTTTGGAAGCGAAAAATGTGAAACAAGAAGTGAAATTGGCTGTAAATTCCTACGCATGGAGATTGAGTTCTAAAAATCCTAAGAAGCGGCTATTTAGACCACAAGTGTTTTTTTTTTTATTAGTATTTTAAGGCTTACGGGAGAGCAACATTGTATTGGATGAGTGCATAAGTTCGTGCCCGATTTCAAGTGCAAACTAAAATTGAAATTTTTTGAAGAAAGCGCTTTTATTAATCAATTATGATTCGCCATCATGTTCGGCAATCCACTCCCAACGTTCAACCAATTTACGGATGCCTGATTCATAGAAATCGCTCGGTTTCTCGTTGAAAAAGGTGTCAAGGTGGTTTTTGACGCCTTCCACATTTTTAAATTTTTTTCCATTCAAATTGTTCTGCAGCGATCGAAACAAATGATAATCAGAAGGTGCAATGTCGGGTGAATATGGGGGATGCGGCATGATTTCCCAATTCATCTCCTTCAGTTTGGCCAGGGTCGGTTTTGCAACATGCGGCCTGGCGTTGTCATGATGGAAAGGAACTCCTTTGCGATTGGCCAAAATCGGACGTTTTTCATCAATTGCTTTCTTCAATTCGACCAATTGCTGACAATACTTGTTGGCAGTGATCGTTTCTCTAGCTGGCAAGAGGTCAAAATAGATCACGCCTCGGATATCCCACCAAATGCACAGCAGTACCTTCATCGGATACAATCCACCTTTCGACATCGGTTCCGCCCCTTCGTGTGCCTGTTTCCATGTTCTTTTGCGTTGAACATTGTTGTACAGGACCCATTTTTCATCACCAGTCACGAGCCGATCCAAAAAAGGTTCGTTTTTGATCCGTCGAAGCAAAGAAATTGCTGTTGACATACGGTCCACTTTGTTCTTTTCACTCAACTGATGTGGCTCCCATGTATCGAGCTTCAAAGTGTACGCAACCTTTTTTAAACGACGAAACGCAGTTGATTTGTTGATGTTCAATTCACTGGCAACCTCTTCCGTCGAAATACGTGAGTTATTCGCAACTAAAGTCCTTAGAACATCGTCATCAAGCTCAGAAGGCCGTCCACTGCGAGGTTGATCTTCGAGGTTAAAATCTCCAGAACGAATTTTCGCGAACCATTTTTTTACTGTGCGGAGTGCTGGAGCACGGTCCAAATAAACTTCGCGAATATCTTTAGTTGCAGCGCCCACTGTTTTTCCTTTGCGGAATTCGTATAACATAATATGACGCATATGATCTTTTTCGTTGTTCATCTTCCATGCGTCTTTTCACTAAGCAACTCAAATCAAAATGAAGTTATTTTATGCTTGATCTACAGTTCGGACTGTCACCTTTCCAACGATATATAATATGTATATATTTCTTTCACGAGCGCCACTCTCAAACGATTTGTACGGCATCCAGCGGAATCGGGCACGAACTTATGCACTCATCCAATAGTTTGTGAGAAATAGCGTTGGAGCATTGCTAAATGTTGCTTAGATTGCTTAATAAAAATTCGTCTTAAAAGCTCCATTTCGTTTTCATTGTGCATAAGAAAAAGCTTCAATAGGTGGCGCTGTAGTCGACACGCTGCTTTAAAACGTATTTACAGCCCGATTTGATTAGAAGACAATTATAAAAACTATCTCGAACATATACATATATATTATCCACATAAATATTTAGTCGACAGAGTGTGACTGGAATAAAAAGTCTATAAATGAAATAACCTAAGTTTGGGAGCTAAAATTTTGTGCAAAAGACTAAACTGGAAAGCGAATTAGTCAATAAATGTGTGAAGCTTTTTGGTTTAGTCTCATCGAAAATTAAGGTAGAACAAACATATTCTTCCCGATAAAGAACGCATTGGTATGCATTTTGCCACAAGGAAACTGTTTATCAAAGAATTTATATGTGAGAAAGACTCATTTTGAGAGTATATAAACTTGGCAACCAAAATGTGGTCGGAAGAGGTCGCTCGAAATATACTCTCCTAAAGAGAGGACTTATCTGTATGGTAAGACTTTTTAAATATCACTCCTCGATAAGACGGTAGGGCAGAAAGAATATTTAGATTTGGGTGATATTTTAAAAGTTATAGGAAGCATTAGAGGGAGAAATCTCTCCTCTTCCATTCGATTGCAGCAAGGCTCCGAAATCTGGGCGGTATCTTCCTTAATGGTTTGTCTAAGAGAGCAGCTAAAATTTACAAAGAAGCCAAAGCAGATGGAGAGTTAATGATTGGGTTGAGATCGTGGTATCATAAAGGCGCTACCCTGGCCGAAGATACCCTGACATCACTACCCACTCCTACCTTCCTACCTTTTGAAATTCTGAATAGCATAGTTTCAACACTTCTCACTTTCCAATACAAGACGAATTTCATTCTATGGTACATCTCACAATTTCCACAAATAATTTAAATTGAAAATTCTATCAAAATTAAATTACGCTTGCTTCCTTCCATTAGCCACCGGCCTTGAGTGAAGAATGAATAAAAAATTAGGGTAAACGAAATCAGATCAGCCACTAAACTATTTCGATTTCTCATTTCAAATGCAAATACCACCTCAAGCGGTTTAAGTACTCGGCACCTCAGCCACAGCCTCAGCGCTCAGGTTAAGTTTGTAAAGTTTTCCGGTGTATGTAATTCAACGATTTCACCTGCGAAATTGCAAAAGTTTTAGCGTGTCAAATTCTTGGTTAACCACAAACGCAGAAAACTTTTTACACTCAGTAAATCCAGTAGTGCAGCGTGTGCGTGATTTTAATTTTCTTGGATTTACAAACTTACACTTTTGCTTTAAATGAATTGGTTTGTCGTTGAAATTAATGAAACTTTTCGATTTTGGAAATTTATTTTTGTTTTTGTACTTTTTTATTTTTTTTTTTATTTTTTTGGTGTAAGTTTGACTGCAATGAATTCTCAAATGATGTAGGAAGTCCATTCATTACCACAGTAAATTTCAATGAGAATTATTTAAATAAAATTTATTTTTTCAGAGTTCAGATGACCTACTAAAGTTGATTAATCATATAAGGAAGGCTCATTTTGATTATTTTATAGTGTTATTGCTGAATTGATGATATTTTAGCGTCCAATAGAAGCCAAAAGCTGTCTAGTCACGTAGCACGTTCTTTCATTAAGTCATCTGGCAGTGGCTTGTTTGGCAAGAGCTAACTTCAACATCAGTTTTGTGGGCAGAGGTATGCCCGCATTTATGTAGAATTGATTGTAGTTAGAGAGGTATCTCTTCTCGGTAGCTATGTAGCTTCAAACTTAAGATGATTGGAAGCGTTGATGAGTGAATTCCACCATCCGTGAAGATGCGTCAGATCATCAAAACAATAACGTGGTCTAATTCAACACCGCTGGAAATTGTACGAAAAACAATGTTTGGGCGTACCCTGCACTGCGAAGGCTAAGCTGCGTTCAGTCTGATTACGTTGAAGCTCGCTTGAAGTGTGCCGTACAAATCCAGGAGAAGAAAATTGAGCAGAGTTTTCAGGTCCTTTGAAAGAGTCATACTGAGAATAACTGTTGACCGCTGAACTCAGATTACTTTGCTACTGAGGATGGTTCTTCGAGTAGAGCCCACCAGACGGTGACACCATATAATAAGCTATTCTAACCACTGTTACTTATGTATACCAGGTATGTTTGTTGAAGTGTGCCGGTTTTACTAGTAGATGTCGCTAGCAATATGTATAAATTTCTATGATTTGGCATGTATGTAATTTTTTTCTATTGAGATTAACCTACAAAAATACGCAAGTCACATTCCGCCAAAATAATAGCGTCATATTTGTTTACCTCAGTGAATATGTCGAGTTTCGTTCCAAGTAAATCGCATGTTGATCCAACCCATTCGCTACAAAAATTTGGCAGAAACACTACATGTGACTCGAGGAGCAATTTGCCAACGTTTAAAAGCCATGGGGAAGATCCAGAAATATGTAAAATGGGTGCCACAACAGCTGAACGATAGACAAATGGGAAATAGAAAAACCGTTTGTGAAATGCTGCTTCAACGATTCGAAAGGAAACCTTTTCTGCATCGAAATGTCACGGGAAAAATCATGGCTTTCCCCTAGTGAAGCTGGCCCATCGACTGCAAGGCCAAATCGCTTTGGTGGTAAGACAATGCTCTGTGTTTGGTTGGACCAGTGTGGTGTCTACGAGTTGTTAAAACCTGGTGAAACGGTGAACACGGACCGCAACCGACAACAAATGATCAATTTGAATCATGCGTTGATCGAAAAACGGCCGCTGAACTGGTGAAAGACACATTAAAAACACTTAATTATCGCACCCGCCGTACTCTCCAGACCTCGCCCCGTCTGACTATCACCTTTTCGCATCGATGGGACACGCCCTTGCAGAGCAGTGCTTCGCTAATTTTGAAGAAGTCGAAAAATGGCTCGTCGAATGGTTTGCCTCGAAAGAGAAAAAGTTTTTTTTGGAATGGTATAAATAATTTGCTTGAGAGATGGTCGAAATGTGTAGAAACCAATGGTCAATACTTTGAAAATTAAGTGTTTTCTTTAGGGGGAAAACCGGCAAATTTCAACTAACACACCTGGTATAAAGCGCCACTTATATGCATAAATATGACATCTGAATGCTATGGAAGGCGGCATTAAAAAAAAATACATATTTACATACGTCTTTCTTCTTCTATCCGCAAATTTAACTAAGCTCGAATGCTGAACGGAAACTACTTTAAAGACAATGCAAATAAAAATGAACAAAACAAACAATGGGAACAGAGTAGTGTACTTTGGATTTTCATATGAGTGTTCATATCTACATATACATATATATGTGTGTACACTTGTGTCTAACATAAGTGCAAGAAACAATGCCAAACGTTCATTGACTGCAGTTGAAGGTCGCCTAAGTTTTCGGGCTAAGGACACGTGAATTTAAACTAACATACATACTCCTTGAAAGTTTGTACGATTGTGTGTGCTGGCATTTAGTAAGCTTACTCAAATGTCTGGCAAATTGGGTAAATGTGTATATGTACTTATGTATGCCTGCTTTAGGCAACTACCAAATACTCACACACACACATACACATACCTACACAGATAATATACATAGGCACTTAGGTGTATGAGTGTATATTTGTAGATAAAAACTTTGGTTGGCATGCCTGGCCTGCCCAGAGTAGCACACAGACTGCAGTTTGTCTCGCCAGCAGCTGTTTTATTTTATGGTCGGCATATAACCTTGTCAACCGGTAAATAAGACATGCGCACACACACACATACAAAAGAGAACAATAAAAATGCTAAGCTCTAAGTGAAGTAAGACAATGCTACTGAAGTGGCTGTTTGAGGTATTTTTTTTTCTTTTTTAAACAAAGAATTACAAAAGAATGAAAAAACTTTGCTTATTTGGTACCATTTTAATCCTTTTCGTATCTGTTGAAGCGCCAGTCAGCATCTCGCACTTGCTCAAGTGCAATTTACATGTTTTTATTTCTGGTATAAACCAACAGGAAATTTTCTGATTTAAAAGCAGTTTGTCTCCTAGAGTAGGCAGGACCGAAGGTGGACTTCCTCCCCATTAAGTCATAGAAAAGTTCAAAAAATGTCTGCTATTTGATCGGTAGGCAGTGCTACTGAGTTCTTTACCAATGCCGTCCCGAGTGAAAGGTATTTGCAGCATTACTCATCGAGATTTTAGTCAAGAATTCATGGAATACTCCACATGATCCTGGCAATAAAATATATGTCGATTCTAATGTACTCATAACTGGTCTTTTTCTAGAGTTCGCTACGTTTGGTTGAGTAAAAGTGGGACAGTTGAAAATTAAGGTTTCGCAATCTCGGTCTTTTTCAGGCAATTTCAGTTTTGAGGATCCAGCTCTCCTTAGTTGGGAAATGACAGATCAGAGCTGTCACCAAAACCGGTAGCCGTTACTGTGTGTATGTTAAAATGAAAAGTAGAACGCTTAGTTTCTTCATGGATGGCTGAAAAATTGACGAAAACTTCGGGGCTGACGAGAATTATACATCGGAGAAGGAGTTTATCTTACAGATCATTGCAGTGTTTTTCAGACGGTAGTGGCTGTTATCAAGGAAGTGGTGGACACACAACTTCGAAGTGTGGTTTCTGTAAGACATGCCAACATTTGCTCGGATATTCAATCGGCTATTATCGTCTTGAGCTCACTCTCGGTCAGTACCAAAATTGTGAAGGAATGCTTGCCAACTCTGTCTAAGTCGTCGACTTATTTCCGTATTTAAATCATATGGATACAGCGGAATAGTTGGGAACTGCAATACTGATGAGCTTGCACGTATGTCCTCTGATAACTTGCGGCCTTCTTCTGGATAGGTGGGCACTGAACTAACTTAGCAAACGCAGAGCTAGCACTTTAACATGCGAGGTTGCGAGATCCTTCTGCCCTAAGGGGACCGTGGAAGGTCAGGAAAAGTCCTTGCTATCTCCAGATCACATAGTTCTCACAGTTAATGGAAGTTCTGCCGGAGTATAGCCCAATGGGAACTCACACTGTAACATTTGTGAGTTTTCCTGAGTCCCATTGCAGTTGTTGTGTGGAAGAAACTATGGAATCATAGGTATATGTACATTCTGTTGAACTCTTCCGGGCTTGCGAGATTGAGACAGAAAATTGGCTGATTGCATAAGTTTACCAACCCGAAGTAGTCAACAGATATTGAAATCAGGCCAATTAGTGATTTTGCAATATGCGAAACACTGAATGAAAGGTGGTTTTGCGTTCAGGAATAGCTGCTTCAACTCATCCTAACTAAACCTAATTTTTGTGCGAGCGGAAGGATATCAAGAAAAAGCTTTAGACCAACAGCTGTTGAGTTGACGTAAGATCTCTGTATAAGTATTCGTTTCGCCTTTTTTTTCTCTGAAATGTATATTCCATAATCGCAACAGAAAATGTTTTTGGACCACTAAAAGCTCGAAATCGATTCGAATTGAACCAGTTTCGCTCAAGTATATCGTCCTGCTGGATATATCACAGCATATGCAAACGCGCATTTCACTTTAACTAAACCAAATTGCTGCCGGAAGCCAATCTCCACTTACTTTAAATTTAATTTCATTTGTGTTGTCCGAAATTAGATCTCTCGCATCCAAAATTGCTGTAGGCATTCCTTCTTCTCTTAATAATTCGGACCGAAAAATGTGTGTGAGCGAGTATAAAATGTCCACAAAGTGGCCAAATTGAGTTTACGAGAGTCTTCTGTATATTTTTTGAGCTTGTTTTACAAAAACATAGCCTTACATTGTCTGCTGTGTGAGTTTACGAGTGCGCCGCCGATTGCAACAAGAGAAAGGCGTCATCACAATGCCATTCACATTCCAGTAGAAATTCACATCCGTATTGTTCTCGGCGACGCTTACACTGCACACGCTGGCAGACAGACAATGCAATGCAAGAGCTGCAATGCTTGCATTTCTGAGTTCTGCTTTCTGGGCCGCGTGTCATTTCCAGGCGTGAAATTCTATTTTAAATACTCGGAAATTTCCATTTCTGTGTTTTTTTCTATTCTTCTTTTTTTTTTTTTTGAGTGGCTGCAGCGTCTCTAGCGCCGAATTTTTTACAACATTTTTATCGCCGAGATTTATGTGTGTCATAAAGTTGGGAAGTTTCTCCGACATTTGTGGCTATCTGTGTATTTTCATATACTCTCGTGTGTGTGTGGGTGAGTGTGTGTTCACTGTGTAATTGAATGTGAAAAACTATAAGAAAAGTTTTTCCCTGATAATTTTGTTTCTGCAGCGCGTGAATGCATTTGAGTGCGAATTGCGGAAAGTTGGTTGGAGTTACGAGTATTTGTACTTGTAATGCATTTTATCATTTAACCGGTTGATTATACGATGTGTGATAAGGGAGAAGTTTTGTATCAGTTGAAATATGCTCATGTTTTTTGATTTGGCACTTTAATCGGTATGAGGATTTGCATAGTTTCTGGAAGAGCTAGATTTTTCGTAGAGCTACCGGTAATCTGTCCAACAGACATTAGTCTACGAAGTTTGTAAGACTTGAAGTACGCCACTTGTTATAAAAATATAACTTTAAATTCACCACCGGATTTTAGTTTTTGATGAAGAGATCCTCTCATGAAAGGTACTGGAGGGACCTACACTTTATTCTAAGATGCTTCAGAAAGGCTAATGACTTTTTATTTGCAGATTTTATTTTATGTCAGAAATACATTTAGTGGGATTGAGATTCCCGTCCGACAGGAGATTGTTCGTCGGAACAGGATTCGAATCCTGACCTTTTCAACGTTAGTACGCCCTGCACAGCTTTTGCTCCCTCTAAATTTAGGAGCTATTGGTTCAGATGTCTTGTCCTATGAAAAAAGTTTTGGAGTTTCTGATTAAGCGAACTTGAACGGCTTTGGTGATGTTATTCTGTATATTTCAGATGTCTCGCCTTATGCGCAGCGGCCGTTTGAAGGCAAAACTTTTGGCTGATTTGATCCTTGAAGTTGGAAACTGTTTGTGAAAGGTTCGATTTTGGTAAAAATTCAGTGAAAAAAGACACAGCTGCTCTGATGGCTAAGTAATGGCGTCCAATTGGGTGAAAGTCCTCGAGATTTGAAAGTATTCGAGACAGTATTCGCTGAGGGGATAAAAGGAAGTGTGAGACCTCCACATCGATGAAAGGATCAAATGGGGTGTGGCGACCTGGCTTCAGTTTATAAGCAGAGATAGGAAGAAACGGCTATCGTCTATTGTTGATTTCGACACATTACGGCATGCCCAGACTCTTCCAGGATGGCGAAAGTGGAAGCGAAGTGTCTTTGATTGCAAGCTCGTTCGCCGTCTCTTTATCTGGTATGCTATTCTGTCCTGGCACCCAAAACAAGGTTCAGAGAGAAGGTTCGAAAGTACCATTAGACTTAGACAATTAACAGCCCCATATAGTGTGGCCGCTCCCACATGACAACTCTTTTGTAAGCCGGTAGTCGAAAGCACCTGCTGATTCCAAGTTCCTTTGAGTATATATTACATCTAACCCTGTTGTCGAGTTGTTTCCAATTCATATAATAGTGGATTGCGTCTGCATATGTTGGATCAGCTCACTTCCAATGTCCTTTCTGCATCTTTTGTCGGTTAATGCCTAAGCCAGCATCATTCGCCCACACTTCCATCCACCCTAATGCATCCTGCATGCTTTCACACAAAGTTTGGGGGAATTTGTTATTCATTATAAGCGCAAGAACAGCCTTTATGGCGGTCACGATATCCGAGTGGTTAGAATTGCGTATTGCTCTTCAGAAAGTCAGGTTTCGAGTCCCACCAAATTTCAAAAATTATAGAAAATTAATTTAATTAATTAAGTTTTATAATAGCGATCGACCCACAGCAGGGAATGTCAATCCTTCCGAGTGTATTTTAGGCGAGAAATAAAAGCTCCTCACAAAAATCTGTCGGGCGTTCGGAGGCGTTATAGTTTAAACTGTTCCCTTTGTTGGAAAAACATCAAAAACCGCGTCAAAAACTGGAGGAGGACCTTGGCCGAAAATCGTTGCAGCGGTTACAAACCGAAAATTATGTACTAATTACATATGTATGCATGTATATACCCAAGTGCTTCCTCTAGGAATTGAATGGAAGGAGTTATAAATTTTTTGAGCTCCAACAAAATGCCTTAGGAATTTTAATGTCCAATAAAGTCCAATTTATTACTATTATATTTTTTTTTTTTAATTTAAATCAAAGCATCCCAACTCACCAAAGGCGGCTTATCGGCCATACGCCGACAATTATTCATTTCTGTGGGTGAGTTATCCTCTTCCGAGCTGGGCGAACGCGGCACTGGATGTTGACTGGGCTGGAGGTGGGCTTCCAAAGGCGGCTCATTGCAACTGCGTGATGTGAAAAGTTAATTAGCCAAATTTTTTGCGTATAAATAAATGACAACAAATTTATTTCTATAAAACAAACCTTAAACTTATTTGTGGCAGTAGGTGTATGGGTCGACGTGTTTGTGTGGGTGACACACGCGACATGGGTTGTTCGACGCGCAAACGTATGTCCTGCATTTTGAAAGCGGTGAAATTGTGTTGAGGAATTTTCTTACGCAAGGCAAACAAGCTGGAAGGAGAGAAGAGGAAAGAGAAGTTAGCAACGAAAAAATACATTTTTAAAGTTAAAGTAAAGGCAAAACCTTTATAAATAAATAACTTGAACAAAAATTAATATTTTCTTATATTTATAAATTTTAAATAAATATGTTAAATATGCTATTGTCCTTCATTTGCTCACATAAAATGTCCACTAGCTTCTAATATCCTTTCACAATATGCATAAACACTTTAAGCTCTTACCTTTCTCTCACTAAACTATTTCATAAAACTTTTTAGACTCGTTTAAGTACTTGCAAATTTTCTGAAAATTACTTGCTCTCAAATAAAATGAAGAAGTGGTTAAAAAAGCCAGACCGAAACGCGGGAAAGCAACCACGAAGTATCCTAGCAACACAACTCAAAATATTTTGAAAGAAAAATCTCTTCTTAGTGTCTGTGTCTACGAACTTTTATCCTTTATGTGTTTGTGTATGTAAATAACTGTACTTGAACAGATTATATCTACATGCACTTCTTCCCCTCTTCATCTTTATCGCCTTTTAGTTGTGGCAAATTTTGTGGCTTGTCAAAGTCTTTAACTTCATTTAAGTGGCTCTAATGGTATTTCCGCCACTTCATATCAAATTTTTGGTTCACCAGCAGCTGTTGTTGTTTTGGGTTTCTCTTCGTTTCGTTTTTTTTTCTTATGGTCAAAAATATTTGAAATTTTGTGGCAAAAGCGCGCGTTGTTATTTGTTGTTGACGCGTAGATTTACTGTTGTAGTGGCAATAGTTGTTCGAGGTTGGAGATTGAATCGGAAAATTTCAAACATATTTCAAAAGAAATTCATATAAAGAGGATTAGAAGCGCAAAATGAAACATTTTCAAAAAAGAAATTTTTGCTTCTGATACAATTTATCGGGATTTCTTCAAGGTTTAAGGACTTTTGCGTCAGCGAAAATAAATATCCGGTCAAATTTTGGCATATTTATGCTCCTTTGCTTAAAGACTAAGTATTCATCTCTACCTGGGATGTCGAAGATGGTATGAAGATATAACAACAACTTCATATTTATTTATTTCTTCATCGATGGATACAGTAGAAATGGTGAATTTCAGAGGGAAATCGGTATATAAGAAGGGTTTCATCCTTGTTGTTGTTGTCGTAACCGCAAAACTATTCCCCAAAATAGTTTTTGGTGAATGTTGCGGGAGTGAAAGTCCTTGGCCGGATAAATAATTCGGGTCGTTCCGGGATAAAGACCCGACTATCGCGGGAACTATTGCATTTTAGTCGCCTCTTACGACAGGCATGCCTTACCGCGGGTAAATTCTTGAATCCTTAACCGTCAGGGGTTCCATCCTTCGACGTCCCCTGTGAAGCCTTTCAGTTTATAGCAAACTAAGCTTGGATGTTGGTCTGATCAGGGATCGAATCCATAAACCTCCTCATGATGGCATGCACCGCTAACCACTCGTATAATGCGGCCGCAAAATTTAAGATACGAGGCCGGAGGGAATTTATTTTTATCATGTTGGCAACAAGGTAGTATAACCAGATTTCTTCCCACTGCAACCAGTACTTTGGGGACTGTCGACGCAACAACACGTTTCGTGTACAATGTCAATCTCCTGCCAAGTGCGAAATACGTGCTATCATTCCTTATCTCGTTTGGAATAGAACACCTCCGTTTGAGGTTTATAATAAGATGAAAAATTACGAAGAGCAATTCAGAATAAGGGAAGAGGTCTGCTGCATGTCAAACCCAGACCAACCACGACGTACACCTGCTCTTCTCGTTTAAATGGCACTCTCCGCGCATTCGCTTGATCTAGCACCTTCAATCTCTTTGCGTCCCTGGAAGAGCACATGGGTGGAAAAAAGTTTTCAACCGACGAGTAGGTAAAGGAGGAAGTGGGGAGGTGGAAACTACTTCGAAGTAAGCACCAAAACTTGTAAATACACCGAAATTGAGAAAACCTTTAGCGCCACTCGTTTTTCTTCTGTGGTGAGAAACTTTGGAAAGACAGCAAAGCTTTAAAGCTTGACAGTTGGCGATAAACGACATTTAAATTAAGATTGAACCAATGTGATTAATGACAACAGTCTTGGTAAAGCCGCTTGGCAGACTATGCCAATCTGCCGTTTGCCCCTCTTATTTATAAGAACCAAATTAGTAATATTAGGTTTTGGTTTCCTTAAGCCTATCATTGTCTCATATTATCGGATAAGGCGTTAAATCTCTTCAAAGTTTTCTACATATTTCCATTAATTCATGCATAAAATAAATTTAAATCCTTTTAGAATATTTAATTGCTGCACACCTGCACACATACATATGTACTATATAACGGTACTGTATCACCACAACAAGTTGTTACGGTAAACTTTAGGCAACAAAACAAATTTCAAATGAGATATTAAACAAAAACAGGAAGTCACTTGAGTGAATAGTTTACAAAACTCTTAATCTTCACTCCGTAACTTGCAGTCACACGCACACAGACACACACATAAATAGAGTAAAGCACCAGTGTTATCGATAGACCACATTAAAATTTGTTTAGCAATTTTATTCAATACAAACAAGCGGCAACTAACAAACTAAACTGTCTCAGTTTTCATAACTAAAAACTTTCCCAAACAATACACAGACAGATGGACGTCGGGACGGACGAAGAGCTGGAGAGATATTTGAGCCATTAGAATTTTACTAACATATGAGCATAATAAAAAGCCTAATAAGCTTAAAATGTCCACTGGTAGTTGCTGGAATATGTGGTTGTCTTTTGATTTTGTCTTTTGTTTTTTGTTTTTTGTTTTTTGTTAGTTTCCACATTTGATGTACCTTTTATTGGTGTATGTTTGTTGGTTAGGCTCTCTTCATCCTTTTTATTGCGTCCATTGTTTACACATCATTGAATTTTATGTAGGCATAAGGATAAGCTTTCATTCATGTGTAAGTGTTGGTAGATATGTACTCGTATGTGTGATGTACTTTCTGCTTTTATTGCTAATATTTGATTATTATGAACTAAAGTTTGGCAATCTGATACGAGATTATGAGTTTAAATTATTTTCTGTGCAAAATGTTGTACAGTTAGTTGGCTTTTGTGAAGGCAGTTGGCTTTGTTATTTAATAACTAACTATCAAATTAAGGCTATTAATGTTTATGTGAAGCAATTTTAGCTCTTTAAATTTTATTGTTGCTTGAGTTTGCTGCTTTGATTGCTTTTAAAATGGCTGTATGAAGTCATTAATTTAATTTTAAATTGGAGATAAACTTTTTTAAAGTTTTACGAACTTTAGCCACAGAAAAAGTTTGAGGACTGGAACTAAAAATTATAATAATTGACAGATAAATAAATAAACTAATAAATAAGTAAATAAATAATAAATAAAATAAAAGAATAATAAATCAATGAATAACAATAAAAAAATAATTGAATTCATAAAAAACGGAAGCGTGTGAAAGAAGCGCTTCCCACATAAATTAATAAATTAATAATAAACAAGACGCCGAGTAGTTAGCATTGCGTACTGCAATTTTGAAGGGTTCGAGTCCTGGTTCATTAACATCCAAAATTATAGACTAAATATAAATAAATTTGTCTAATTGCAGTCGCTCCTCGGCAGGGAATGTGTACCTTTCCGAGTACCAGGTGTGTTTGTTGAAGTGTGCTAGATGTCGCTAGCAATATGTATAAATTTCTATGATTTGGCATGTATGTAATTTTTTTCTATTGACATTAACCTACAAAAGTACGCAAGTCACATTCCGCCAAAATAATAGCGTCGTATTTGTTTACCTCAGGGAATATGTCGCGTTTCGTTCTAAGTAAATCGCAATTGCGGCATTCGTTGCTTTTCTTATTTCATCAAAAGAAAAAAGCAGCTGAAGCTGGTAGAAACTTATGGTGAACATGCTCCAGTGATTAGAACAAGTGAGACATGGTTTCGTCAAATTAAAAGTGGAGATTTCGATTTGACAGACAATCAACATCCTGGTGCAGCGAAAAAGTTCGAAGATGAGGAATTGCATGTTGATCCAACCCAATCGCTACAAAAATTGGTAAAAGCACTACATGTGAGACCCGAGAAGCAATTTGCTAACGTTTGAAAGCCATGGGAAAGATCCAGAAGTATGGAAAATGGGTGCCACACCAGCTGAACGATAGACAAATGGAAAATCGAAAAACCGTTTGTGAAATGCTACTTCAGCGAATCGAAAGGAAAACTTTTCTGCATCGAATTGTCACGGGGGACGAAAAATGGATTTATTTTGGGAACCCGAAGCGAAAAAATCATGGCTTTCCCCTGGTGAAACTGGCCCATCGACTGCAAGGCCAAATCGCTTTGACCGTAGGACAATGCTCTGTGTTTGGTGGGACCAGTGTTTTGTGGTGTACTACAAGTTGTTAAAACTTGGTGAAACGGTGAACACGGATCGCTACCGACAACAAATGATCAATTTAAATCATGCGTGGATCGAAAAACGGTCGGAATGGGCCCGAAGACATGGCAAAGTTATCTTGCAACATGACAACGCGCCGTCTTATACCGCTAAACTGGTGAAAGACACATTAAAAACACTTAATTGGGAAATATTATCGCACCCGCTGTACTCTCCAGACCTCGCCCCGTCCGACTATCAGCTCTTCGCATCGATGGGACACTCCCTTGCAGAGCAGTGCTTCGTCAACACCAGATCATGCAACATACAATTGCCAAGCACGATGAAATCTATATCAAAACGTATTTACAAAAGTTAGCCGGAACCGTAGTCGTTTGAATTGAAACTGAGTATCGGACGGAGTTGTTCTGAGAGTCTTATTAATGATAGGGAATCGAGGAATGAGGTCGTGTTCACCTATGAAAGGTCCAGTCAGAATTGATGCTTCCATTGCGTTCCTCTGTAATTTTTTCACTGCAAGTCGTAGATATTCGACTGTTTCATCTGCTTTCAAAGCGGTGTCTATTGTCTTATACATGCAAGACCAGAAAGTTTCCGGAAATTGTCGTTTAAACTGGCCGGCTGAATATTTTTCAGCACTTTTTTTGTTAAGTTGGAAGCACTGCCTTTAATTACTATGGTAGAAATGAGCGCGATCTGTCAACCAGTTTGCAGCAATTGTTGTAATCAGCCGACCACAGTTCCCTCTTCGAAACCGGTGAATACGGTGGTTGATCGATGGTATTGAACGAGTTTTTGGTCTTAAAATCGTTCACAACGTCAGCTCGGTGCATTATCGTCATGAAAATCCATGAATTGTTGGCCCACAAATCCCGCCGTTTACGACAGATTTTTTCCCACAAACGCCTCAAAACGCTCAAATAATACTCTATTGACCGTTGGAACGAATTCACGAATATCGAAAAAAATGATATCCGGAAACTTTCTGGTCTTAATGTATGAAATACATGGAATCGTTTTTAATGTTGGACTGAATAGTGAGGTTGAGATCGTATACATCTTTGTTTGTTGCAGCGAGAATAAATCGCTCACTCAGCCACTCATGATTTCTATAATTGATTTCAATATTTGGGAATAGTCCGTGCTTCCATTCTTTTTGTGGCGTCACTGAATCACAGAAGCTATCCGGTAATGTAGTCCGTCCTGAAGCACAATCAATAGGTATTTTGCCATTTACCATTTCCAGTAGCTGCCGTGACAATAGATCGGCCGAGAGATTATTTTGCATATTGGTGATTGATTGCAGCGTTTGTACAATACATGTCGTTACTACGTTGAGTATTTTAAGCAAGCTTTGATCTCACCGCTGGTGTTGATCGAGGAATAAGAGGCAGTATGGAACGTAACTTTTCGAGATATGCGGATCTTTACAAACGAACTTAAGGTTTTTGGTATACATGGATTGATCTATGTACTTATTTAAGAAAATATCAATATAAATAAAATATCAATACAATATAAATTGTTTTAGATTCTTCTACCCTTGCGCGCCCAGCTTCAAACGGATACAACTTGTAGAGCTGTGGAAATTCGGACGTCTCAAGTTGCTGAAGGATGGGCACTGGCGAAGGTAATGTTCCAGCATTTCGTCCTCCTCTTTGCTGGCTCTGAACTCTGCTGGTGCTGTCCTAACTAGCATGTGGATTGATAACTCAGTAGTGATGCTCCGTAAGTATATCTGCAAGAGTACTAAGTTCTATTTTTCTTAGTACTGGCAAGAGTTTAGTCCGTTTGCAATTCACGCTGCCTTCTTCTACGGTTATACGGATTTAAACAACATTTGAAGTCGCTAAAAGGCCTGAGGAATGTTGATGGTGACATCTTCACTAGTCTCACCAGCGTGGGGCCTGGAACCCAATTGATATGCAATCGGCTTTCCTATGATAGTCTGTTAATTGCCTCTTTGCACTTGACAATTTATAAGAAATCTAATGTATTTCACTGTTAAAGCTGCTGCCTATTTGTTACCTTAGGGAGTGCTCATAATCTGGGCACGAAAGGTGATCTGACAATCAAAGTACAACTACTTTGGGTGAAGAGATCACAAATAGAATATTTTTCGGAGACACCGTACCTGAAACCTCATTGGAGTCTTTGGAAAATATGGGTTTGAATATGGTTCGACTTTAAGTGTGTTCAGCCCCATTTATAAGAAGCAGATTCCTCACTGTGTGTCAACTATGGGGGATAAGTCTCCATGAGATCGTCAGCTTTGATCTAAAGCAGACATATCCACTGTAGTTCAGAGAGTCTTATTAGAGAATAGTAGTGATAAACGAAACTCATTTATCATATTTTTGTCAGGTCCTGTTATGGTCATCTCAAAAATATTCTCCAAAACTGGTTCTTGTAGAATATTGTGGAAGCAATAGTACACGGGTCGTTTTTGGGTGACTATCGCGTTAGGACAGCCATGCCTTATCGTAGCTAATTCCCCGAACGCCTACCCCACAAGCGCTACTTTTTCGTTATATTTGAAACCGCCATCGACTGCATGAAAGACGCTAAAAATGCACGTAAGAAAGATGTTCAAAACTAAATTTAGCTTCTTTTGAGATATTTGAACTTAGGACTTTAGCTTTTTGAATACTAAAAACTTTTCGTCTCAAAGCGTAAAAAGTGAAAAAGTTCAAAAAAGTTGCAACTTTATTTATGATGGTGATGGTGATAGTACGAAAGATCCTTCAGGCAGGCTTACCTATATGTGTACATAGGTACATATGCTACAGCAGTCAGTATTGCCAATTTAAGTATTCAAAAGCGCATACTTCTTGCCATACATATTTACATTAGCCAGCTAACTATTTTGGCCAACTTGTTTGACTAAAAGCTTCAAGTGAAAAAAAGCACTATTGTTGTTGTTAGCTGGCGCTTAGCAAGTTATAAAAAAGATTATTTGGCTCAGTGAGTTGAGCTTAAGCAGGGTTGCATTAATGGCTATTATACGATGTAACGGTGCAGCTATAAATATATATGTATATAGGTATACTTAGATGTGTGTGTGTGTGTGTGGAGTTTAAAAGTTTGCCATCATAAAGAGAACGAGTCAAAACAGGAAGCATGGAGGCAAATGATGCGCCGCAAAAAACTTTTGAACTACAAAAAAAAAAAACAAAAAAAAAAAGAATGTAATAAAAGTTGAGAAACGTGAAGGAAAAAGTTTGAAAAATTTGTTGCGTTGCATTGCAGTAAACAAATTGCAGGAAAATGCACTTCGATGACGCCACTCACAAGGTTGCAGCTAACGGTAAGGTGAAGTCAGGTAATTTTCGTGGTGCTTAGGCGCCAGGCAAAAGTTGTTGTTGCTTGATAATACATTTTTATGTAATTCTTGTTGTTGTTGTTGTTGTGCTCATTGTTGCCTGTTTGGCGTAGAAGTTTCGCAATCGCAACATAATTTATGGTGTTGCATGCCACACACGCACACACGTACACACGCACACACCTGTTTACGAGTATGCGTTGCATGGCAGACAACAAAAGCCATGAAAGTGAACTTTTGCTGTTGTCGCCGCCGGTGATTTGTGTTACTTTTGCTTACTGCTCTGTTTACTTTATTGCAATTCAAGGCGTATTTTGCAATATTTTTTTTTAACTTTTTATTTTCCTTTACCGTTGCAAGTTGAGTTAGGCACTTTGTTGTTGGAAGTGAATTTTTCAAAAAATTATTGCTAATGACAAAAACATTGAAATTAATGACATACCGTTTTTCTTTTGCACCGTTAAAGTTTTGTAACAAAGTGTTTTATGCAAAAAACAATGTTGCGTGCAAAAGAGAGTGTGTGCGTAGTTAAGAAGTAAAAGTGGGCGGGAGAATTTTATCAGGCGCACAATTATGCTCTCACTTCAGCCCTCGTACTCTCACGGGCACCTCAGACAATGGCTTTATGACTTGACAAGAATTTTGATTGTCATTCTGTGTTATTTATATGTACATCCATATGTGTGTTTTCCACCACACACATCTTGCAAGTGGCAAATGTTGCACACGTCTGACATGCGTTTGTTAGACGCTTTCATTACAACTGCTATATACATACGAGTTCATATGCACTGCCTGTCATTTCATGCATCAATTATGACACAGCATTATTACTTTGTCTCGACACTGTCATTTTTGCTGTCACACACACACACACACACGCACACACATGAACACACGTGAGTGACAACAATGCACTCACGCTCTCATTACCGTGCAACAGTGTTTCCTAACCGCATGATTTTGATGACTTTTGTACAACACTCTGACACTTTTGGCACAATCAGTTTGCTTGCAACTCTGTTTGGTGAACTTTTGTGTTGTTGTCACTGCCACTGTGCCTTTTGATTTTGTCATTACAATGCAGTTTCGTTGGCAACATATTTCATTTATGATTTTTGTTGAGATTGTTGTTGTTTTTGCTATTGTTACAATTGTTTCGTAGCATGTTAACATGACTAGGGTTGCAATAGTACAAAACCGGCTTGATTATTTTCATCCTTTTTACAAATGGTTAGTAGTGCGTGCTACAAGAATTAATTTAAGGTTTCACAATGGACCCTAAGCAAGACTTTGAAAATTATATAAATTCTTGCGCTAATAAGGCAAAATAAGTTTCAGCTCTCATTAAAAGTTGGACTAAGGAGGACCCATGCATTACAAAAAGCCTCTTTACTTCTCTTGCTAAGCCTATTTTGGAATATGGTTCAGCTGCATGGAATCCACACTTTCAATTGTATAGTGATAAATTGGAATCTGTGTAAGAGCGAGTCCTACTATTCGCCTTAAGCATTTTTTCACTGGGATGCGAATAAGAATCTCTCCCCTTACAACAGTCTTTTATGCCTCTCCTCTATAGTCACAGAGAGAGTCGCTTGTATTGTAGTTTTATTTTTAACAAAATTCATCAGATTTGTTATGAATGACCCTTTTCTACTTAATGAGTTTAACTTCACCATCCCTTTAAGATCATCTAGATACTTTAGACCCTTTTTATTATATTCATGTAAAACCAACTTTGAAATGCACGATCCTTTTAGATGTTCGGACAAGGAGTTTAAAACTTATTCCGCTTGTATTGATTCCTGCGACTCTTTTTCTGCATGAAAAACACTTTTTCTGTCTTATTTAAAACAGCTGATTAGTAAATATGTAGTTGTTTAGTGTAGGTGCTAAGTGTAACCGCAACTTTCCGCGATCTCAGTTTCAGAGCAGTCCAAACTGTCGCTGATTTTCGGTCACTGGTCTGCCTGAATTTTAGATTATCCTACAGACATGCACCTAGGTCGGTTGGCCGGGAAGTGGATCGTCATCCGTGCTTCGTTCCGCCAACGTTGATCTCAAGTGCGTCTTGTGCTGGTCTGACATTCACTCAAAAAGTCGAAAAAATTCTGGGAATGGTGAAGCAAGACCGGCATGGAAGGTGTCAGGATTGACCGAATTGCCTTTAGTGAATTGCTGTGAAACTCTACAAAATCGTACAATTTCTAAAGCGATTCATGACAAGCGAGGTGAAAAATGGACTTTATACGAGAAAATATATCGAAAAACATTATGGTCACAAGCTGATGACACCTTCATAAATAACTTCAAATCTCTACTGTCAACAATTTACCAGCTTACAACAAAAAGGAGCAATAGCAATGCCAGACTATATATGAGGAGATTAACAAAAGTTCGGTCAGTTGGTGACTTAAAATTGGTTTTTGTTAAATCTATAAATACCAAAACCCTTGCAATTTTTAATTTGTCTTTCTTTCAAAATATGGAACGATCGGCTAGAATGGAGACGAGAAAACCCAAGATTGCTGAGGATAGGTTCAAACAGAAATTCGCCATGTGATTCTCTTCGGGTTTCGGCGTAATTTACAGACAATACAGATATTCAGTGAATGTCGGATTGCATATGGAACAATTGCATCGTCTTTAAAGACTATTTCTAAGTGGTTCAGAAGATTCCAGACCGGACATTTTTCCATAAAGGACGTGCCTTGAGAAGGTCGACCAAAATATTCCACGGATGACGTCACTGTAGCTCTGGTGATGTCTTAAACTGACGAAGATCCACGATTGACATAAGAAATGATTGCTAATGAATTGGAATCTGGGATACCCGAAGAAATCTGCTCGATGGGTACCACGAATTTTAAATGAGGCCCAAAAAGAGGCTCCGGTGCATTTTGCTCAGTTTTTCCTGAAAAAATTCAAAAATGGTCAGTCTAGCAACTTGAGTAAAGTCATTACTGGTGACGAATGCTGTTTCCATAAGTATGATCCTGAAACCAAACAGCAGTCCATGGTAAGGAGCCCAACAGGAGCAAACCCACCAGTAAAATCTAAGCAACAAAAATCAGCAGCAAAAATACGATCTAAAGTCGTAAGTCGCTGGAAATGGTACACCGAAGAGTGCTTACGAAAAGTTTTCAAAAATTTGTTGGAAAACAGGAAGAAAGAGGATTTGCGGCACTACTTCTTACATCATAACAACGCGCCATCCCACACTGATGAAATTGCGATCTTCGGGATCGAGGAATTACGCCCAGCACCACATTTCCCGGATATAGCACCTTGTAATTTCTGGCGAACCTTGGTAGGAAAGCCGGGCAACATAATCTATCACCATGAGTTTATGTCTGGTTTTAGAAACAGCAGTCTTTCTTTCTTGGAGCTTTCTGCTTGGGCTTGCGAAAGCTTCATTTCTCATCCAAATCAGTCAGTATCCGGATAAGATAAAATTATTTATTTTTAATGGAATTATCGGCACAAACTGAATACTAAGCCTACTTTATAACATTGTTGTGGCATTGTCTTCTCTGATTGTCTTTTTAACTTTCTCCAGCTGTTGGATCGAAGAATTAACCTACGGACCTTTCAATTGACAATAGCACCCCAGCTGAAGTGTTGGCGTCTTTCAAAACGTCGAGTATGGCTAACCAGCGTAATTTAAGATCTACGTTAATCATTAGCTCTTCGATCCATCGTTAAGAATGTTTGGCTTTGCTAGTATGTAACCTTCCTTTTAAGCTTCTTATTTCTACCTCTAAAGTTCCAAACCATTGGGATTCATAGGGAGATAGAGATAGCTAGAAGTGGTGTACAATAAATTTTAATCTGATGCTCTGCCATAGGATTTGCTATCCTGCTATCAAATTTTATCGTTGGTTTGGTGTTTTCGAAATCTGGATGGCTGTTTCTTTACTCCTTTTAAGTTCACAGATGCGACAACGAGCATTACAGGATACACCAGTGTAGATGCTTGCTCGCTAAAGGGCGAAATACGCTTTATTCTTTATATATAAAAACATACTCCAAAAGTCAAGGCCATTTTGTCATGACTGCACCCTGTCAATATAAAGCTCAAGTTTAAAATTAAAGCACAAAGTTAAATACTAAAGAAAAGCTCTAAAGTAAATCTTCCAAAAATTTACGATTATAACACTCACTCAACAGTTTTCGAGACAAAAGTAAATACAAGTACATAATTTATAAATTTTACCCTTCGTCCACTCATACAACACATCCTTTCGAGTTACTCATATGCACAAAGGAAAAAATGGAAACAGTTACATATATGGTATGTAACTGTACTTGAATGCATGAACGCTTCTTTGGCTAAGTGGAGTAGAGCAACGAGTGAAGTCAAGTCTCTTCAGAGAGTACTCGACTTGACTTAACTTGACTGACTGACTGACAGACTGACTGATATCAAGTGAAGATTTCAAATTTAGACGAAATGCAAAAAAAGGATAGAAAACAAAAATGCAAAAGTCAAGAAAAAGTACTACAATGTTTTCAAGAGAACGTAATGCAGGTATGCAAGTTAATTCACCTTTTTCCCCACTCCACTACTAAAAACTTTTGTGCCAGTTTTACGGTCACATATTCGCATTTGCATTAGCTTCACCTCCCCAGCAGAGCTACCTACTATTGTTTGTTAAATATGTAACGCATATACTCCAGTTATGTCTACAAAAATATATATAAACAAAGCATTTGCATTTAATTTCTTGTTGTTGTAGATTGACAACAGCAACAAGAGGAAACGTTGCATGAATTCTTTTGAAGTCATTGTTTTGAGGCTTATAAATATTTACATACAACACATACACCCATACTCATTTATGTATGTATGTTTATGTGAGAGTTGGAATTTTTGTCGGTTTCTTTGTTTTCTATTATGCACTTTCCCCTTGTTTATGTTGTTGTTGTTGCACGATAAGTGTGTACTTTGCCCAGATATGATTGCACCCGCCGTGCATTTGTTACTCGCTTTCCTCCCAGGCGTATAACGTACTTGACAGAGATTCGCTCGCTTTGCATGAAAGTCATATTAGCTTAGCATACTTTTAGGCGATTGAAAGCTACCAACCCTCCCATACTTCGTCTGTACGAAATAAGGTCGATCACATGTAGTAGAGAGTAACGTATAGAGGGAAATGTGGGACGAGGATTAGTGAAATCTTTTGTCAGTAAAGCGAAGAATGTGAAGCGTTTGGTTGAAAGGAAGCATTTTAATATTTTAACGCTGTTGCTATTCCTTGCTATTAGACTAAGACGTGCTGCAGCTCGATACACTCTTACGCGTTGAGCTCGTTGACTTTCAGGATAGAGGTATTATACTTTAGATCAGATGAGGTTAATTTGGAGGAAGCTGGGCTGCTAGTCAAAACGTGAACTGGTCATCTTCCGCTTGTTAAGAAAGAAGTGGAATCTTGTAAAGAAGGCACCGCTATAGGTCTTTTTTGATGGAGAAATATTGTGGAGAGAGAATGTAATGTAATGTAACAAGGTTCTCAGCAAAAGCGGTTGTCATTGAGTAAATGATGCACATACTTTGACGGTTTCTGATGGAGTTTAATCAATATCAACTTGTAGCGAGATCGCTAAGTACGAACTTAGATATTCTCAAGCTCGATTATCCACTCTTTTTCTTTTTACGCGATTATAGCCGAGTTAACAACAGCGTGACATTAATTTCTTTTTTTCTGCTTTTTGACGCCAATTAGAAACACCAAGTACAGTCAGGTTCTTCACTACCTAGTCTTTCCAGTGGATGTCTTCCCATTACTCTGCTTCTACCGGCCGGTACTGCATTTACTCTACTGGAATTATAAATATTCCTTAATGGCTTAAGCGATTCTCGGCCAAAAAGGGAGCTCGTTGTATGAAAAACCATTTTAGCTACTGTTATGGCCAGGGCTCAAAGCCATAATCTTCCGCTTCAGAGCATGCATTAATAACCTCTTATCTACTGAGGCTCTCGTCTTTGTACTCATACTACAATACATAGAGACTATAAATGAGCTGGTTTTGATGTGGATTGTATAAAGTAGTCTATCTTCATTAGGCTAGTAAAGTTCTAGAACATTCTTTGACTTAGTTCTGATATTGATATCAGTAGTTTTAGAAAAATTAAGTTAATATTTCGGTCCTCGGCAAAGAATGCCAACCTCCAGTGCATATTTTTGACATGCAATAAAAAGCCGCCTATAAAAAAAAATCAACCCTTCGGAGGCGGCTTAGTTTAAACTGTTGGTCCCTGCATTTATTGGAAAAATATCACCACAAATCATTGGAGGAATTCTGTACAAAACCGCTTAATCGGTTACAAAGCGCAAATTATATATATTTAATATTTTTGAAGTGGTATCAACGTGTTTCAAGTCAAAGAGCAAGCCTTATATCTTTAGATTTAGATTTTTATGTCCACAGGTATTTAAACTCAATTCAATACGCTTTGAAAATATATTTAAATCTCATTAAATAGGCTCTGCTTTATACATCGTCTAATTTATTAATTCGCTGAAAAGTTCGTCAACATGTAGGGAGCGTAAGAAAACATTGATAAGGGCGCCTAAGAGTATGCAACGAAGTATGTTAATACATTGGTGGTGTATTAAATATTCACCTACAGTACTGGCAACCATTGCAATGTATTAATTACTATTTATATCCTTCAAATATGCTATTAAAAAATCTTTCAGTAAATTGCAAACTTCTCACGCATCCACTTGCCACTTGCCTCAGTCCAATAATTTTATCAGAAAACTTTAACAACACACAATAAATACACATTAAATTCAAAACTCATATTCAACAAATCCTTCTCAATGTCGGCATATCACATATCCTGTTGCACAAAGCAACGCCAAACTAAGCAAAAAATAAAAAATAAAAAATAAATAAAACTAGAAACTTTTTTTTTACTCCCGCTAACGAGTATCCTTCTAACTAACGAACTTCTCAACTACTCAACCGCTCGGTTGACAAGCGTGGAAACGAAAATCTCATGTCTCGGGCAAGATATTTCCAAACGATTTAACAACTGAATTGAATTTGTAACGCTCCTCCGCATGCCTGCCTCTCTCACGACATAACATAGCATAACAGAAACGAAGGAACGTATGAGGATAATAGAGAAATAGGAAACGGCTGCGACAATGTACTATATACATACAATATATAAATATAAATGGTATAACATATGAGAGCTTATGTGTTCAGTATATATATATGTCTGTGTGTGTGTGTGTGATAGTTGGCTGCGTCTACCTACCCATACATACATAAATACGTTGACTAAATGGTTGGTCGCAGTGTTGCTGTCGTTATCACTAACCTTTACGCTCTAACAAGTGCATGTATGGTTTTTTATAGACTCTATGAGCATGTGTGTGTGTGTGAGTGTATTTCGACGTTTCATGTAACAATGCCATCATATCAATTCCAATAAACTTCATATGAATGTGTTGGAAAACACGTTTATTTTGGTATAATATTTTGAGTTTTTATTGGGATTTGGTGTTGGTTGCTGTGGCGATGTTTGCTGTGAAAGATTTTCTGTAGTGATAATATAAAATAATTGAAATGTGCACTAGTTGCTGAACTAGTTAACGTGGAGAAGTGTGTCAAATTTAGAATAGAAAGCTATATTTATTATTAATGGCCAATGAAAACTGATACTGAAGAGCGAATAGCACAGTCCACATTGTCTAAGCATAACCAGTCTAGAAGAAAGTGTTTATTTAAACATTACTGTTGTTGTTGTAACCTCGCTTTGGAGTCCTTCAATGAGCTATTTCGACGGAATTGAATCAAAGAGAGAGAGAGGGATGTTAGATTAGTTGGGATAAGGATGCATGCAAAGAGGTGGTTTGTATCGTACAGATACTCATTGCACACAAGGAATACATAGTTTGCGATGTCGTCGTCAGTCTGAATGAGTAGGGAGTGTTGATTCTATATTTTCTTTATCCAATTCGGTAATTGTTTTGGTCTCCATACTTACTTAAATAACTAGAAGCTTAAACCGTTTAACAATATTTTATAAGCCTAAAGCACTTTATCCTTCTCTCTACCGAAGTCCAATTAATCGAGATAATCTTAAATGGCAAACTCAACTGGACCCGAAATACGGTGGAAACATCGAGTAAAGATATCTTTGGATTTATACGCGGTCACTGCCTGACGCTCTACCGTCGACACCGTTAAAAGCCCGTGTAGCGACTAGTAAAAGCAGTATGGAATGGTTCATAAGGCACATGAGAAGTATGGGCTGGTCGCTCTACAACTTTTCAACTCAACACAAAGCACCTTACAGGGAAAATACACATAATCAGATTTGAGTAGATCAGTGATCTAACATCAGTGATGGGTCTACTTAAAATGCAGGCTGCTTTAGCTTAGCGACCTATTGTCAACAATAATTTCTGTAAAAAAATTGCGTCCCCAATCTCTTTCCCTCACTTATTTTTCTTAAGACCTCCATCGAATTTTTCACGAAAAATTGCCCAAAGACGAGGTTATCTGTTAAGTTCAGTTTTTTATGGAAACTTTCAAGAATCCGAAAGTAATCTGTTCTTGAGATGAGTACTTTTTTCATCCGCGTAGTCTTTGATCTGTCAGAAGTTTTTTCTGGCTTTAACATAAAGGTCACTTTAATCAACAAAGTACTTCTGATCTGTTTTCAAGCAGCTACCATGGAGCAAGTGTTCCACTTTTGAGAACTTCTTGTGAAATCTGTCCATGATGCAACCCTGCCCTGTATTTCAAGTATTCACACACTGAAAAACTCTCTAATTACGTCACAATTAGTGACAAATATGCTGCTTTCTTTGGAAAAAGCAAGATTTTAACAGTCGAAACTGAGACGTTTTTCCTTAAATTCGGGTTAATTAATATTATGTAGCATAAACAAGGCTCTCCTGGTAGTTTGTTAGTTAAAAAATGACACTAGTTAGCTTTTAAGCTTTCAAAGTTCCACTGTTCCACAAGTTCAGTACTAATAGCATGAAATACAGTGTTGCCATGGTTTCTTTCATTTTATTTTTTTAAATTTAAACCTTGCTAATAATACGTACATATAGACAATCGTAAAAATGTCAGTATTATGAAGTTCAACGAAGGTGACTGTCAAGGAACGAAAGACGAACGGCGGGCAGTGCAGTGCTGACGCGTCACAATATTGTGAATTGGAAACTCTATTAAGCGGGAATCTCTTGAATGACAGCACGTTATGTATGTATATAAGTATGTTATGTATGTGTGCGTGTGTGTGAGAGTTTATTTTTATTGCAAAATGGCATATGAAGACCAAAACCTGCCTAAGCTGAGTAATAAAAACAAAAGAAAGTTGTTCAGTGTTTAGAAGACAAGTCAGGACGAAAAAAAATGGACTCATACACTTGATATGACAAGCTCTGCAGGCGAATAGCAGACAGATCAGAGTGACATGCAATTTAAGCTACTTGTGCAAATAGAAACGAATATTTTTATTTTTATGTTTTTACACTTTGTGTCTGTTTGTATGTGGCTGTATTCTGCACACAGCCATTTTATTTGGCTTTAAGCTTCGCTTTGCTTTTACTCGCTTTTACACATTTGTTTGCCGGCGACAACAAGCAGAAAACGCTTGTGATTGTCAGTGAATTTGCTATTGTGCAAGAGAGTACATATAAGCATGTATGTATGTATGCACACGTATGTATGTGCACATAAATGTATGTTACTCTAGCAAAGGTATCTTCCATATCACGTTGATTTCCGGTAATATTTGGTTTGTTTTAATATTTTTTTTCATTTATTTGGTATTTCTTTTCGAAACTTGCGTTCCTATGTGTGTGTGTGTGAGTAGTTTCTGATACCTTGCAGGCTGCCCAGCTCACATGCAACTCCGTTCAACTTTAGTATTTTTTAATATTAGTGAATTTCTTCTCAGCAATTTTCTACTCAACGTATTTTTTATCTCTTTTTCGTGCTATCTTTTGTTTGCTAAGGTCTCTATGAACTTTGCTTTTGTCCGGCAATTTTTTTCTGTATTTTTTTTATTTTTGCTTCGATGTTGCGTCTCTAAGCATCCCTTTTTCATTCTATTTACCGCCCTTGTTTATTTTCATTTGTAGGGATTTGTTACGAATTCTTGTTAAGTTTGTTTGTTTTTCTATGTTTATGTGTAAGAGTTTTGTTTTTCATTAGTTTTTTTTTTGCTATTTATTTGATTTTCTATGATAATACCGAAAGCTTTATATGGACCACGAATCGGTTGTTTGCATTATTTGTAGGGCTTACAGGTAATACGTTCACGTGTGTGAAGGTAATGAAAAATTATTTGAGATATTTATTTAGGTACATACATACGCACTTATGTGAGAATAAAATAGAGGAAATGTACGGCATGAACTTAAATTTAAGTATAGAAACTTGCAAAATTTCGAAAGTATTTTTGGGCGTGTTGTCTTCTACAGAGCTACCTTTTAGGCCAATGGAAAATTCAGCTACTATGGATATACATATATATATATATAATGGGCGCTTTGTAACCGCTTAAGCGATTTTCGGCCGAGGTTGGTTGTGGTTCTTGCGTCTTGATGTTTTTCCAACAAATGAAGGAACCTACAGTTTACACTAATGGCTGATGGTTTTTTTATGAGGAGCCTTCATTTCATTTCAGAAATACACTCGGAGGGGTTGACATTCCCTGGGGAATGCATGCTTTCGTCCGACCATATTCTGCAAAGTAGTTGATACATGCACTTTGTCAACTCTGCATTGTCATGTTTGAATAGTTCTGCCGGTAGGACGTCAGCTCCAGCCGCTTTGTTGTTTTTTAAGTGAGCGATTGCTATTCGAACTTCTTCATGGTCAGGTAATGGCACGTCTTTTCTATCATCATCGATTTGGGTTTCGTGTTCATCATCTTCGGATACTCCATTTTTTGTCTGCAGTTGCGTCCTGCTTTCCTCTTCAGCTCTCGGTATTTATCCCATCCCGCACGTTTTGTGGTCGATGGCAACGAGGCGAGGAGATATGTCTTCCATCTATCACAACATGATCAATCTGGTTTTGTGTTTTTCGATCAGAGGACGGCCTAGTAGCTTGATGTATTTCTTTTGTGCTGGAAACTAGTACTACAGACAACCATATTTCGGGCCCCGGCGAAGTCGATCAGCCTCAACCCATTAGGAGATGTTTCACTGTGAAGGCTGAATTTTCCAACAGTCATAGCAAAGATACACATCCACCGGGGTGAATGCCAGTACTCGACGAAGGAGTCTCTCTCCCACCACAAATTCGACACCAAATTTGCGCTCATTTATATGGCCGCTGTAGTAAATGTCACAAGAACCTACTCACTTTCATCCCTGTCCTGTTCATCGCACTTCTTGGACAGCGGTGATATCAGCCTTTATTCTTACGAGGTCATCAACCAGCTGGGCAGTGGCACCTTCCCAATTAGGGACCGGACATTCCAGGTGTATGCCCTCAAATCGTGATGCTTAATTCGTTTGCGGAGGTCGTCAACAGAAAAGGGGTATCTCATCCGAGGCGCTGTTAATTTTTTCATAGGACCTGATTCCTACATGGTGGGTCCCAAATCCAGCACACAACCACGCTAGCGAGCTGCTTGTTTCAAGACCGCTCACAGCCGCACCTCTGGTGAACAGTCGTTGCAATTAGACTCTAGCGGACCCTTAAACCGTATAAGTCGGAGTGGTTCCACTGAAGCTTCCTTTGTCATTAGCAGTGACCCAAGGCTCCACACGGGTTGGTTATATTATCTTGCACAAGGGTTGCTCACGTTCCCAGGGTGCGCGATTTGGTGTAAGAGTAGGTATTGAGTGTAGCCTCGTAACTGTAACAGCATACCCAGAAGCTTAACTACACCCCATTACACCTCTCGATATTGCGGTACTGAGTTTGTACCATGAAAAGCTGCAAAAAAAACCTTTTTATTGCCCAATTGGAAATAGCATAGACTAATAATGCAAAGTAAAGAAAGGTGGATTTACCGTCTCATACCAAATCTAGAGGAACGGCTAACCAGGAAGCATCGCGAGATTGACTTTATTTTAAGGCAAGTCCTCCACTGTCATGGATGTTTTAAAAGCTACTTCTAGAGTTTTGGTAACGAAGATTTCGTAAAAGATGCCGAAAGCCCAAAGTTTACAGTGGCGGACTAAAGTCTACATACGACCCCTTTTTTTGGAATCCCTACCGTCCCATAGCTTTTACAGGAAAAGTATTGATGTAGTCTTGCTTTGAATTTAATTGTAAGACAAAACCGAAAATTTCATATTTGTTCAACATTAACTTTCAATGTTATTAACAAAAAACTCAAAAAAGCCGTTGACAAAAGTGAACATACGTTTCATTAATTTGTTTCGTTTATTACTTCAGCTATTGTTTTCAGCGGTCAAGTACCGTTTTTTTTTCTTTCTATACTTTTCTTGGTATTTGGCTTTATCTTTATTGTTTTCCATCATTTGAAAAAAGAAATACAATCGCGAAAATGTCGTCAGGAACGGAAATCCCGGTGGCTGTGCAAAAATTGATTATAAAACACAGAAATGATAAGAAAACGTTCGGCAAAATAGCTAAATTGTTAAATTTAAGAAAAGCGACGGTGCAAACAATTTATAAAAACTTGCAGAATCGGGCTCGTTCGAGAGTAAGCCGCGAAGTGGCCGTCCAAAGAAGCTTACCCATAGGGACATCTCTTTCATCCGTAATAAAGTAAGCCAAAATTCCAAGGTACATGCTACCAATTTGGCCCAGAAGCTAGCGAAATGATCCCAAATTGTTGTGCACTTACGCACAATAACAAGAACTCTTAACAACGAAGGATTCTACAGCAGAACTCCTCGCAAGAAGCCTCTCATAAGCGA
The DNA here is from genome assembly GCA_037013455.1 of Ceratitis rosa. Lineage (NCBI taxonomy): Eukaryota > Metazoa > Arthropoda > Insecta > Diptera > Tephritidae > Ceratitis > Ceratitis rosa. The sequence continues at coordinate 8,567,830 of JAWMAG010000031.1, read as the reverse complement.
GAAAAACCGCGCACATCGGTTGGAGTTCGCTAAAAAGCATCTAAAGAAGGATCATGAGTTCTAGAAAAGCGTGCTATTTACGGATGAGTCAAAATATAACATATTTGGATGCGATGGCAAAGCAAAAGTTTGGAGAAAACCCATTACTGCCATGGATCCCAGGCACCTTATTTCGACCTTAAATCATGGTGGTGGGAGTGTCATGGATTGGAGAGCAGTTGCAGCGTCTGGGGTGGGCAAATTGGTCTTTATTGAAGGAAATATGGATCGCTTCGAGTATAAGACCATATTGGAAAATAATTTGAACCTATCTGTGGACAAACTGTGCCTTGGCTCGAGATGGATCTTTCTACAGGATAATGATCCTAAGCACACAGCGCAAATTGTAAAGGATTGGCTGCTGCATTATGCTCCGCGGCAGTTGCACTCATCATCACAAAGCCCGGAATTGAATATTACATAGCACGTATGGAAAATATTGGAGCGGAAAATTCGAAAACACCCTATAAGTAATGCATCAAAGCTCAGAGAGAAACTTCAAGAAGAGTGGCAAAACATTACAGGAGAAGAGTTGGAAAATTTGGTTTTTTTCAATGTTAGACGCTTGCAAGCGGTGATCGATGCGCATGGTGGCCCAACAAAATATTACCTTAGTTATTAAAATTAATATGATTACCTAGAATAGCTAAGCAAAAAATCGTATGTTCACTTTTGTCAGTGCCTTTTTTCAATTTTTTGTTAATAACTTTGAAAGTTAATGTTGAATAAATGAGAAATTTTAGTTTTTGTTATATACTTGAATTTAAAACAAAACTGCATCATTATTTTTTCTGTGAAAGCTATAGGACGGGTTGAATTCCCAAAAAATGGATCGTATGTAGACTTTAGTCCGCCACTGTATCTCCCGATAAATGAACAGCGGCGAAAGTTGCCCCAATAAACTTATTTGCGGATATATACGTGTATATATAATTGGCGATTTGTAACTTTAGGACCAACAGTTTCTACTGAGCCGCCTCCGAACGGCTGATGGGTTTTTTACGAGGAACCTTTATTTCATGTCCGAAATACACTCGGAGAGGTGGACATTCGATACCGAGGGGCGACCGCAATTAGAAAATTTAACTTAATTTTTTATTTAAATTAATTTTCCATATATTTTGGCTGTTGGTGGCACCGGGATTTGAACCCGAGCCTTCCAAATGTCAGCACATAATACCAACCACCCGTCGTTCGACTCTTTAAATTGATAGAAGAATCGTTGTATGAAGCAGTGAAGCTCAAGGACAGAGTCTAGACCGTGGTCTACTTTTGCCGAAGTATATGGAAATTCCCACTGCGATAACCACTCCTACCATTGGAGTGAAAAATTTTACTTTTAAGCGATAAAAATCAGTTCTGCAAGAAAGACGGTTTGAAAAATATTGATTTTCGGAAATTTACAAAAAAATAAATAAAATTTATCAAACCATCCTCAACAGTATGTATTTCGCGTTAAAAAAGTTCAAGAGCACCACTTTTACACAAATCTCTAACGCCTAACCATTGATTGCCATTGCAATCTCCATCATAGCCTCGTCTAAAAAATAAGAAAAAATTGTCTTTTGATACCAGCATTCTTCTCAGTTTGCCTTCTCTGCTTTTTCCTTCAGAAAAGTGTCATATTTAATACCATTTTGCATATGCCTCACTCGCCATTCATTCAATATTCGATTCAATTTTCTTTGCTCAACCGTTAAGTTTGCCAAACATATTCGCCGCCATTATGCTTCATTTGGTTATGTCATCTAGATATGGCAGCTATCATCTCGCAACACTTGCTTAATGCAATAATATTGTTTGGCAGTGCGCTGCAGTCGCTGTGTCATATATTTGCCGACAATCTTATAAGCTTTCCAAGCACACTCACTATGCACATGCAAACATACTCGTACACACGTACATTGGCCAACATGTTGCATCCGCCATGCTATTTTCCATTTATTGACGCTGACACAGATTTTCGCTATCCACCCATTTCCTGGCTTTAACGCCTCAGCACATTTTTCATTCGCATTTTTTTCCGTTCGCTTGCAGCTGCTGCTGTTGCTGTTGCTGCTGCGACGATGATATGTGCATGTGTGAGTTCAATTCAACTGAATCGATATGCAACTGATAGGGAGGCACTTATGTATATATTTTTAAGATTTGCATTTTTATTCGGGGAGGTATGAAAAGCTTGATCTGTTCTGCGTAGAAAAGTCTCGTCAGCTTTATAAACGCTGAAAGGATTTTCAGTCGAACTCCTCCTGCTCCAGTTTGTGTTCTGTGTCTTAATATTCTCCCAGTAAATTGAAACCCTTCGGACCGGTTTTTTGACATCTTGGATGTTGGTCTGGACAGGATTCAAATCGCAAATGCTCTAGTTTTTTAAATCATCGCACATTTGCTAACTCTGAATCTTCTTTTAAAGAGTCTTTGAAAATATCCCACTGCGCTGGATTGTGTCCATCAAACCTGGCAACAGTAAGCCTCTACTTTCGAGTTTTGATCCAAGAAACATAACAGCGTTTTTAAAACTTTCCAGTCAGTTACGAAATCTTTTAGCTCACCCTGGGAAAAGCTATTCATCAATTCATCTTGTGCAAGGTATCTTCTTCTATAAAGTAGGTCGCTCTCCACCTGATTTTAACACGAGGATGGTCTTGAGTGTTGAGTGTTCTCATCTACCTGTCATCTAGTCTAAAGAAGTACCTGTTGGTAAGGGTGATTATGCGTTGGAATTCAGGGCTGACATTGTGGTTGGTGTTTATGCTGGTTCGAAGATAGACGGGTTATCTATGTTTTAAAAGTTATGACCGGCAACCGTGACTTGTGATTGGTTGACAACAGGAGATATTTTGTCTTGCTCTCGTTTCACTTTTTTGTCTAATCTGCAGAAAGCAGAACTAACTAATATTTTGTAGAATGGAGACGTGGGCAGAAGCATACGCAAGTAGTGAAGGTTTTTGACTACCATTCATCTGGGCGTAGATAGGATTGATACTTTTACATATGGTTCCAGCAGCGACTTCACGACTTCTGCTCTTAGGCCAAATATTCTCTGGGTAGCCAACAAACATATCTTTTGGAGGCGAGCCAAAGTGAGAAAGCAAACTCTCTTTAGTTGTGCGTAGGGTTTGGGACCCATCATATAGAAAATATGCTCCAATGAAAAACAATAAAATGCCTTTGATGAGAGAGGTGACGAGTTTTAATGAAGTTGAAGAAAATATTTTTCGTTAAAATTCCTCAATACTTCTTCTTCTTGCGAGTCTCAAATACATTTTTTCACTAAAATTTTAGTCTGTGATTTTTCCCCCACTTCAACCACTGGCATCTCTCTATCGTTTACTTATTGAAATATTCCATATTTTCGCCGGAGAGTCCATGATCATTTCCACCATCTTTATACCAACTCACACACACACACTCACAAACACATACACAAGTAATGGCAATGCGGTTTAGTGAAGTGCAAACCATTGAACTGTCATATATGCCGCATGTTAAGTGTCAGCGAAGTTGAATTGAAGTTTAAGCTACCGGAAAAGTGGTGTCACGCACAAACATACATACATACATACATACATGTGTACATATAAATTTATAGATGCAATCACGCGCACACATAGACATACCAATATATACGCTTTAGTGTATTAACACTTGTTGGCGTTATGAAATAGTAAATATATTATATAAGAGTGTTGTTGTTGTTATAAAAATGTCATGACTTTTTCCACCTTTTACACGCTTTTTAAATGCGAAGTGCAAAAAGGCAAAACCATTGAATGCGGAAAAAATTTGTGATATTTTCACTATAATTTTTGTGTTTCTTTCTTTTTCGGTGATTCGTTGACATTCGGTTGCTGGTTTATGCAAAAATATTTATGCATCTGCTGATAAATCAGTATATTCATGCAATATATGAATTTGCATATGTAAATATACTCATATACTGAATTATTCTTTCTTTTCAAGGGATTTTGTTTTCGACTGTTGCATGTATTGTTGTATCCATTATTGCTGCTGTTGACATAGTTCGACTGCGTTGTTGCTGTTTTATTGCTTTGGGATCAAAGTTTTATGTGTTTTTTTTGGCTTTTCATTTTTGTCACAAATTATTTTACCACTCGATTACGGCGAAAATAACGGATATCGAAGTAGAGCAAGTGAGGTTTTGCAAAAGGATTTAAAAAGGAAATTAAATGAATGAGAGACTCATTCTTGATTTTATTAAATAAATATATACGAATATTGTCGTGAAAAAATTTAGTAGCCTCATTTCGTAATTTTTGGAGCTAAAAAAAGGGATAAAACAGAAAAAAAAATTTGCTGAATATTGAGAAAGTAATTTGTAGGTTTTGCAGTTATTTGACTTGATTCAAACCGACCAAAATCCAAAATTAAATAAGATAAAAAGGAAGAGCTGTTTTCTACCATGCCGAGGTTTTTATATCTTTCATGACCATATAAAATTTATTTTATTTCATTTTGGTATTATGAGAATTAATTCATCCAAATTTCATACTATTAGAAGCTTTTTTTTACGAAGTTTTGACCAAAGTATCAAATCTAAAACAATCGGTTATATGTTATAGTCTTCAGATTACCGTAATTTTCGGCACACGTGTGTGCTCCGTCATATCTGTTCACGCACTTATATGCTTTTTAGATGGTTTTATGGCCACAACATTCAAGTCTAAAATTTCGGTCATAGTCCGATCTGGCTGATTTCGATAAATGATTGTTTATGGTAAATGTGTACCAAGTTTGGTTGAAACATCTCAAAAACTGTGAGATTAGTTTACGTAAACCCGATCGGTTTAGATTCTAATTGGTCTATCTCTCCTCCTTCGGGTACTTACATTCTCCTGCTCAAAATTTATATACCATTTTCTGTACATAAAAGGTATACAATTATAAATACGATCGTCCCTCGGCAGGAAATATCCACCTCTTCCAATGTATTTCTGACAAGAAATAAAAGCTTTCCGTAAAAATACATCGGGTCTAGAATAAACTGAAGGTCCCTCAGATTCGCATTTTAAATTGGAGGAGAACCTCGGCCGAAAATCGATTTAGCGAGTGATAAATTAATGTGGATAAAAAAAATCTTAAAGTGATTTATTTGAAAGAACTCGAAATCAGCCGAAAGTGATATGGTAGTAGCCGATTAGTTTTTCGGCGCAAAAACAAGTATGAAAAACGGTTTGATAAGATGCAAAAAAGGAAGGTAAACTGATCATACGAAATTCATGGGCAGAACCCTTTCATTTATCTTTTTATCATCTAACAGTAAATAGTAATATAGTCAAGTAAACAAACCTCTCTAAAAGATAACTAAGTCGGTATAGGAAAGAAAAGATCAAGCAAACCGAACCATAAATGCGATTTGTCCAAAGTGATCGGTCACTACTAGGTCACTACTCGAAAGAGAAAAGAATTTCAAACAAAATGAATGATAAATAAGATTTTTGAGAACCATTTTGATTGATAAGCTACCAATCTATTCAATTTCAAGTGAATCGTAACATAAATAGATTTTTTCGTATAAATCGATCTCTGTTCTACTTTCTGGAATAAGGATCAATTTTCTTTCGTAAAAGACTTCTCTTATTACATACTATTTTAAAGAACATGCGTCATTCCCAATTCAGAAAAAATTAATACATTTTCTTCAACAATTTTAATATACCCGTATGTACATACAAATGTATTTAGAAAAGGTTTCCCATTGAGCGAGATCGCATGTGTACTAAAAATCCCCCACTTGTATTGTTCTGAAAGTTATTTTTTCTCTTACTTGGATACAATATTTCTATACGCTGAATTATTCATTCTGTGGAATGCACGTAAGGGTACATTTGTAGTTGCTCGGTTTTTAGGTCAATGTATGATCTCACCTATTTAATGGACTGAGCATATCTGGTCTATGGTAACTGGCTACTTCCAAATAAAAAATGTCTAGATGTTTTTATATCAAATCAAACCGTAAATAAAATTTTTTTGAATAAATAGATCTCTGGTACACTTCCTGGAAACAAAAGGGATGTTCCTGTTAATCTAAGCAAAGGGCCACCTATGTACCAATTTCATGTAAATCGAAGCAAAAAGTACGATTTTTTTCGATTAAGTCAGTCTCTGGTCCACTTCCAGGTGTCAATGATAAATGTTGACCGATTCTCATACCTACAAGTACTTTATATGCAGCCGTTTCGGAGGACACGGGAATTTTATATATTAGACTTTTTTATATAATTATTTTTGTACTTTTCACTAAAAAAGGTAAAAATTAAATAAAACAAAAAATAAATTATATAATATACAAATGCTTTAAGTTCAGAACGCATTTAATCAAGAAAAAAATTGATTTTCTCACGAAAATAATTCAGTCTCAAATGTTTACATAATTTTGTTGAAAGCTCACTTAGTCATTAGCAATGTCTGCGGGTCTTTATCTTATTTTTGTAGAAAGCTCACTTAGTCGTTAGCAATGTCTGCGGGTCTTTCTACCTTCTTCATATGACTTATTTTCACGCTGATCACATTTTAAATGCTTCATTTGGCAGCAGAAATAATTAATTATCAACAAACTTGATTTGAAGCAAAGGAAAAATGAAAGTCAAACTAAACATATAACATTTTTCTTACCAAAGAGTTTGTTAAAAATAGAAAAGATGTGGTGAATAATAAGTCGTAAATTATGTTGTTGTTACAAGTAATCTATCGAAGTCATAGTTTATGTTAACAGCTTTGTTTCGCTTTTGAAATGCTGCTGGCATTTATGACTGACAATATAATAAAGCATCAACATTAGTATTAACCACGAATTTGTTCAAGTTTATCAGTTTTTCAGTTTGATAAATACATGGTGATGAGATCCATTGGTTGGTCGTTTATTATTTTAAACAACTTCCGAAGTGAATTACATGTAGTACAGAAAGTGACCCTCTGTAGAAACAAATATACACATGGTTGACAGTTGAAAACTTCTTTAAAATGTAGTCGGATTTATTAGTTCACGGGCCGTGTGGAAGGGACAGAGATAGAGATGAGGAGTTTGACCTGACCGGATATTCACTGTGCACCAAATCTTGGAAAATATTCCTGAGAAAAGCAATCCCATAACCCATATTTTCGTTGTTTTTAAAGCTGCAGAAATGAGTTGCTCTCCGCCACGATATCAGATATCCTCGAAAAATGACTTTGTAAACTGACGATGAGAAATACCAAAAGCTTACACAGGGTCGGAAAGGACGTCTTCAATGTGGACATCACCAGCCTGAACTACTGTGCCGTTAGTTATGATGGGTTTGGTTGTGAATGAGGGCGATGTGAAATATCTCCTGCAATCAAACAAAGAGTCAACTCATTCAGTAGTAGATAATATCTCGTAGCTAGGAAGCAGCACTAACCCAGTAACAATTTCAGCCTTGTGGTCCAGCCAATAATCACTCTTCCCAACATTTGCTACTTTGGACTAAGTAGACAACTGAGAAGGAAAAAATCCTCTCCCGACAAGCAGAGGCCAAACTCTATAAGACTCTCATCATGCCTCCTTTACTTTATGTGGACGTTGACAAAATCCGATGAGCCGGCATTGGGAGTTTTCGAGAGAAAAGTTTTGTGGAAGATTTATGATCCTCTGCGTGTAGACGTTAGTAAGTGTGATGAGATGTATGAGACGTAAAGTGAAATTACATAGTTTAGCTAGGATGGACGGAGGATGTGCACTTGACTTCACTTGGTGGTTCTGATTAGCGCCGAACGGCGAAGAGAAGAAACATCTGCCGCGCTATTATTAATTCGACTGTAAATGTCTAAACTATGCCAACGGCAGATATTATTCATAGAATAACTTCCTCTAGAGTGTCACCGAAAAATCGGAGAATCTCACGATGAATGAATTGATCTCATTTAGTTGACTAATTGATCTATAGTACATCTTTTTGGTGGAGTTTAGCTCATACTCGTTTAGGGCCAGTACTTTAAAATGTCGTGGGCTTAAGGGTGTGGAAGAAGTGATCACGGTAACATTGCACATGATCTGATCTGCATTTCAATAGTAGACCACTCGAAAATTCATGGGAAATACAGAAAAACCTCAGTAATGGGTTCTCGTTGTAGACTAGATCAAAGCTTTTGTCTTTAGTTGATAATTCCAAAAGCATTATGCTCCCTGCTTCTATAATATGTATAGAGGAATCTCAATATTTTTTATTCTCATAATCAATTTATAAATCGTATTTTGGACTACATTTATGACCTGTTAGACAAGCCACACTGACTACAGGTAGGGCTTCTTTGCAAGTCACTGATTAGATGCCATTGCAATATATTAAGGGATAAAGCCAATTTGGATGGTAGCTTCACAAATACATTTCTTTTTGGAAGTACGTAGCCGTTTTTCGATTGAATGTAAATATTTTTAATAATTTTTTTTTTGTCAAAAATCAATCTTTTTAAAAAAGGTGTGCCGTTTTCACAAATATTAGTTATAAAATAAATCCGAACGTACTTCTAAAGACCATAGTTTGTAGATCATAAATCTTTTTGCTTTCATGTTCTGGGTCTCATCCTTTAGATGGAATCGGTCCTCCCGTGGACGCCTTTCAAAAAAACATGGATTAAAAAATGGACTTTATCACCGTCACTTTGTAACAAAATAATAATCAAAGAATATTTTTTCATACTTCAATGAAATGGTTAAAAAGAAATTCTATTCCTTTTCACATATTCCTACAATAAATTTAAAAAAATGAGTTTATTTTTCAACTTCTAGAGTGGCTTTAGCCCTTAATACAGTACTCAGGATACGAATATGTTTCCCACGTTCTGCTGTCGGATGTGTTGAAATCAATGACTTATGGATATTATTTATTGAATTTAAATGTTAACAACAACAATTACTGCAATTAATACCAGCGATTGCAACTAAAAATGCCATTTATGAATAAAAGGAAAAAAAACAACATTAAATAACTCCTCCCCTACCAACATAACAATAAATGAGCAGAAAATCCATGCGAATATGCCACATACTCATAAATATTGCCAACAACATGGCATACTCACAGCGTTGCAATTGCGGTTACGAACAAGACCATAATCATGATCGATAGCATTAGGAAGCCGACAATCAATTTGATAGCAACACCAGCAACAGTTGGTGCACACAAAACAATGAGCAATAGTTTTGTTTTTCGCATAGTAGCCTAACGATGGCGAGGGTAAGGGGGCGGTAACAGCAGAAATCTCGTTTGTTAAATTGTAGTCAAATGGCGTGTCGCGCATGCGCAATCTACCATTTCCACTTCCACTATCAACTGGCTTGTTTTCAAAGGCGCAACTTGTTGTATAACAATAAAAGTAATCGTATATGCAACATGCAACATACCACATGCAATATGTGGCAATATCATAACCAAACACTACCAACTAGTTAGCGATAATGGCTGTTGGAGTCACTGTTTCATGGCCAAGTTAACAGGCGCACAGCAATGGCCACACAACGAACGCGCAGAAACAAGACGCGTTGCTGAATGCCTGCTGCTGGCGGTTGCCATTGCATGTTGCATGTAATGCTAGGCAATGCGTAGTAAGTGAAAACCATCATCCGAGCCGGCTAAGAGGCGAGTAGCTAGACAAAAGCCACCAGCTAGGCAGAAAAACAAACATGGCTTCTATACTGACTGCCGTTGCGGCCGATGCGGCCACTGTGGCGGTGGCAGCAACCGGTGGTAAGTGGTAACAACATCAACATGCTAAGCATCATTATCAAATGTGGCACGGCGTGTATATTGTCTAGAATGTTAGTGAGCGCCGCTAAGATCATCATGATCATCATCATCAACATTATCATCATCACCGGCTAGATCATCACCGTTACAAGATCACAATGAACTCACAGTAATTGCATATTTTTCAAGTGCGTTTGTACTGTCTTCTTTGCCGGTTCACTCGCTGGCTGCTTGCTACAGTTGCCGTTCCACCACTTGAGCGGTCTACATGCGAGTAGCTGTCACTACTTGACAGCCAGCCGACTGAGTGGCCATCGAGTCGTTAGTTTGGCGGTTCTTACTCATACTTACATATATCACGTGACGTTGTATATACTCGTAAGTTAGTAAATATGTACGAGTATTTATGTGTGTAGTACTTGCATGTTGTTGTTTCGCTCGTCAAGCGATTATGGCAGTTACAGCATTTTAGTACTTGTGCCGCGATCATCATCATAAATGATCGTCGTTGATTGAAGTTGTTGAGTTTTTTTTTTGCTTCATGCTACGGAAGATCCTCAAGCATGCGCTCAACAAAGTAAGTAGAGGAAGTGAAGATGCTCAAAAACTGTTGATTTGTTGACTGAGTTGGTTGTCAGTTAGCGAGTTGCATGATGACCATAAGTGGTTTAACGGTCGCGCAATGAGAGTAAAGAAACAAAAAAAAAAAAAAAAAAACAAAATGTTCGTGTATGGGCATACAGTAGTCAGACAACAAAAAAAAAGGAAAAGAATAAATACAATAATTACAATACATAATAACAATGACATGCTATGTAAGCAGCAAATTGTGAAGAGACTGTGAAAAATGCCGCCAGAGGAGACTCTTGAGGCAAGGAAGTTGAAAGAAGCAGAGTGGAGAGTTGGTATTTTGTTTTTTTTTTTTTAGAAAATTACGAAGGTCGTCGTGTTACTTGAAAACCAGTAGTGGCGAAAAGTAATTGCAATTATCTCCGGGAAAACATGATACAAAATTGTAGCTCAGAAGTAGAGACTCAAGATCGCACTCTGAAATTTTATTGATCGATATTTTTAGAATCCAGTTTTTTCGAATAAAAAGTGCCCTTGAGTGGGTAGAGTGTTTTAATTTAATCCTGAACATCGAGGTTGGAAGCTTGCATACCTATCAGCAGAGCTATTCAAACATGGTCATGGCGGTGAAGAGCTGACAAGGTGTATGTATCTGTTGCTTTGCAGAATATGGTCCGATGAAAGCATGCCCAATGATTGAACCTTAGTGTACTCTGCCCAAACCACAAAAAGGGCGACCCAACAGTCTGCGCGAACTACCGTAGGATAACCCTCCTTAACATCGCATACAAGGACATAAAACTGATTGGTCCTTATCAGTGTGGCTTTAGACCTGGTAAATAAACCATTGACCAGATAATAACCGTGGGTCAAATTTTGGAAAAGAACCGTGAAAACAGGATCAAATCATACCACCTTTTCGTCAATTTTAAAGCAGCCTTCGACATCCCGATAGGGAGCTGCCTCTACGCCGCTATGTCTGAATTTGGTATCCCCGCAAAACTTATACGGCTGTGTCAGAATTGGGTAGGATCTCTCCGAGCCGTTCGGTACCAAACGAGATTTTAGACAAGGTGACTCTTTATCGTGTGATTTCTTCAATTTGATGCTGGAGAGAATAATAAGAACTGCAGACCTGACTAGAGAAGGTAAAATGTCTTAAAAGAGTATCCAACTTCTGGCGTATGGCGATGATATTGATATCATAGGTTTTAACAACCGCGCCGTGTGTTCTGCTTTCTCCAGGCTTGATAGAGAAGCGAAGTGAATGGGTCTGGTAGTGAACGAGGACAACACGAAATATCTCCTTTGATCAAACAAACAGTCATCGCATTCGCGATTTGGCTCCCACGTCACTGTTGGCAGTCATAACTTTGAAGACGTAGATAACTTCGTCTATCTAGGGACCAGCATTAACACCAATAACAATGTCAGCCTTGAAATCTAGCGTAGAATCACTCTTGCCAACAGGTGCTACTGGACTAAGTAGGCAATTGAAAAGTAAAGTCTCTCGGCGAATGAAAACCAAACTCTACAAGTCCTACTATATGGCGCAGAATTTTGGACGATATCAACAGCTGATGAGTCGGCTTTGGGAGTCTTCAATCACGAATCAAGAGGCAGTTGTTAAGCTGGTTACAGAAGTGGTTCGGGTGGATAAGAAAACTTCAGCTTTGAAAGTATTCGATACAGTGTCCGCCGGTTGAAGCAGATGAAGAGGAAAATTTCCACTCCGTTGAAAATACCAGGTAGAGAAGGACCTGGCCGTACTTGGCATCTCCATTTGGCGCCAAACAGCGAAAAGTAAGAATGTGTAAATGACACGCTGTTGTTAACTCGACTATAATCACGTAAGCGGTGCCTACGCCGGTAAAGAAGCAGAAGAACACAAAAATGGATCCATTATTTGAAAACTTGTATTCTTCAGTTGGCTAAAAGCTTCAAAAACTACTTGTAACATGTACAATTGGTTGTATCCCTCTACTTCTATATTTTAAAAATCAGTTTTATGTATCTATCTTCAGTCTCTTTGTCAATAAAACTTATAAATGATACCTCTGACTCTTCTCAGTTCATCATTTTGCAGTATATTTTTCACAACTGCACATGTTTTTCTCTCTCTTTTTTTCTATATTTTTTCTCCTCTAATTGTCAATTAATTGCTGTCATGACTTGCTGACATTTGTGTCTTTTGCCATCTCCTTCTCGCTCTGCCTTTCACTGTAGCTAGTAATTTTCCGCATTTATGTATTGCGAATATGACAGGTAAGCTCTGGTGTAGTGTTTACAGACAGAAATACCTTAATGTTCGTACATACAGACATTTGGCAATTGAAACGACTGTCTGCGTTGCAATGGCAGCAAAACGTGATGTACGAAATTTCAATTCCGTCATATTTCATATGACAGATGTTATTCTTTTTTGAGTTAAATAAGCTGAATAACAAAAGGGGAGGAAGCAGAAAATATGTATGATTGAAGTTTCAGGATTATTAAAATCACATTAGTTTGGTAACTCAGTAGTTGAGATTGGTTGCACAGTATTCTGCGTCGTGGTTGCTTCCAAAATCGTGCGTCATAACACCTCTAAACTATTTTTGTGGGATAAAGTTGCAATAGCCGACTGGTTAGCAGTGCTTACTGTTAATCGGAAGACCAGGATGAGAGTTCCATCGACATCTAAAAGTTATACAAAACTAAATTTTCCAATCGTGTATGTCAATCCAGCGGAGTATACCTACTTCTGACAGTATCTCCAAATCGGTAGAAATGTTATTCTTTAGATGGCACTGCAGTAGAAAATTTATTGTTGAGAAAAAAGAAAAAAAAACAATTTTTTTATTCAAAAAATTACCCGTACATACATATATCGCTGTATAAATATCTATTGTAAAATTTCGTACTTTTTTCGTCCAATTAAGAAATATTTTCCATTGCTGCTCATAGAAAGTAGTGTGAGAATACTGAAAATATAAATATGGTATCACTAAGAAGCCGAAGAAGCCGCAAATGGTCACGAGCCATCCAGTTAACGAGCTTGTTGTGTGAACATACATATGTATATATATATACGCGAAAAATACTACTAAAAATCACAAGATACCCGGTAGTGAAAGTCAAACTTGTACACGAGAGCTCTAGTTAAAAACTAGTATTTTGACGATGATCTCATACTAGTTCAACATTTGTCCGTTAACCATTAGTATTCGTTTTCACTACCGTTTGATCAGTTAGTAAGGTTAATATTTAGCATACTACGAGCGAGTTTAATTCACTATAACCAAGTGGTTTGAAGTTTTTGGGTTAGAAATCTCTCCAAACAGCATTTAAAAGCGTAAAATTTTGGGTTTTACACACGAATCTAAAAATAAACGTGGTTACCGAAAATTAGCGAAATCGGAGGACTAAATCATTCAGATTTTATACAACCGATTTTTTCAGATATGAGAATTAATATTGAAATACTAAATTAAATATACTAAATCTGATATGATTATGAGAGGCATAAAGGCTAGGAAATTACCGAATACAGCTGCTTTTTATAATTTAAAAAGTTTTTTTTTTTTTATTTGTGCAAAGTTGAAATTCAACATGTATAAAAGAACTAGTATTTTACTAGTATGACGCTGATGTATACTCGGTCAGTAGATAATTCGAAGGATCTCGCTTTGGTATAAATGCCAGTTACTAACATGAAAAAAGAATTGAAGATGACTAAATTAGTATAAAAACGAAAACATGGAGTATTTTAGTTAACAACCGGTATGACTCCCTGCAGGGGTACAAATACCTAGTTGTAATTAATTGGTTAAACTTCCAAAGCTTCAGAAACAAACGTTATTAATCAAGCAAACCAATTAATTTTTTCTCTATAAAACATTACTGCCCTTTCGTTATTAAAATATTAATATTACAAAGTAAACTGTATCAATAACTAGTTCACCAAAGAAATTGCGCCAATTATTTGTATTTAGAAAAAGGAGATAAAAAAAAAAAATAAAACGCTTTTACATTAATCACACAAATAAGCTCATAATTTCCCATTAAATACAAATGCCGAACATAATTAATGGCATGAGAGCAGAATGTTGTTGCAATGTTGGCGCAGCGTTAACCATAAATGGCCATAACCAACCATAGTCAGGGTTGCATTCGTATAGCGCGTGGCTGTGGTAAGTTTTCCAGCGCGAAAAGCACTCCAACAAACTCACGGCTAGACACACACATTGCGTAGCCAATCAAGCGAACCGATTGACCGACAACAATTACTGTTGCACGCTTTGATGTTTGATTTGGATGCTCTGACTTTGATGAAATGCCTTTTTTTCTATACTTTGTTTTGTATTGCAGTTGTTGTTAGAGGTATAACTACATGCTATGGCAATAGCAATTTTTCGTTGACAGCTAAGCTGAAGTGGATCCGGCTGGCTGCCCGCGTTTTCCCACTGCGCGCCGCTGGTTGTTGTGTTGCTGTGTTATTGTTACGCCTGATTACACCTTTATTGCATTTCCACTATCCATCACTTTCTGCTTTTTTCTTCAAGCTGCGCGCTTTTTGAGCACTTCCAAGCGGCCTAATGTTTGTATTTCTCTTCGCTTTTAGTTTACTTCTTCAATTTGTTGGGTTGCTTGCAAAATGAGTTGCGTTTTTTGCTTTTGTTTGCGCGAAAATAACAATAAGTTGAGTAGGAGAGAGTAAGAGAGAGAGAGAGAATAAAAAGCGCTCATAACTATCGCTGGAAACCGCAAAACTTATAGGCAATTTATTTTCTATGGAACACGAGATTTTATGTTGGACTTTGTGGTTTAGAATTTTTTTTTAGAATTTTTTTTCCACAAATTGGAGGAGGAGCTCGGCCGAATGTCGCTTCAGCGGTTACAAAGCGCCAATTATATTATTATATATATATAATTATATATATATATACTTTTGGCATTAACTGTGTTCCATTGTCATCTCGACTTATCCGAGCGTAGACCTGAATGCCGACTGAAATTCTTTCAGAGAAGACTTTGCCTTCGTGCACTGAAATTTTAGGCCTTTCTCACTGGCACTTTAAACATATGCTAATATGCCATATAGTTTGTATTCACAAAGCTCAGAATTTGGAAAAAATCATAATGAGATTCCATACTCAGTACTGCTTGATCTGGAGAATACCGAGCACTGCAGGCTAACACTTGAATTTCTTTTGACGTGTCGTAGCTTTACGGAACGGTTGATAGTAAGAGTTTTGTTTCCAAAACTTTCCAGAATTGGAGGATTTAGGCTTACAGACTATTCCAGAGGAGATTTTCTGGTATTGAAGAAGCTGTGTATTGGCTGTTGATTTCTATAAGACAGGCAAACACCCCGTGTTCATTAGTGATGAGCACTTACTTTCAAATGAAAATCATATGAGTACGAAGTCAAAACAGAAACAATTCTCAACATAGGACCTTGCCAATGTGGGTATCACAGCTTGCTCCAAAAGCTTAGCGAGTTTTGAGCTAGTATCTCCACTCACATGGATAAGAGACCCGTCAGGTTCAAAGCGGATCTCGAAAAGTCAGAAAGGGGTGCTTATTCCTTCCATTTCAACATGTACCAAGTGATCTGCTAGGGCCTCCTAACGAAAACATCAGTACTCAGTGTATTGTTATTTGAAATTTTGACCCAAATCATCTCTGTCTCTGCCTGCAATAGACAGGGCATGTAGCAAAAGTATCCAAAAGTTCACAGAAGTTCATATAAAAAGTTCAACAAATCTTTATTATCCTTGAGTAGAACTGTTAACCGTATGACTCCTTGTATCTCGTCAACTCTTCTTTATTTTATATACCATTTTCATCACAAAATATGCAACCGCTGGCCACCTCCAGCCATGAGAATGAGGTTGGTGGGTAAATGAAGTAGTAAGGTAGAACTTCCCATTCTTCCCTCAAGTAGTAGTCTCAAATACACATTTAAGTCATTGATTTATATGAGAAAAAAAAATCCATTTATAAAATTTACATTTCAAAAAAATCATTTTACTGTAAAAATAATCTTCACTAATAGGAAATTGTCTGTCTGCCAATTGTAACAGTAATATAACTTGCCCATTTAAATTAAAATGAAATAGTAATATATTGATATCAATTAAAAAGTAGAATGGTAAATGAAAAAAGATACAATTAATCGCTAAAGCATAGTCGTTAAAAGCATATAATCACTGGTTGAAAGCATAAAACCACTAAGGTAATTTCTCCATTTTTTACTACAGACATATGCGCCAAAAAAAAAAAATAAAAAAATAAAATATAAATTTGCATGCATATAAGTGAATACCCCGCAGGAAAGTATAAAGCAAATATAATAGACAAAGACAAATTTGCCAAATTGATATAAGGCCTCTCACAGAAGCTGTGAATTCAATTAGGAATTTCTTTTGAATTATATGCAACAATTTACTAAAAAAAATTAACAACTTTTAATTGTATTTAGCCATTTTTTATATAAGAAACTGGTATGTGACTTTGCTAAAATAATATACACCTCGCCCAGATGTAGGCAACATTTTTATTTGCTGTAGGTGTGAATCAGTAAAGTTGAAATTTTGCATAAACTTAGGCAATCTAATTCGTTTCAATGGAAACTAAACTGTTGTGAGTTTTCACTTTTCTTTACTAACATGTTTTATATTTCAAATCTTTGCTGATTCCAATGTGAGCATACCTAACTGCGTTGCCAATTTTCCAGTTGTCTTTCCAACATTCAATTAACTTGGCCTGTCGCGCTTGTAACATACGATTTGTTTTAAAATTTTTTTATATATTTTTTTCTCATTCTCCCCCCTTGCGTGTGCGCGAACTTCTACGTTTTTATTGCTTCTTCAGCAACGAAAATTGCAATGGAAATAATTGAATTGCAGCTTAGCGATATGTGTAGGTTTTCTCGCAAAAAAAAAAGAAGAAGAAAAACAATAAAAATAAAAGAAAATAAAGAAAACTAAAAGAAAGGTATTTTTAACATTTTAAAAATATTTAGTTGCTTGGTATTAGTTAGCAAGCGGACAAAGTGTTTACTATGCTTTTAAAAGCTAGCAAAACGTGTATATAAAAATAGCAACAAATACTCGTATGTATGCATGTACATGCATGTGTATGTGTGTGTTACAATTGAGTAGGTATGTTGTATGTTATAACGGTTGATATAAATTACTTTCGTATATCCTGTGGACGTGCGCAATAAAATTGTTAATGCGCTAAGTGCACGCCAACATCCTTAACAACGGACACACACACACACTCACACATACATACATACATAGAAACACAATCACACAGAAAAGCACACCTACCTACCATACATCTACCCACATACCACATACCACAATTGTGTGTACGTGTATACGCCCGCTGATTAAATAAATGCGCTCAGCCATTTAGTAATTTGTTGTTTGCGCTGGAAATATTCGCTCCCAAAAAAGGAAAAAAATTGGTGAAATGAAGATACCATGAATTTCATTATAAAGCCATCAGAGTATCAGAGTATTAGTGCACTTTCGCTTATTATCTCGCTGGCAGTAGAATGCAAAGTATCTTTTCGGTTGCAGCCGCCACTTGTCTGTGCGTCCGCTGCGCGTCTTTTGGTCTGTTTGAAAAGTATGATGACTGCCGCTTTGCAACTACTCTAGGAGCTATTATTATAATTTTGTTTGAATAATTCTTTTTTTTTTTGGGTGAAAAATTTTGGCTTGTGCTCATTCGTCTATTTCAGTTGGGAAGTTAAGCGTCGCGCAATGAAATGCAATTAAATTTGGTGATACACTGTGAGAATCAATCGCTATGAAGCGATTTTTGACCGGGCTCTTCCTCTGATTTGTGGTGTTCGTGGTGATGTTTTTTTCCACCAAATGGAGGAATCTACAGTTTATTCTAAAAAAATAACTTCGCCTTGGACTTAAATAGCAGTTATTGGGAAGTCCGAAGACGAAACTCTTTTCACCTCCAATCAGTAGTACCCGAAGCACAGATGATTTCATGAGCATTAAAAATAACAAAGAGTAAGACCTGAAATACTGCTGAGTATTCCTCACAAGTTAGCAACCTTCAAGTTGACTAGTTAAGAGTACGAAGAAAAGGAAAGAAAGAACTTACAATTCAGTGATTCGGAAACGAAGGAAAGTCAGAAGCTCATCACAGAGGCTGTTGATCTAGAGCAAGCGCTAAACAGAATTTTTATGAATGATTCATAAGTAAGGTTAGGTTACATTGTTTGGCTGCTAGACCTTACATAAATCTATTGATCCCTTGGTGTGCCTTATGAAGATTCAAATTATTTCGAAATGAAGTACTCGTCGCATAGGACGTCAAATTTTAAGTGGATCTTGATAACCAGTTGTGAAACCGTTTCCAGCAGACAGAATACCGAAGTGCCTAGATTTCTAAAATGTGTTTGGGGTAAAACCGGACTGGAGCAGAGGAGGTATATAGTAAAGCCATTCTGATCTCTTGCAATGACTATAGTTGGTGACTTGTCAAACAGTTGTTCCACAGTGCTTTCGAAACTCCGTGAGTAAACCGTGCTTGTGTTTTCCTTCGTTGCTATTGCACGTGAAGCCACCCTAATCTGGCTTCCAATTCTCTCAAAAATACTATTAATAAATCTATTTATTTCGGAGTCTCAATTCCACAAATTCTGACTGAAAGTCCTATTCTTCTTCACTGGCGCAGATATACCTCACGTGAGTTAACAACAGCGGGTCATTTATTCTTTTCTTTCGCTGTTTGACGCCAGTTGGAAATACGAAGTAGAGGCAGGTCCTTCTCCACTTGGTCTTTTCTGAGGAGTGAAGGTCTTCCTTTTCATCTCATTTCACCGGCGGCTACTGCATTGAAAAGTTTAAAAGCTGAAGCATTTTTATATTTGGATTCGCCATCTCTTGGTGTTCCATTTTCACTGTCATTCAGTATCATCTGGTTTTGAAGAACTAGATCACTTCAATGGGTCCTACAAGAGTTTGCTTCGGTCTTGAAACCTTCTATAAGTCGCTGTATTTTTTCGTAGAATTTTCGAACATTACTCAAAGATTACTTTCTAATAATTTCAATCGGCCAAGCTTATTGCCATTGCTGGGTTCAAAAACTGTCAAGAATTGTTGAAAATTAAATAAAAAAAAATTTTCCCTGATACCGGTCACTTCTGGGCTAGAAATTTCAACCGCTCCGAATGTATTTCTCAGAGAGTTTGGCTTTCAAATGCTCTACAGTTCTCCTCATAAATCTTAAGCTTACTTAAAGAAAACTTTATGGAACAGAAACTACATATTTACATATATTCCGCTCAGTGTAGTGCTAGTTATGCACCAAACAGTGAACATAACATTTTCGTATACCTTTGTTCTGCACAATACTCCTATGGCATGCCAAAAATTTGGATAATTACATTAATATGATGAGCTGACTATACAAATTTGCCAAGTATACTCGTATGTACATGAACACACTTCCATCCAGACATACAGACATCATATATGATATTTGGAGTGCATAGTATGCAATACATATGCATATATGCCAAGTAAATATGTGTTAGTGTAGGTAAGCAAGGAATTAAGCAAATATTTAACAACTCTCGTTGATGAAAGTATTCCACACAAACACTAATACGTGTATGTACTCGTATGTACACATGTACTCGTATATGCAAGTCATGAAGCTTCTGCGGCGCACTAACTGAAACCGTTACGTGATGCAAGCGGCGGAAGCTAACGCTTTATTTTGCTATAAACATTGTAATTATTCATGCAAAAGTGGGAAGCCGAACAACACTTTACAAATACGAACACATAAATTTTAGCACACACACACACACATACACCCATATGTATTTTTAAAGAATTTATTGTACATATTCATATTCATGTATGTGTGTGTGTGTGTGCGCGTGTGAGTGGGAACCTGATTCTGAGGTAAAAGTTTTATATTGCTTGTTATCAATGTATATATGTACATATGTATGTATATTTATCATATGTAAGCATGTACGTGGAAACACTAACTTTATGTTAAGAAGAGAAGTTTATTTGTTGGTACTCATATAACGGTAATACTTACTATTGCGTTTATTGAAAGCATTACTTTTTTAATTGCACTCGTTTAATTTTCACCGTGAGTATGCGCGCATATAATTATAGCGCAAAAATACACACATATACATACATACTCGTATGCGCATTTGGTGCATGCCAACACACTCGCACATTTGGTTAATGCCAAATAGTTTGGTAAATTATGCATTTATGCACATAACAGCAGAGTAAATGAAGTGAGTTAAAAGTTCTAATGAAGACTCTTGCCATAAAAGTGAGACACCAAAACATAAAACAAAAAAGAAAAAAAATGAAATAAGAGATAATTTTTAGAAATTTTCATAATGAGTGAAAAATGGAACAAAAAATTAAAATAAAATTTCGGTAACTGTTTTTGTTTCTTTGGGGAAAATTAAAGAATTATTAATTCATCAGCTCAAGTAGTTGAAGCAAGACTTAAGAGCACAATAACAAAACATACGTATCTGCTGAAATGTGCCCCCAAACTGATAAGAGTTTTTGGCGAATGTAAAAGAGATACGAGTGCTCTCATTTAAACCAAGATGAACATTTACCCTTTCGACTGCTGCAAAGTAGTGTAGAATAGTTGAAAATTGCTGAGCCTTTTTAGCACTTTAAGTGCCTCTTAATCAGCAACTATAGATGAGACTTCATTATGTTAGTAAGAGCTGCACAGCTGGCTGTACATGCTACGAGCTAAAGTGTAATTGCTTTTTACCTCTATCAAATCTACGCCAAAAATTAAAGCGACTTATTTTCCAACTGCGTGGCTCCTCATTAAAGCATATCAATACAAGCAGAGTCAATAGACACTCCTAAAAATTCTTCACTTATTGTACTGTTCCTAAAATTTCCAAGCTTCCCATTTATGGCGATTTGCGAAATGGTTAAGTTTGTTCTTGAAAAGAATTCAGAAATATTGAAAACTAACAGCAAGAGTGGTGAGTCTTAAACTGCAGCGGAAAGAAAATAAAGCACGAAATTCCAGGCAGTTTGTGGATTAAGTTCGCCAAAGCGTACAGCGAGCAAAACCGGTTTGTCATCGGGCAAAACAACTCAAGTACCTGCTCATCTAGAAGATAATATTTCTGCGGTAGCTTGACGTAAGCTCGAAAAGCCATCAATATTAACTCGACCCCGTTCGCAGGAATTCAATGCTACGGACACTTTCTTGCCCGGGTTTTCGCATAAAATCCTCGGTATGAATGCTTATAGCATGGAATTGGTTCAAGAACTGAAGTCTCATGATCATCCGATGTGACCTCGCTTCTCTCAATGATTTCACGATCGTTTGCCAAGAGATGATAATTTTTACTGAAAAATCATCTTTTCCTTATGAAGGTTATTTTCTCCTAGGCTTACAAAACTCACACGTAACCATGAAAAACCAAAGACAACCTCGCTGAAAGACTCTTTGGTAAGGCATATGAACCGGCAGAATCGTTGGCTAGTTCTTTTTTCCAAAATAAGAAAGGAGCTACCGTTATCGTTTATGCTTCCAAATGTTGGAGGATATTGTGTGGTTTCAACAAGATGGCGCAGCGTCTCGTACAGCCAACATTACAAACGATCTTTTTCGCACTGTGTGCCGAAATGAGAACCTCAATTGGCCGCTTTGTAACTGCGAACCGTTAGGGATAAGTACTATTCTAAAAATTTAGAGTATTCCTGACTTGAAACACGGAATTTAAGTAAGCATTGCAGCCATAGAGTGTTATACAATCGAAAATTGTTTCATAAGGCAGAACGGAATGGGCTACTACAAGGCTAGCCTTGGAAGCTAAATAAATAATGATGTTCCATCATTAATCAAGAGGTTGAGGCGTTTCAATAAAGGCAAAATCATTGGAAAAATATTTATCTGTCATTTTTTAAAACAATTTTAAATCGCAACTTCTTTGTGGTACATCCTTTATATACGAACACAAAGAGTTTCCTTCAGAGACTGCTTCGTTGAAATTTTTACTGCTCTAACCACGTCTACCCAGGCCCTAAGCAGGCTTTTATCAACCCATAGCCAAATAATGTGCTCACTAACTGGGTCATCTTAATCTTTGATTCGGACAAATAGGTGAACCAAACGAATTAGGTCCCAAAGTTTTATTCTCCTTTTGGAGCGATTGATGCTTAAACAACTTATTAAACTATCGCCTCACTTAACTTGATTTGTGACTAAAAAGTCCGTTGCTTTACTTAGGCAGGATTTAATGATAAGTATTGTCCATCTCCTTTTCTTGGCAACAATAGCCGAAATGTGTTAGCTGAGAGGTAAATAGAGGTTATGTTTCTGCAATATCCAAAGGAATTTTGCGAAAACTTTTTGAAAAGAAGATGGCAACATTGGTCTTCTCAACATGAACCAGTGAATATCATTCTTGGTTTCTTTAGCACCGAAGTGTTTTACTGCAGTACGCCATGTTCGTCATGGGTTTTTCTCAAAATATGTAAATTCATAGCGGGCTACGAATGTGAGATGCTTTTCTCTTCATGACCGAAATTTCTTAGGAGGAATAATGTTGGTTGCAGGTAGCAGGTTGGTCAAGAAATTTTCTAAAATTTTTTGATGCTGCCCTCACCTAATCCTCGTGGTCATGACTATACGGCCTTCAGCTGCAGTATATAGAGGGCTTTTGCTCATCTAAGGCAGTGACAATGCCGAAGAAATGTCTTTAAAAAATGTCAAATCCAAACCTGAGAGAACTGTTGGTTTTCAATAATATTCACGTCGGTTAATTCTTAGCTTAAATGGAGATAATAAATTCCGGATTTTCAAAAGTAAACTAAATGCTGAAGTGTGCCTTCAAAAGCCTTTCTAAAGAAAAAGACTACAGTTTTAATAAAAATAATTTCAGGTTATTTTAACTACAACAAACTACTCAACTTAACGTTAAAAATTACATGACATAATAATAAAGTTGAAAAAAAAAAAAACAATAACTACCATAGAGCACCATGTAAGCTCGCCCAACCTTGTAGTTTCACTTAGAAATTTTTACTCTGACTGATAGCATTTTATTTGCTTCATAAAGCACCACACCGTTAGTTGAACGAACCAGAAACTTGAAGTCTCTATTTTTACAATAAGCGATTTATTTTCATGTCAACTTGTGAGCATAAATAAATAAATAACTGGAAAAAAACAAAAGGTAAATAAGAAGAAATAAGTCGATCAATAAAATTTTGACGGTGACCATGCCACACGGCGGGTGGTCAAATATCGAGATATGCCTTTGTTTTTCTGTGTTTTTTTTTTTTTTTTTGGTTTTTGTACTTGTACAGAAGAGTTGAAAAAACCAAGCGAGAATGGCAAAAACAACGCTGCAAGGGCAGGAGAGATATGAAATATGCAGTGGAATTAAGTAGGTTAACGGATTTAAAGTCAATGTGAAGCCAACCAATAGTGTAAATATGTGAACATATACCATATATATATTTATATATATATATTATATATTTGTTTATTTGTTTGGTTAATATATTATAAAATAATAAATATTCTGAATTCTCTGGGCTAGCGACTGAAACGAGTGTTGGTTATAATTTATTTACATAATTTTTTTTATCTATACGAGGTAAAAATGCTAATAAATGTTTAATAGTTGGCATAAATTTGCATGAAAATTTTCGCTTAACCATTTAAAGCATTGCAATGAGCCTAATGTTAAGCAGTTTTATAAAAAAGACCCACCCTCCGTGAGCAATGCAGAGTTACTTTGTTATATACTCCTTTCAAAGCCATGGTATCGCTTTGCAATCTTAATAGCTTAGTCATGAAATAGCTCTTGTTGGATTCACGCTCAAAGAGGAATCAGCGATACGTACTTTCGGGCGTGTTTTAAACAAGTTTTGATCACAGATTTTCACGACCTATCTCTCCAAAGCTGCTGTCTTATCTTTACTCTACATCGTGTGAACGCAGGACGCCTTATTATTACTATCTTTAGTCATCTATAGTCGGTATTCATCCCTTAGCTAAAGTAGTTCGCCAACACTATAACTAATCTCTCACTGTGTACAAATTATTACCCGTACTATGACTGGTCACTAATCTGTTGCCACCAGCAGTCCACCGAAATCAGAATTCTTCACTGGAAGGTGCCGTTCATAGTATTGCTGTGTTCTTTGCTGAAGAGTTATTATAGGCAGCCACTGTCATACTGAGAGATCACTTAACTTTTTCACTCGGTTAGTTAACCGAAGCTGGTCTCAAAACTTTACTAAGATTTCAAGCTCTCTTTCTGGCCGACAAGGGTAATGCTCGAAAATTTAATGAAAAAATCCCGCGACTCACAGAAGGTTTCAAGAACGGAGTATACTTGTTGTATGGAGCGAGCATTACGCCAGCCTGTTAAATGGTAGTGAAAATGCAGCACTCGGAGATGGTAAATCCGAAACCTCAATCGCTGATGATGGAAAAGACATTCTATTACCCAACTAGAATGGGACTCGAAAACCGATTTCCCACTTAAAGATTGACAAAGCGACGGCAGCTGATGGCCTACCGTCAGAGCAATTCAAACCTGACGGTTAAGAGCTGACAAGTTATACGTATATGCATCAACTTCTTTGTAGTATGCTCTGCCCAATTCACAATTCACAAACTGTGCCAAGACCGTGAGTCTCAATATCGTTCTATCGAGAGTATCTTTTGAAAGATTGAACCTCACAATCTGATGGATCATTAGGGCTGGTAAAACTACCTTGACACCATAGTAAGGAGCTACATCTACGCCACTATGACTGAATAAACTGACGCTGGACAGCAGCAGAAGAGCAGTCAGAATTTCAAGAAGCTTTCCGAGCCGTTCGGTACCCAACAAGGTTTGAAAAAGGATGGTCTCTTATCATTTGACTGCTTTAATCTATTCCTGAAGAAAATAATAAGAGTATTCGATGTGGTAGACACTGGTAGATGTAGAGGAAGGTCTCCACTTCTTTGGGAGATGGAGATCAACCTGCTTTCACTTGGTAAATATCAACTGTCACCCAACATGGAAGAGAGGGAACGAATAGTGCGCTATACGGTACCTACGCCATGAAGAGGAAGAAGAAAGAGCAGATTTATTTACAATATACACGAGAACTAAGTTCAAAAATTTGATATTATTCAAACTTAAAATATTTCTCAATCACCTAAGGGTTAAATACTTGTTTAATTAAATACAAAAGGCTGTTTACTATTTTTTAATGATTTTACGACCGCAATAAAAGACGCCAATATTTAAATTGTGTTTCTTTGTTTCATTTCTTCTTTACAGCAAGTCTTCATTGGACGATTGTTTTCACCACTTCTTTGTGTCTGGCTGATTCAATGAATTGCTTAACTCAAAATCAGATAAAAAGACAAAAAAGACTTTTCGTTACGAATTTGACACCAAAATTTCACAATCAGAGAAAAACAAAAAAAAAAAATACAAACTTCACTCTACACTGCAAACGGAGTTGTCATTTACAAAAAAGAAAAAGAAAAAAGATTTAAAACAATAACAACAAAAAGAGGCATGAAATTCCAAAGGTAAGAAGATATTACATCAACTATCGTTTTTATATGCCTCCGTATGTATTTGCTAGGGTATGTAGGTATGTATGTTGCTGAGTTGCACGAATTCAATAGAAAACAAACAAAAAAGAGATAAGTCGATTAGTGTACAAATATTTACACTTTGTACGAGCATACATATAATATAGTTCAAAGGAAAAAAATTAAAAAAATAATAGAACGAAAAAAATTAATATTAAAATGTGTGTACCTACATACATACATATGTATTTATATACGAATATATAGTATGTGCATGCATTAATCCACGAGAAAACACTGATAAAAGCGATAATGTTGCTTAATGTAGTATTTGATATTGTCAAACGTGATCTACATATATAAAAACTAACAAAAATATATATATATGTATATATATATAAACACATAAAAAGAAATTCATATTTTTTTATTAAACTCTTGTTTTGTCGATAAACGTAAACACCTTTCAAGAATCATAGCTTTCCAACTCTCCAACGCCATCTAGTGCAGTAGATAAAGATCAAATGTAACTCTTTATGTTCATACATATATACCTACACATGTATTAACAACTCAAAGTCATGTCGTACACAACGGTACAACTGTCAATATGAACACGTTCCTTTACCGTCATCACTTGGCCCCTGTGCTTTTACACATGTACATACGTAACTACTACTACTCATATCTATAATCTACTCATGCGAACAACATTATTTGTGCCCCCAGACTATGACCACTAATAATCAGCTGCTGAAAACTCGGTATTCGAGTAGCGCGTGATTGAATAATAATAGTTGGTTCTTTAAATCTGCATTTAAGCCACTAATAAGTAGCTTAAAATGTGCGCTTCCGCCTCAATCAATTTTCCAATATTTGAGTAGTCGTTCGATCGGTAATACTCGTAGGTAAGCCTTCAAGGTGAGTTCATCAAAATGATCGTTGAGGAAGAGTTGCATATATGTACATATCTATGTGCAATGCATACAGAAAGCCGAAAGATTATAAAATACACTTAAAAAATGGAAGCGATCATAAGTTTTTATAATATTAATTTTAGAAATGGGTTAGACAAGTATAATCATTTTCGATAATTAAAAAAACAAATGATAGAACAAAATAATTTATTTAAGCTATTTATTATATTAATATATACATTTTTTGAATGATTAACTGAAGTTTTCATAGAAAAAATATTTATCACTCCATCATTGTGACGTCATTCCGGTGACGCCTCGGAAAAAGTGCTTCTACGTTGACAGTAGAACTCATGACACGATCATCCAAAGTGAAAAAAAATCCCATAAACTAGAATTTGAACGAAGGAAAATAAAAAAGTGAAATGTGTTTTTTTTTTTTAATTTTTTTTTACAAAGAAATGGAAATTGTGGTAAAATTTTCTCAACAACTATGTATATTGAAATTAGACTATCTCTCGTCCAATTCATTGTGAATGGTATTTCATCAAGATTAGTTAACATTTTGAAAACGCATCGCGCACCTTAGAAAATTTTATTCGGTTCGACTTACGTGTAAGCGGACCCCCTGATTTTGGATCAAGAAATCAATTTTTTTTACGCAAAAAATGAAAGCCATGTATTTATTTGTAGAGTATGTGTTTAAAGGGATTTTGCAATGCGATGAATATTTTTCAACTAGCAGCTTCTTGAACACACCTGTCTCACACGCTGCGAGACTTTCAAAAAACTTTGAGCGTTTTTCTTGAAACCATGTTTCCCGATATAACTTCAAGCCCTGGGCTTGATCTATCCATCTGATTTCTTTTAGGGTCCCCTTAAACATTTTGCATAATATTATGTTCTCGAGATAAGACAACAACAATTTTTATTCTTTGAAGTTGGGAAACCCGTTTAACGTCTTAAAGAAGTCGAGCTCAAATGAAACCCGAAAGGGAAGACTGTGTTTTAAACAATGAACCAGTAAAGTAGCTACCATATTTATGACGATATCATATCTTCATATTTCTATAGTGAGGTTAAAGAAAATCTCAGTTCGGGAGCTTGGCGAGCTTCATTTGCTAGATTTAAAGGACGCGCTGTCTCACTTGGATATTGTTTTCGTGTTACTTTAGGGAACACTTTCATCCATTTAGAAGAAAACGAAATTACAGAAGTAGAGGAAAACTTTTGAAAGTTATTCCTGATTACCAATAGACGTTGTATCATCAAGCATTTTAGCGAAATAAGTTACAGAACCCGACAAGTTGGCAGGTGTTGATTTTTTTTACTTCCACCGAGTAAATACGGGATTTTTTAATGTTTCCAGGCTGAAAATATGCAAGTTTAGCTTTAATTCACTTTAGTTCTCGAATCTACTGCATATCCCAAACGGCTTCTTTCCCGGTAAAAATATGTTCTCTGGCTTTTACACGTGTTACCTACTTTCTTTATTCCTAGCTTAGGTTTACGTCAATAAATGGTAAGATATGCAGTTTTTTCTGGTATCTGAGGACCATTTTTCAAAGTTCCACTGTATCATAGTCCTAAACAGCTTATAATTGGTTCTCTATAACCATTCAGCCCATCGCCTAGATGTATTTTCATCTTCGAATAGCTAATGGATTTTCATGAGGAATTTTGCTTATTTCGTTTTTTGGGGGTATAACGGTTTCTATCATTTAGAAAATATTTTTTCTATAATTTTCGAAGTTGGTCTCTTCAATCTCCCTACTATACGTTGGTCACAAGCAAGTACCCCTTAGGAAGTTCTTTCATCAACTCACACAATAATACTCTTGAGCTATATACGAGTACATTATTTTATATATAGCCTGATACTGTTGCAGTCAGTTACGCACGATTTCGGAATGAAAATGCCGATAAAATCATGGACATTGTCGAGTCCGACCGTCATATAAGCACTGTTTCGATTGCCCAAGAGCTAAAGATTGCACAAAAACCGGTTTGGAAAGAAAAAATTAAATCATTAAATTTTATGCAAAAATAATGGATTACTTTTTACTACATCTAATACTTCTTCCTTCATACCGCTTTTGAAATTTATTTGCAATTTAAAACATCAACTCCAACTCTTTTTTCCCATTGACCGACTTTTCAACAATTTTTTATGAACTTCAATAATTTCTATCAACCAATATACCTCACGGTGTATCATAAATATTAAAAAATTGTACATAAAATATTAACTTTATGTGAGTACGACAATGTACATAAGTACCTATATGTGTGTTTATAATGAATATTGTATTAAATTGAGTATGTTGTTGTTGTAGACATCATTCATGCAATGCCCAAACATACAAGCATTTTCCGCATCTGTTTATGCCTTCCGGCTCGCTATTCACCTCAATCATAATCATTATGATTGTCTTCACCTGTTTCTTTTGGTTGGTACCTACATTCGTACATTCTTCGCCTCGTCAATTTGATCGACTTGTTTATGGGTTGTCAGTAAATTTTTGGCATATCTTCTATGGAACGTTGTGTAAAGAACGGCATGGAGAATTTGAAGAGCGAGGGAGAGAGAGGGGTGGTATTAATAGTAATAAGACAGCACAGCTGGAGAAAGAGTTACTCATGCGCGTATTGAAGGTCTGTTAGTGTAACGGCATGCTTATGTTAATTGGCTATAAATAAGTATATACTCGTATGAACGTATAAATAAGAGCAAGCAACCGAAGTGGAGAAATTTGCATTATTATTATTATTATTATTTTTTTTTTTATTATTTTAAAAATTTGAATTCTATTTTCTTTTTACATCAACAATGTTGATTGTAAAACTTGGTATTGAAATAAAAGCAATCTATTATTTAATTTTGTGTTTTTTTAATATATTATTCACAATTTACTTTTTGTACATACTCGTATATGTAACTATTATTGCTAATGTTCTAACACAAAAAAAGTTTGTTTGGTGTTTAGATGAGCTCTTATTCGTATTTCACACTGTGTTCCCTTTTCATAAGATGCGGAAGCAGAGCCAGTATGCGAGTGTTTATGTACTTTTAGCAAAATGATAATCTAACCCATCGGTCTAAAAGTAAGACAGGTACAATAACGAAGCTACGATAGTTTCAAACTCTATGACATCAACTTTGCCTTCCAAGCAGAGATTTGTAGCATCACTGCAGGTGCCAAATGCTTATTGAGTTTATAGAGGAAGCAGTTCTACAGCCTGCTGGGAAAATGAAATACCCAGAGATGACGAACCCGAATGCCCCAATCGAGGATGATGGTATTAACGTTCCATCACAGCGTGGAGAATTAATCAGACGAAAGTATTCCCGACGCTTGGAACCTCTATGTAATTAACCCAATCCAGAAAAAGATGGACCACATAATCTGCGCCAACTATTCTTAACATCGCATATAAGATCTTATTGATCGTTTTGCGTGACAGATTGAAGCCTACCGTCAACAAACTGGTTGAACCTTGGCAGAATTGGACCATTGACCAAATGTTCACGATGCGACAAGTCTTGGAACTTTGGACTGAGTAGGAAGTTGAAGAGTATAGTTATCTACGACGACGTAAAAATACCAAACTCTACAAGTTGAACAACATTCCCGTCCTACTTTATGGTGCAGAAGCGTGCACGTTGACAACTTAAGTTGGCTAAAGGAGTCTTCTTGAAAAAGGTTTTGCAATCAAATTTTAGACCTTTGCATATTGGCGACCGCGCTTACCGTAGACGATGGAACATTGAGCTGTACAAGTAATGCGACGATATTGACATAGAGACAGCGACTTGCTGGCTGGGACATGCCGCTGGTGGAGGCAAAGAAAGAGGAAGAAATAATCAGGTGGAGAAGAAGCCTGCTACACTCGGTGTTTCCAATTGGCGTCAAACGGCTAAAAGAAGAAACGCCTGGTGTGCTATTGTTGTTTTGGCTATAAACGTTTGAGCAATTAAAAAAAAGAAAAGAAATAAGTGACTTTAAATATTTCCAATTGACTCAATCTTCTCTACATTGTTATTGGTTTTTTGATGATCAATGCAACTTTCGAAAAATGTAAAATTTCCTATAATTTTGGTTGGCGTGAGCACTAACATCTCATCAATCAGCTGTTTTTTCAACACAAAAAAATCTCAACCATAAAGTTTATACCCTCTTTAAACTTCTACAGAAGCTTAAAGTTCACTGGTAATAAGTATTTTCCGCAATTCCAAGATCGAAAACAAACCAAAAAAGCATGCTTCCGAATACTTGTAAGTCATTTATTCAGAAACAATTGGCCTTTGAATTTGTTCTAAATTTTTTTTCAGAAATATACATTTTTTTTTTTATTATTGCTTGAAACCCTCTATCCCATCCCCCCGGCTAACGAGATGTGTTTGAAGATTCGAGTGGAGAATTCACCTAAGGCCATCACTCTTATGGCTGATTTCGCTGGAGTGCACTCTACGGCGATGTCGATTGGTGGTAGGTCAAGTAATTGTCTTTAATTATTTGTAAATAATTTTTTAACTCGATTTCATTTTACTCTGTGTTAAACTAACGACAGTAGTCATTTCATTGCGGTTATAAGCATTTTTGTTCACTTAGTCTTCTTGCTAATTTAATTTTTATTCACCACGAAGTGTCAAATAATATCAAACAGGTGGCACAATTCTAAATTATCGCTATTAACAGATCAAAGTCGGTCAAAATTCACCTTGAGTATGAGAAAAACAACAACATTAACAGATCGGCAGTAAAAAGAACAAATTCAAGAAATGAAAAGTTGAAATTATTTTAAAGTATGCAATTCAAAAGCAACAACTACACTCCGTCTTTAAGTGCAGCAGCAGCTGCTGTTTAAAAGAAAAAAGATTAAAAAAACGCAAAGACATCAAGGTAGTAGCCAGGCAACTAAGCAACCAAATAGTCGCGCTTTGAGCAAATCTCTCGAAAGAACAGTACGCCGTGCCAACAAACTGCCTTTTGGGGCAAGCGCAAGTGGCATGCACAGGTTGACGCTGCCGAACACGTGATTTGTGTGCATACAACTAAGTAGGTATGTATGTGCCACTATTACCGTGGCTATTGGCAACTTTGCGCACAGTTGATGGCAATAACTTTTAATAGGATTTCGCGATTTCGCTGTGACTACATAGTTCTGTGACTACCTACGGGCAATAATACTTTTTGTGGCTGCCTCGCTGTCGGCGTATTCCCAATGCTAGTTAAATAAATACATATTTGTTTGTTTGCTTGTTGTTGTTATTGTTTGCACGTACATTTAATTGGTTGCAGCGATTCTTTAATGCTTAAAGCAGTTAAACGAGTTTCTCATTTTCAACTTTTTTGTTTTTTTTTTTTTTTTTTTTGTTTTTTGCTAAACTAAAAGCGCACTTTGTTGCATAAAATGTTGCATTTGCGTTATAAATGAGTGGGCTGAGATAATTTGAATGAAATCCACTTTTTTTTGCTCTCTTTAAACAAATTTTGATGTAATTTTCTTTTGTTCGCAATTAAAAGTTAAGCTTGGAAAAATTAATTTTTAACTCTAATTGCAAGTTCCCTATAGCCGCTTATAAGCTTACTTCTGCTACCTGAAATATACATATTTTCACGCTCTTTAACCACAAGCATTCCACGTTCTGATTTTTTCCCATGCTTTTTCATATATTTATGCATGTAGTTGTTATGGTTGTAAATTTAACTGTCGCGCATGCGCAACCGCATTCCATAAATGCGCTAAACCACTGCACAGGGAGAAGGTAGACTAGTATGCAAAAATTCTAGTCAAATACTAGTATTTTCAAGATGAAATCGTACCAGTGGGTTATTTGTGTGACAGTTCAACAGTAATGCGCAAAATTACGCTGCTCGCCACATCGTCACGATGGCGGAGAAATTAGAGGGTATCACTGTGGTGCGATGAGTCTCTCTCCAGGCAAATTAATTTTGATTTTCATTTTTAAAAACTTTATGGTGAAATAGAAATTCAACACATCTAAATAAACCAGTATTTAACTAGTATGAAGCTGATGCATAATCAGACAATTGACAGTCCGTAGAACATTACCGTGCTATAAATACCGTAAATGGCAAATATTTGGATGAATAAATTAATTTGCAAAAATGATTCATTCCTAGTATTTTTCCCTGCAGGGACTAGCTACATGCATACATATTTATCTGTATGTAATTCTCAAGAACAACTTTTATTACTATTTGCTGAGAAATCTATTTTTTTTTTAATTATTTATCATTTTTGCATTTTAATTATTTTGCTATCTATTGCTAAGTTGCATGCAACTCCTTCTGAGTAAGTTATTTAAATATTTGAATGCACGCAATGCAGTTTAAAATATCATTAGTTATTACATTATTCAACAAAAAAAAGTAAAAATAAAAAATAGAAATAAAAACCAACCTTCTTTTCTCACCTATCTGCATTGCATAAAATATATGTATATACATATCAAATATTCCCATTATGACAATAATTATACCTTGCAATTATTTGTATATGTGTCTAGCTTTACTTTCCAGGAATAACCACTGGAGTGATTTTCGGCCGAGCTCCTCTAATTGTGGTTTTGTGCCTTGATGTTTTTCCAGCAAATGATCGATCTACACAATTTACACTAAGGCGCCTCCGAACGGCTAAGGGTTTTTTCATGAGCAGCTTAGGTTTTCATGTCCGAAATACACTCGACACACTGCTGTGTAAAACTCTACACTAGTATATATAATATTAATCTTTCAAGGGTAATAACACCTGTTATCAAATATACATATACTAGCGGATCAATATCGGTAGTAAAAAATGATTTCTGATTTATGAACACTACATCTCTTGAGAGCAGCCTGAGCTGGGCTTATCGGCGCTATTGAGTCACGTCCGACGGGTGGGCCTAATGTGCTTCTTCATTAACTGTCCATAGATATTTGTTTATTGGGAAAGTAGCAGCATTTTCTGCTATAAGAATTAAGGAGTTAAAGCTTATTACAACTTCTAATAAATTCTCCCAAGCTTGCATTTCAGTAGTTGCTTCCAGGTGATTATACCCTATACACGTAAACGGAGAAATGGTTTATTAGGCGAAGAAGATACCATCTCAAAATGGAGTGCACTGTAGGGACCATCTCGACATCTCTTTCTCTCGCTCTCTCTCTCTCAAACAAAAAACGCAGCTAGCATCTACCAAACGCAAATCATTAGGCGTACAGAAGTCTTGTGGAGCTCTATTGAATAACTACAGGCAAATATCAATTCCAGCCTAGCCTAATGAAGAAAGACTTTCAGTTCACTGGCAGGTCAACTCCACTTATCCCTAATCTTGGTTGGTGTCCTAGTGCATATAGCCGAATCCGAGGCGGAGTTAATACCATGCCCACGAGGAACATTGAAGAGTGATATTTATACAATAAAACCAGAAAGTTTCCGGAAATTGTCTTTTAAACTACCCGTGCACTTTTTTGTTAAGTTGATAGCACTGTCTATGCCAAAAATGAGCGTGATCTGTCAATCAGCTTGTTTGCAGCAGCTGTTGAAATCAGTCGACCTAAGTTCTCTGTGCTAATTTTCTTTTACAGCCTCAATCGGATCGAAACGGCTTCCACCGAATGGTAACTTGAGTTTTGGAAACGAAAAAAGTCGCATGGGGCCAAATCCGGTGAATACGGTGGTTGATCGAGTTGTTGGTCTTAAAATCGTTCAGAACTACAGTTCGGTGCGATGGCGCATTATCTTCATGAAAGTTTCCGGAAGTTGTTGGTGCGGGCGAGGGATGTTTTCGCGTAAACGCCTCGAAACGCTCAAAGAATACTCTTTATTGATCGTCTGTCCCATTGGAACGAATTCATGATGAACCAAACCGCAAATATCGAAAAAAAAAAATTTCCTGAAACTTTCTGGTCTTAATGTATACAATTTGAATAAATAGCTCAGAACAGTTGGGAATCTATAACCAAATGCAAGACAAAGAAGCAGATATGGCCTAAGTATGATAAATCAAGATGTAAAGACTTCTTGAATAGGTACAGGATACAAGGCATTGACCATTTGGAAAATATTCGCTAAAAATGAGTCTGCATTATACAAATATTTGCCGCAGCTGCAAAATGTTCAGCTCTATCACAAACTAGACATTGAATACTTGATGCAAAACCTTGAATGACTGACTAAAAAAAGCATAATTATTAAACTCACTCTCAATTTTTTTTTTAATATTTTCTTTACAAATTACTTTTTAGACCCCGATAGAGTATTTTTATTAAATGTTATTTAATATATTTTTTTTTGTAATTTTTTTGTGTTAATTTATGACTTTAAAAATCACTAAAACCTTCAGCAAATTTAATTCTTTCTTACCTTTCGCAATACTTTTATTTAAGCGGTATCTTCTAGTGAAGCCTGCATTTAATGCAATATATTTAATTCTGCCATTTCATGTAGTAGAACCTTAGCAGCAAGACAACCTCTTTTGTACTCTGTTGCATGCAAACATACACTCACACACACTCCAGTCTAGAATGATTGCAGCAAAGACCAATACACAGACCGTGTGAATGCAGCACAGCAATGCAACAGGTTTTTCCGGAGCGCATGCACAGGCACCCACACACACACTCATAAATACGCGTAGTTTTGCAATGTTGAATGTGTTTATGTGTCAAACTCGTTTAATGGAAGTTTTGCAACATTTTCCATTTGTTACTTTATTTTTTTTTTTAATATTTTTTTGTTACTCGAAGGGGGAGCGAGGACGTGATGGAGCAGTTTACATGTATTTTAGCACTATCTATAGCAGCGTGGGGGACGCGGAACGCAAAGCAGATGTATGTATGTACACGTATGTACTTGGTGGTAAGAGGTTTTGAGTTACTTTGGTTTGTTGGCTGCTTCAGCGGATCAGCGCTCACTGATGGGCTGTTTGGTTGATCACCAGCTTAGCCGGTTACAATATGTTGGCGTTGTTTTTGTATATATACTATATATTTTTTGGAATATTTTTTTGCACTTTGCCCGCGTCGCCGGAGTAGAATGGGCTTTTGGAGATTTATAATTATGATTTTCTTTTACTTAATTATTTATTTATTCTTTTATGAATTTTTAAATATGTTTAATTTTTTATTTTATATTAATAACTACATAAACACAATTCCAATTTTTTTTCTTTAATTAACCCGAAATTCCTTTGTTTCTTTTAACTTTTAATACAAATTACTTTCTTTTACCAAACAAATTTCACAGATTTTCAATATTTAGAATTTTTTTCAAAGCATTTCCTTCATTTCTGTACTAAAATTTTTGATAAATCAACAGATTTCAGATTTCATTAAACTCAGTAGCTGCGCGAAATTCACTTTGCGGCATCAATACTCAAACTAAAACGATTTCAAAACACTTTTGTATATCAACTACTCGGCAGTTGGCTTGCGTACGCGCACGTTAACACTCGCAGACTCGTCGTAATGGACTAAAAAGAACATAAATTTTATGCACATTCAATCTGCTCGATATCAACAGAGGCCCCAACCACCACTACCACTACTACTACTTTGATGAAGACTACGACGACAGCGACGTCAACGATAGCAGTGCACGCACAGTAGCCGAAGGTGGAAGTCAGCGCGTCATTTAAAAACAATTTATAATTGCTGGCCAGATAACTATTTGGTCTCTGAGGATGCTAATATTGGTTGCAGTGCCATTCACAGTGGCTTGAATGAAAGCAACAAATAATTGTAAAGGAAACTGCGCAGCTGCCAGTGACGTTGACGTCGGCAGCGTCTACTTTTCACTTCACTACAGCACTAATGTTATTGCCTCGCTACACTCTGTGGAACCTGTCCGTCTGTCTAATTTTCGAGACCAGCTGTGCATCTTACTACGAGCATACGCCAACAGCATGCTAAGCGTTTTAATGTTGGCTACAAGTGTTTTTTGTATCTATGAGATTGGGATTTACTGTGACTGTATGTGTTGACTTGCTTTGCGCTCCGTGTAGAGTATGTGGAATGTGTTGCAGAGTACAAGCTCAATGAAATTTTGGTTGCTTTTCTCTCTCTCACTCGTATCTTACACTCTTTATGCTGTTGTAACATGGTTTCCAGTATCCACGTTCCATTGTTTAACTTTTGTTGGTGATATGAAAACAAGTTTGACCGCTGCGGCTTATAAGCGACCACAGTTTGGTCAGTGACTGACTTTTGATAAGATACCTATTCACTCAGCTGCTTTGGAGGCCATTAATTTGGCAAAAAGGAATTATGTAGTGAAGTTAAATTTACCTCTTATCAGTATGATACATTTTCTAATTTCTACGTATCCTAACAACAACACCTTGTTCTTGAGTGTACAACAGAGTTTTTTAGCGGATTAAAAAGAAGTCATCTGAGGCTTATGAATTCCCTATTGTCATTTACTTGCCACAAGTCACTATACTTATAAGTGATTTCCTTACTAATTCTTACAATTCTATGAAAAGATGCCGCGATTAACAAAAGTTTATATGACCGGTGTTTACTCATGTAGGATACAGAGAGGTGATCTAGTGACTGATGCCCAGAGTGTACTGAATTTATGGAGAGATTATTTCTCCAGCCCGCTGAAGGACAGTGAAAGTGCAACACCCGGAGATGGCAAGTCCGAAACCAGAGTCGATGATGTTGCCGTTCCACTACTGAATTATTTAAACAAGGCGGTGAAGGGATGAGAAAGCGCAAGTATCAGCTTTTTTGCAAAAATTGCTCGGACGAAAGCATGCCCGATGATTGGAGTCTAAGTGTGCTCTGCCCAATCCATAAAAAGGGGGATCCCCTCTATCCATCGAGCGTATTTTGTGAAAGACAAAAGCCCATCGTCTTAGGAGTGTGGTTTTAGACCTAGTAAATCAACCATTAAACAGATATTCACCATGCGCCAAGTCTTGGATAAGACTTCTGAATAAAGAATCAATATATACCACAATTTTATCGATTTTGAGGTTAACTTCAAGAGCACAGTAAGAAGCTGCATCTACGGCGCTTGGTCTAAATTATGGTATTCTTGTATAAACCTATACGTGTAAGCAGACGCTGGACAACGCCTTAACAAGCGCATGGTTAGTTCTGTCCTTGAAAGGGTCTGGTAGTGAACGAGGACAAGATGAAATATCTGCTGTCATCAACAAACAGTCAGCGCACTTGCAGCTTGGTTTCCATACCACTGTGGACAGTCATAACTTCGAGGTCGTAGATAATTTCGTTTATTTATAATTAGGGCTTTGTAATCGCTGCAGTGATTTTCAGCCGAGCTCCTCCTCCAATTTATGGTTTTTCGTCTTGATGTTTTTCCAACAAATCGAGGGACCCACAGTTTATACTAAGCCTCCTCCGAACGGCTGATAGCTTTTTTATGAGGAGCCTTTATTTCATGTCAGAAATACGCTCGGAGGGGTTTACTTTCCCTGCCGAGAAGCGATCGTAATTCGAAAATTTATCTTGAAATAATCGAATCTCCAAACCTTTCTCGCAATAATTCGGTTGTTGCACGTGCTGTGTGACACGTAGACCCGTCTTGTTGGAACCAGATGTTGTTAAGATCAACTTCTTCCAATTGTGCCGCTCTCTATTGACAGTAACCAGCCAAAGAAGTACGGACCGCTGATTCCACCAGACCAAAAACCACACCAAATTCTCAATTCAGGTGAATGTTTGGTTGTTCATGAGTAATTTGTGGATTTTGTTCGCACCAGAATCGACAGTTTAGTTTATTTACCTCAACACTCAGATCAAAGTGAGCCTCATTGGAGAAGATGATTTTCTTAAAAAAATCATTATCGTTTTCAAGTTGTTGTTGTTGTTTGTAAACGTTTTTCTTGCATATATCTTGCCGTGATGAAATTGAATACAATGAAAAAAAAGACAGATCATGACATATTAAATATGGCCAAAACGACATTTGGAAATCATCCCTTTTGAAAACCCCTTTACATGCGATCATGCAGCATATTTATGCAATTTATATGTTATATTGTATGCTTTTCTCCCCCTTCTAATACCTCCGCTTTTTATTGCCATTTCCGATATAAATTCCATTTGGTCCTTAAATCTGTCGAACAAGACTGAAAAATCTGTTCCCGGCATGCGACATTCACGCGTAGCATTTCCACACAAACAACAAAACAACTGCAACAACAAAAGCACACAATAGTGCAGCCGTCTTACAAAATTTCTGCGATTCGGCATGCAAGTCATAGCATAGCTCAGCACATTTTTTCTAGGCCCACAACATATTGCCAACGTGAAAAGTGATGATGCCGGGGAAGGGCTGAGTGTATGGAGGGGTCATGCAGCAGGAGGAGGTAGTAACAAGATGCTAAGAGGTAGAAGAAATTCATAAGCAACTGCCGTGTAGAACTTAGATGCGTTCTTAGTTGATGACATCTGCAAATCTGTGCAATTTTTTGTTTGCGTATATGTATGTATGTACACGTATGTACCATATGTATGTGCGTTTGCCATGCCATGTTGCTGGTAGTGCAAAACTTTTGCTGTGGAGTAGACTATGCAGGAGACTGCATGTGCATACTCAAACAGCAATGTACACATACAACATCCATATGTGCATACACATACATACATACATGCATATTTATTTATATGTACAGGGGCAAATCTATGAATAAACCCGTATTTATTGCAGATATGTCACAGTTTGCAATATTTTCCACAACCATGCGACTTTCTTCACCGAGCATTGCATCTGCCTTGACTCAACTCACCGTCGCCGCTTGCGCTCTCATCGCCTCACATCTCACCGCCCACCGGCCACCGCCTACCGCATGCAGTGTGTGCTTTGGATTTTAAAACACACTCTCGCACATAAATTTATATGTGGGAAATTTATATTGGCATACAGACATTCCTTTCTATTGTCGGTTGTCTTGCTTTGCAAAAGAAAAAGCAGCAAAAAAAAAAATTGTGTATGTGTGTGAACTTCACTGTGTGCTAATAAAAATATATACATATATAAAATTGTACCAACTGCACGTGTGTATGTTTGTTTGTCTACTACACCTTTTTTTTTGTAATTTTTTTTGCACACAACTGATTTAACATTTTCTTGTTGGCAAATATTTTACTGCCTATTTTTACCAGCACACGAGTACATACTCGTATGTACATACTTATGCACATACTCGTATGTATAAGTGTATTTCGAGTTACCTTTTCTGAGTTTCTGCTCGCCCAGCCAAGTGCGACGTCTCGACTTCATTGCTGATGCGCTGCTGACTGCGTTGCTGATTCTTTTATGTTGCTGGCTAATGTTGCTATGGTCATACCTATATGCAAACATATATGTATATACATATGCACACATATGTATGTTCAACAATATTTTTAAAAGATGCTCATTCCACCGTAATTCCGGTACG
Source organism: Ceratitis rosa (assembly GCA_037013455.1). NCBI lineage: Eukaryota > Metazoa > Arthropoda > Insecta > Diptera > Tephritidae > Ceratitis > Ceratitis rosa. Next base: position 8,527,559 of record JAWMAG010000031.1, on the reverse strand, counting down.
CGGTTGTTGCGCATTTGGAACGAAAATACATACTTATATGTATGTATGTATATCATAAGAAAATATTATATATACAAACATACATATGTATATATATTGCCATGAGTACCTTTACAGCATTGCATGCGAACATTTATGTACATACGTGTATATTATATTATATTTGGAAGAATGTGTGTGACTTAAATACTGGATAATTGGTATCCATACTGAATAAGCGAATTTTTCTTATAAATTTTTATATTATATATAAATTAAGGTTTTCAAATATTTACTCAGTCATTCACCTTTAAGAAATTCGCTATTGAGTTGATCACTTAAATACTCACCTATATTAATACAAATCCATTTCGTGGTTTTAAAAGTGCAGGGCTGTATTGTGACAGCTGTCAAACTTAACTGTCAAACTGAACTGTCAAACCAAATGTGTTTTGGTTTAGTTAAAAGTCTGGCTATTACGTCGTTTTGCACATTCCATCTCAAACCTCGCCACTGTCAGTGAAAGTGTAGCCGAAGACCCGAATCTGCCTATATTTCGACGTTCTCAAAAGTAATGACTTCCTTCGACATATTATTGTATATATTTTGCACTTGGAATTACACCTTCAACCAAGTAAAGTACAACTGACATAGCAACTGAACCCAGGTGATCATTCATAACACCGTCGATTGGGTGCGTAAACAACACAACAACAAATTTTCTTCAGCAACAAGGCATATTTCTCACTCAGGGGATATGCATATAAATATATTTGTCACATTTGGGACTCCGAGAATACTCAAGTCCGGAGCTGTGATTGGACCTTACATCTTTGAAAACGATAACGGCGAGACTGTCAGTGTCAACTCGGAGCGGATACGAATAAAACTATGATAACCGACTTTTTTTTTGGTCTCAAATTGAAGAACACGACTTGGAAAATATGTGATTTCAACAAGTTGGTGCCACGTGCCATACAACACGAGCGAATTCACAATTCAAAAAACGCAATTCAAGAAGAGCTGAGTGCCTACATGCAAGGTCAAGCTGTAATTTCATAGAGTGCGGACCATGTCTACTGAGGCTATGAATGCTTTCTTTGAACTACATACATGCCCATAGGTTTTATAAGGCTACATAATGCAGGGTTGCGCTGTGGTAAGGCTACAGAAGCTGGCAAACCACGTTAATACCAATATATTAAGAAGTTTTCGTTTATCAGGCAGGACGGACTACTGCAAAACCTTCACTGACTGTACGAACAACAACACCGTGGTTATGCTGGATTGAAACTAATGAGATAGGATTAGTACAGCATATGCAGACTCGATCCACTTTCATACGAATGGGTTGAAACTGGACAACCGAGTCGGGTGTGGAAGCTACTCAAGGAAATTAGGGTTAGCAAGTCCTTTCGTCTACCGGATCACTGTAACCGAACATGAGGTTGTTAATTGTCTAGGTCTAACGGTACTCTCACTAAAAGTCGTGGAATCTGTCACAATAAAATCAGCTGTGCTGTTAAGAACATAATGGATAAACAGTTCTTACTCTCGCAATCAAGGAAGAGTTTGGTCATGCCTCTCTTCATATGTAAGCAGCTCACTTTAAAAGAGATGTTAACTCAATATGTAGTCGAAGGAGCGTTGGAAATTACAATTGCTGGCATGTGTTAAGAGTAATGTTGCCGACAGAAGGTCGTGAGAGCTTATCTCACTAAGAAGAAATGAGATATTAACAATGTTGGGGATTTTTACGAGACGACTGCTATTAAGCAGAAAAGCAGAAAGGCTGGGCTTAACCTAAAAGGACCACTGCAAGAGCTGTTGATAGAAGGAAGAAGCCGAAACTATAAAATATTTCTTTGCGTGGGATGCGGTCTCTAGGGGTGGCAGCCTTTAGAGACTCGGACGAAATATCAGACCTTTAAGTTAGTATCATATATGTAAGAGTTCCTCAAAAATTGTATACTTTCAAATGGAAAAGAGAATTCCTAAAATAGTTATTAATATTTGTACTCATAAATAATTTGTGTCAATTTAAGGTTCTTTCGTGATAACTTTTTCTCCTAAACTATCCCTGAATTTGTTTGCGTGTAAATATCTATTTTTAAATTTGAAACTTATTTCGTCTTATTTCGTTTATTAAAACAAAACTGATTTATTTGTAATATTATATAATTAACTTCCAAAGCCGAAAGGTTCATCATTATGCAATGCGGTCTCTTCGAATAAAAATAGCAATTGCTGGGTGCCTTTAAGTTTTCATCATTAAATTAATATTTAACAAGAGTTTAATTCATAGCGTGTGTAGATTTGTTAATTTCTGTTTTCCCACAGAACTCCCTAAACTATTTTCAAACAACTTTTCACATTCTTCACCCGTAGGCGTGCTTGTGTGTTGGATCTCTGAAGGCTTCCCTGTAGGAAAAATATATACAATAATTTTATTTCAAATTTCAAACTCTCTCTGACTCTCAGGATGAGAAATAAAGTATTTTTGTATGGCAAAGAGTCAGAATGTTCAGAATACAAATTGTGTTTATGTTTTGTACTCAAACAGGGTGTTCAGGACGGTCAGTTTAGTACAAATTTTGTTAAAAAAGTACTGGAAAGTGATTAGCTCACTTAAAGGTATTGCCACATTTTTTTTAATAACTAGCTATAAAACTTTTTCTTACTTCGAACAGAACGGTTCCCCTTCACTAGTTTTCAGTAAGAAAGCTCAATTGAATTTTCCTACAGGGCCTACAAACACAACATGCCATCACAGCTCTCCCATTACTCTCTCCTCTCATATGTACATATCACGAAAAGTTCTCAGGTTGGTACGTTTGTAAACATGTTTTGCTTGAGCAGCGGCATCATGTTGCATGCCACACATTCGTATTTCAGTCACGTACAGGTAAATCTCAATTGAATCGAATGTGATACCGGATGTGAGCACAACAGTGGCGGTTAGTGTTGATGATGTAGCGGATGGTGATGGTGCTGGTGCTGGTGGGACACCACCTTTGGTGGCAGGCTGATTATATACGTACATACATACGGGTATAAAACGTAGATACTTTTGATATTTACAGCTACTAGATGCACTAAAGCGCAACAACACTCACTAAATGCTACACGTTCATGCCACGCTGAAGCTTAACGATTACAATAGAACACAACACTTACAGAGGAGCACATCCTCGTACAATACATCTTTCGTCGCGCTTCAATTCCTCGCTACACAACACAATACACAAATTGTCGTCATACCCGGCAAAGCCGTGATGAATTCAGTAGTAGTAGCTCGTTTATGCCACGGACAGACACTATTTTGGCCAGCACGCCAGGCATTCAACCAGCTAGTCATCCATCAAGGCAATGGCCGTCGTGTAAACAATACCGTTGACGGTGAAAAATCTCACTTTTGTCACTTTAAGCCACCTTTTTCGTGAATGCGGACACACATAGAGATGTAGACACTCTTTTAGTAGCCTATGTAGCTGTGTGGAGTCTGTTTTAATTCTTATTTTTTGTTGATTTGCCTTTGGCTCTACGGCTTGTTTGCTGTACGTGCATTTTGGTATTTGGTTCTTCTCATTGTTGTTTTTGTCTTTCTATGGTATATTGCTCACTTTTATTACGATCATTTCAATCGATTTCTTTCGCTCCCCTTGCACCCCACATACACACTTCTCTAATCGGAAGAGTAGCAACAACAAAACAACTTGTCAACTACATTTACTGTTTACCCAGCGCTTCGTTGCTTGGCTGCCACTGTGTTACCCAAAAATCAAAAAAAAAAAAAAAAGCAAAAATGGGGAAAATACTCGCTGTGTCACTTTTGATATGGGGCTTGTAAACAGATTTGAGCGTAAAATGGAACACAAAAAGTGGCAAAAAATGTCTGGCGACAGCCTTTGCTTACCAACTTCCTTTGAGCCCTTTGTCAAGTACTTTTTTCTGTAGTTTTTCATTTCTTTTCTTTGCTGGCATTGATTTGGATTTGTTTTTTTTTTTTGTATCGTATCTGCCACGGTTACTGCTTTCAAACGGCGACTGATAGCCGTCAGTCAGCGTGATGAATGTCAAATATTGACACAACGTATTATCGTGGCATGTAGATTTGAAAAGGAAACACTTTTCAACATCATCGATTGATTCTGTTTACTTTTTCGTGTTATATGGAGATTTTTGGAGACTACTTGCTAGCTGGGTGGGGTCAAAAGTTGGTGATTATGAATATTTAATATATATGTGTCTAAGTTGTTTTGTCTATTTATTTATTGTTATTTTATTACAAGAAGAGACAAAATATTTATCAATGTGAATAGAATAAACTCCGGAAGGGGAAACCTTAAAACTGTATTGAAACTCAAAGTATTCTGAGTATTCAGAAAATAGCTCTATAATACATATACATACACGTGTTAATTTGGTTTCAAAAAAATCCTTAATAATTCATTGGAGGTTATTTAAACCAATAAAAGCAATTGTTCTGAAAATATTTGTATTTCAAACGTTAAAATTGCGCAAAAAGCTCTTCTGAGTGAAAATTGGCAACGTTGCTAGATATATATCTGGCTGGAAAAAATTGCTGATCTAATTATCATTTTATTAGTAAAAGCTTAGTTAGATATTATAATTGGTACTGTAAAGCAGGATATTAGTAAAGTGTGATGATTATTCCTAGTTGAGATCCTAACAGATCAGTATTTGGTCAGCTTCCTGTAAAGAAAATAAATTAAAATAATATATAGAATTTTTTTTTTCGATTAGTTTGGTTCCAGGTCCACTTTCCTGAATGAAAATTTTCCAATATCATCATCGAATCCACACATACAAAAATCCATTTAAATCTGCCCAACCGCTTTGAAGGAGTTCAATAATAAACAAATGCAAATAAGGTAATTATATATAAAGCTGTTTTACATTATATAAAATCGGTGGTTTCATCGACTATACAGCTAATAGACTCTGAAACTGGTCAATTTTTATACATTTTTAGGAAAGCTTCAAAAAAGCTTATATATTCAACTATTTAAAGTATTACGATATACGTGTAGATATCATAAAGAAGGTATTCGAGAAAGATAATTAAGATCAGCTACATAATTTTAACAGAGTTGCCATCTGCTCGAAAAAGTAGGAAGTATTTCGCATGACATGCATTCCACAAGAGCTACAAGGGATTGTTTCGCTCTAGACCAATATATTAATTTTACTAAAAAATTTTTAGTGAGAAACCTGCTCTTTTTTGTTAAAAGAAATGTAATAAAAGCTAAGTTAGGTTTAACTGGTTGACAATAGAGAGTCGCACATAGAGGATGCCATGCATGTAGCACAACCAGGTACACCAAAACGGTCATTGTTAATTGACGGCCCTGCAGCTTTTCTTCGGTAAGTAAGAGTAACCTCCGTTTGCAGAACGACGCATTCCAATCATTTTCTGCTCTTCGCGTCTGACTTAATTTTTTGCTGGTAAAAGGTTTACTGCGAAATGGCAGCTCTCTGCTTTACTCCGAAGTCGGTTTACCTGACAAAATACGATAGTTTTTCCTGGATGGGACTGGTTTCATGAAAGTTACGTTTTGTTCTGAAACAACACTTCTCTTATTTGCGCTTTAAATCTAGTGCCCAGTACTGTCGACTTCTTGTTGTATGGGAGAAAGATCTGGACCTTAAGACTAGTTACTTTGCTACTTACATATGTATACTTATATATGGTATACTCTCCTTATATTATGGCCTGCTCCCCGATGTAATGTTTAAGAAAATTCCAAATCTTTTTACACAAAAATCTGATGTTCGTTTGTAATGATCTTCAAATCTCAAAAGTGACCGACCAAATGGTTGAAATTTTTTCAGAAAGGTTTATAAGAAAACAATTTTTCGGGAAGTGAACCTGCGACTGACCTTGTCGAAAAAATCTTATTTATGTGTAGATTTATTTGAATTCTGTTCATAGTTGATTTTTGCTTAGACTATTAGGAAGACCAATCTTCTCTATGGCAAGTGGACCAGGAAAAAATTATATTTATGCATCGTTTTCATTGAACTCCAGTATAAAGAAGAAGAAAGGGGATCTATTTAGGGGTTAGGGGTTTTTATCGTTCCCATAAATACCAATTAGATTAAAAATTGGACAAAATTTAGAAAACAAGAACAACGTGTGGCCGAGCCTGTTTTATCTATGCGCCAAAATGTAGGCAACAGTTTTATTTTTTATCGCTTTGTTATATTTAGAAATTTTATCCAGCTAATCTTCAGGCATCTAATTAAAAATCACTATTGAAATAATAATTATTTATAAAAATTTTATTTGGGCATCTTCTTTTATATCGGAAAATGAGAATTGTTTAATTGGTAAAAATTATTTTCGACTTGCTTATGATGATAGGGATTAAGCAAGTTACTAACACAGCAAACAATAGTGCTGTTCGTTAGTTCAAAACAATTTCGTTGGAAAATAATTAGATCTCGTTGCCATCAACAACATCGAGTCCTCCAATGCCTTCTAGTTAGCCTGTTTCTGAAACTTTTATGGCACCTCAATATTTTCTTTTGCACACACACGTAAAAAATACCAGAGCGTAGCATAAATTTGCTTGCTGATTTGAAGTAAATACATTAACATATAATTATGCATACATAAATTATAAAATTTAAATACTCATAAGCATTAAAATTCACATGTACGCATTTATTATACCAACATTATATACTCGTACACACACATGTGTGTTATTTGTTCGAAGGAAAAAAGGCGAAAAGTGAAATTTCAATTAATCAAAAAGCGTAAACGATCTGACTGGGGGCATGTACATTAAAAGCTTGCTGTGATGGTAATCACACGTCAACACATGCAACCCATGCAACCCATGAACATGCTGCCATGCTCCAGCGTGGTCAGGAATAATGAAGTACAAACACGCGTGGCTAGTGAGTACAGATAAAAATACAAAGGAGAGATGTAGGGTGAAGTAAAATATAATAAAAAAAATGACATATTGTAATGAGGCATTAAAGCTTGAAATTTACAACAAGCGCGCTTAAAAATATAATGCTTTTAATTTATTTGTTAAAAGTTTGAAACAGATATTAAAAAGATAAAAAGTCTTTGTCATAAACTTTCAGAAGAATGTGAAAATGGTGACTAGCTTTGGGAACATTTTTCAATTTAAATTTGTGAAGTCATCAGTGGAAGATTTTGGTCGATCTTCTCTGGGCTCGACCTCTACGGAAAAATGTCCGGTCTGAAATCTTTGGATCCATTTAGAAATAGTCTTTAAGTCTTTAGTCAATTTGGCATTCACTGAATATCTTTATTGACTGTAAATTACTCCGAAACCCGAATATAATCAGTTGTCGAATTTCTGTTTGCGTTGGGGGTGGAGTTTCGTCTGACCTACCCTCAGCTATCTTGCGTTTTCTTGTCTCCATTTAAGCCGATCGTTCTAAAATTTGAAAGAAAGACTAATAAAGCATTTGCAAAGGATTTGGTATTTTTAGATTTAACAAAAAAAGATTGACTGAACTTTTTTTAATCACCTCGTACTTTTTTCGCAAAAAGCTACCTATACACGTATACTAATTTCCAAGTAAATCGAACCATAAATAAGATTTTTCGAATAGTTCGTTTCCTTGTTCACTTCCCTACGACGACGTCGGTTCTAAAGCAATAATTATTTCAACTTAATTGAATATGTGTGAACAGCAACTCGGTGGCGTAATTCAAAACTTTTTTGCCCCAGCGAAGTCTTCAAATCTACACTAAAAGAAATATGATTTACGCAGAGCTCTTTGTAGGGAAATGTTTGAAGTCAGTTTTCCAATATAAATTGCAGGGGCAAAAATTCAATTCTTCTCATGGTTTCAAAAGTTCATCGGTAACCAAAACCAGGAGACCCTCAAACTTCAATATATAATTTGAATCCTGTGAAATGAAGTCATATAAATTTAATTCAAATAACAATTTTCGTATTTTTTTCTTTAGTTTTTCTGCAATTTCTTTTAGCTATGTGCGCATTTATCTCGTTCAAATTACCAATGATTTTCAGTACATCATTCATGTGGCGAGATTAACATTGTTACCGAAATGTTGCTTGTTGCTTGCGCTTTGCTATGACAGCGACAAATTGCCAGTGCTGGAGAGCGAGCAGAATAGAGTGCAGCATATAAAGAAATAACTGTTATATGTATGTATGTACAGAAGTCGGGCAACAAAGTAACAAAGAAAGCTTGAAATCAACAACAACAACAACAACAATGAAAATCAGGTCAACCATGCAAGCCGCGCTTTGGCAACTGGAGCTCCTTCTGTTGAACTTGTGCTTCTTTCATCTCGGTTCATGTGTCCGATTTTATATTTCATTTTTAGTTCTACTTTGCTACTCGTTTTCTTATGCCGCTTATCTCTCATTGCGCATCGAATCTTTAGTGTCGCCTTTTTTGGTTTGTTGACCTGTTTGTTGGCATGTCGTTTTCACTCGCTTTCATTGAGTGCTGCTGTCAGGTTTTTTGCTATTCGCTGCCACAAGAACGTCGAAGATTGTTTACCTTTTTTGCTTCTTCTGGTTTTTTTTTTATTTAAATTTTTTCCTTTACCTTTATAATCTTTTATTTTTTGGAATTTTTTGCATACCCTTTGTGTTTGTGTTTGTTTTGGGTTTGGTTCGAATTTGTTTGATTTTACGCCTAAAATGATTGATTGCGGTTACGCCTGAGCTTAATAGCTAAGCTACTGAACGATTCTCTTTTTTTCTCTTTATTTTGAGCACAAAGTGCCTAAAAAGGGTTCGCATTTTTTTTGTTTGTCCAGCTGTAATTAAGTTTACTACAAGTTGCGTGGTAATTACTTTTGGGCGGGTAGGTCCTTTCAAATGCTTAATCGAGTGAATGTGATTAAAATTTATTTTCTTTGCACAAAGAAATTATTGTTTTTTTTTTGTAATTGCACAGTCTTTTGTGATGGGCGGGAATCCTTTTTTATACTAATTTGAGGAGATTAAAGACAGTATTTTAGCGAAATTAAATGAATTATTTGATGTAAATAGGCAACCTTGGAAAATTAATCGTTCCTAGGAAATACATAGAGACATGAGGGGAAAAGTTCTTTGATACACAAAGAGAAAGATTGAGAGAGATAAGGTGAGACGGAGGGAGAGGAGAGAGAGGTAGTGAGACACAGACTGATAGATTAAGAGAATAAGAGAATTCAGAATTCCCAACTAAGGCCTTTCTTATGGACTAATTCTGATAAGGTTAACCGAAGTCACGAGCAAAGACTATTATGGTCGGGCTATGACTTAATTTGTACGATTTGCTAAGAGATGGCGCAACTTGATAGTTACTCACAGAACACTTGAGAGTCACTCAAGCAGCTTTATCGGGCGTACGTGAAGAAATCGGGTGACATATGAAATGAAGCCAAGAGGCGTTGAAAGACGATTTTGCATGTCAGAAATGCTGTTTGAACGCTCCAGAAAGATGTCGCTTTTGTAGCCAAATATCCATGGCGCCAAGCCAATGTTCTGTAGTTGGTGGAATCAGAAGGGCATCCTGTATTATGAGCTTATAAAACCGGTTGAAATCATTAATGGCAAACGCTGCCCACAATGAATAATCATATTAAAGAGACCTATTACCGAAAAACGAGACCAGAGACGAGACAATAGTATTACATCATGCAACGTTCGTCTTCATGTTGCAATGCCGGTTCTTGCACCACTGGTATGGAATGGCGTTCACTCTCTTTGATCAACGAAAACATTTCAGCCCCGTCAGAACTCCGCGCAGTTTCCACTGTGCACTGAGCAGAAGAAGACTTTCCCTCCGTTAAAACCATCAAGTGGAGAAGGGCCTAGTTTCGCTTTGTATCTGTAATTAGCGTCAAAGTGCAAAAGCAAGGATCGGGCAATCGTTGCGCAGTCTCTCCTTTTCGCTGTTTGGCGCCAATTGGAATGTCAAGTACGGCCAGATCCTTCTCTACCTGGTCCTTCCAACGGAGTGGAGGTCTTCCTCTTCTTTTGCTTTCACTAGTGGGTACTGCAAATATTTTCAAAGCTGAAGTGGTTTCATCCATTCGGACGACATGACCAGCGTAGCCGCTGTCTCTTCAGCTCGTACATTTCATCGTTCCATCATTTGCGGAATTCGCCGTTGCCAATGCGCAAAGGACCAGAAATCGTTCGCAAAACTTTTCTCTCGAAGACTCCTTGAGCCGACTCATCAGATATTGATATCGTCCACGCTTCCGCGGACGGACCCCGTCACTTTGTTATTTTTTAGGAGAGCGATTACTATTTGGACTTCTTCATAATCGGGTAATGGAACAACTTTTCCAGCGTCATAAATTGAAATTTCGGGTTCACTTCGGGTATTTCATTTTCACTGCCATTCAGCAGCCTGGAGAAGTGTTCCCTCTATAAATCCAGTATACTCTGGGCATCCGTCACTAGCTCACCCCTCTGGGTCCTACAAAAGTTTAGAGTTAGAGTTTACCGCACCTACCTTGATAAAATCACTCTTAACACTTCACAATCAGAGAGTATTCTTGGTAGCTTAAGTTTCTAATAAAATAAGTATGTTTTAAAAACAAACCTCCCGACACTTGAAGAATCCAAGATATGCCCAATGAAGCGAATTACACCGCAAGTACATGCCAATGTAGCATACGCAGACAGACAGACACGCGTGACTGCAATCAAAATACTACATTAAAGAGTAGCAAGCAAGATGCAACTTTAATAACGAATCACTCAAGCAAGAATTAGAGGGAGTGTTAGTTGTTGTTGCAGAAAATGTCATAGAAACACTTGCACATAGCGCCAACAGAAGTGGGCGTTGCAAAGAGCTTCTAAAGTGGTGAATAAACGCGCACATCAGCGAGGCGGCGTGAAAATTATGAACCCACGGCACAGAAAGCAGGGAAGAAGCAGCACTAAAAATAGAGAGTTTAAGAATGGAAGCAGCGTGAGGACGGCGATTGGGTGACGTCGAAGTGGTGACTGGCAATTTCCGTTGGTTGTCATTGCCAGTTTGGCGGACAATCAGCAAATTTTATAGCTCTTGCGTGGCATAGCGTTGCGCCACTAATTGCAGTTGAAAGCAACAAACGAAAAGTACCCGGCGTCAGGGACGCGTTTGTTAGGAGTTAAAGTTGCTTCAGCTGCGGACGGCCGGAGTTGAAGTGTGACCCTTGGCAGGCAGCACGTCCCCAGCGCATGCGGTAGAAATTCAGTAGTGAGCACATAATTCATAAATTGCACTGTGTGCAATGAGCGTGTCTTCGAGATGCCAACAACTCTGGCTGCAAGCCAAATTCTGCTATTATTCTTGCAATTTTCGACTGACCCGATGCGGCGCTCTGGCTCTGGCGCTGTCGTCACTTTGCCATTTTTGGCATTGCGCACTCAACATTGTCGGCGAGTAATTAAAAGACAGCAATTTTAACTTCTTTGCCAAAAGAAAAAAGAAAAAGTTTCGGTCTGTCAGTTGTAGGGCCTTTCGCTCAATGCGTAATTGCAAATAATTTGATAATTAATGAATGAGTTTTTGTGGTTGCCTAGCAAGTGGCTTCAGTGGTGGAGTGTGTGACAAGAGTATAGCAAATGGCAGCCAAGTTCTTGTGGCACGAATTGCTGGAAAAGCGTTAAAATTGCTTTGATGATATACTGGCTGACTGACAGCGCAGTTAACCAAGTATGCCTGCCTTGACTGTTGGCGTGATTTATTATCACATAGTATTATTATAATTTTTTTTTGCTAAAAATTGCGTTAGTTCATTAGCAAAATGAATGCTTCACTTGAATGGCAAATTATGTGCTTAAAATAATTTATTGCTTTTTATTTTAATATTTTTTTTGTCAAATAAATATATTCTTTTATCTGTTAGTAATCACTGTTTTGCTAGCTGCTATAATTAAACTGTTATTTGACCTGATGCTTACACATCATCGCATTAAGGCCATAATGATAGCCTATTTGTTAAGTTAAAATAGAGATTTATTTAAATAATTTTTTTGATTATGTAAATAAATTTACTTTATGTTTTAATTACCACGCGAAAAGTATTTAATTCTGACATATTATGTTATTCTAGTTTATTGAGCAGAAATCCCTTATGCATGTATCAGCCTGGCCTGTAAAGCTGCTAAAAATCAAATTCAGATGCATGGAAAAAATTATAAAATATAAATAAATATATGCAAATAATATGCATAATACGAGGGGCTTAACAAAAGTTCGGTAAGTTGACCAGAAAAAAGAAAAAAAAAATCTTTTTGTCTTTCTTCTTAATCTTTGTCCTTTTTTATCTTCCCTACATAATCGCCATTGGTTTCAACGCATTTCTTAAGCCTGTAGATCCATTTCTGAAAACTGTCTTCAAAATCTTGCCTTTTAAGCCTATCAAGTTCAGCATTAACTGCATTAATTATCTCTTCGTTGCTATTAAAGACCTTTCCTTTTATTTTTTTTTTTAATTTTTGGTAATATCCAAAAATCACAAGGTGCTATATCTGGGGAATATGATGCTGGACGTATTTTTCCGATCTCCGTTACTTTCTGACTCTTTTCCAGTGGAATACCAGCTACGATTTTAGATCGGCTGAAGTAAACTGACATTATTACTTTTGCTGCTGATTTTTGCTTTTTAAATTTTACGGATGGGTTTGCTACTGTTGGGCTCCATACTATGGACTGCTGTTTGGTTTCTGGATCGTAGGATTTCATATTTGTAAATTTAACAAAAACAAATTGAAAGTCACCAACTGAGCGAACTTTTGTTAAACCCCTCGTACATATACACCTAACCAAGTAATATTGTAATGAAATATTCTAGTAAAAAGGAATCTATTATTTTTGCATGAAATTGGGGGTTTCATTTACCATGGTTAGAACTATTTCATTTATGTAATATATATACTAATGTGGCAACCATACAACGAGCTTCTTGTCTATTTTATTTCTATTCGAAAAACCTTTTATTGTGCTTATACTTCAGAAAAAATCATAAGGACATTTTTGTCAACAAAAATAATAGTGAACAGGTATAATTTCATTATTAAATATTTGTTTGAACGTAATAGCCATCGAGTGTATTTTTGACATGAAGGCTCCTTATAAAAGAACCATTAGTCGTTCGAAGGTGACGTAGTATAAGCTTTAGGTCCCTATATTTGTTCGATTAACATCAAGGTTCGATCAGAAGCAGATCTTCTATTAAAATTCTTTAATTTCCCAATGTGATTGAGTTACGAAAACCGCTCTGCTGTGTATAATAAACCCAATGACCTTTGAAATGTACTCCTTTTTCGGAAAGTTGTCTGTTAATTTAAATTGCCTGTGACGAGAGGCATAATGGAAGAATAGAAAGAAGTTTGAATTAGAATTTTAATGGGCCTTCGCTCACTCTATCAATAGATTTTGAACCATCAGTGTTATTTCCTGCTTGGTATTAGTGTCAGAAAGTTTGTGAACGCAGCGGTCTGTGTTGCTTGGAATAAAACTGCAACTCTGCAGCATATTAGAGTGTGCTGATGATGGAGCTCTCCCTTAATTCTATTTCCTTCGGATAGGAGAATGTCAAGGATAATATTTGCATCTTCTATTCGAGTGATTCTAACCAACTGACTCTGAATTGCAGATCACCAAAGGCAAAAGTCTCGATCTTATAACTATCGAGTCTTAAACCTCATTTTATAAGCGACAGATCTTTTACAAACACCGGGAGCAATAGAGGCCTTCTCTTATTTTTGAGCCATATTATATTTCTTCCAGTTCACTTTTTTGTCCAAAAGTGACAGCTAGAAATTTTGATTTGTCATTTAGTACTAGTGGGTGATGCTGCGATAATTTACGAAGCCTTCCAAATACCACCACCTCACCAAAAAAAAACGGGGCATGCAAATTATTATTACCATATTTCATTATTGCAATTTTCGTACTTTTCAAAATTATCGTTATATGAGAAGTGGACGGAATATTGGTTCGATTTCACTTTCTTGCAATAGCGTCAGTTCTCGAAATATCTTAATTTTTATCTGACAGACAGACATGGCTTAATTGATTCTTCTCGACCTTCCATGTAGTTTGATGTACTCGAATATAGGTAGATACATCAGCAAAACACTTTAAGCAGATTGAATTAATTTACTTACTCGTCTCTAGTCCACTTTACTCGAACAACCCTAATATACTCTATTTGCATAGAACAGTCGAGTAGAAAAAGTTAATGCTACGTCAGTGAGAATAAACAGGCATTTGAAATAAAAATATGTTTTTTATACTAACTTAGTATATGTATCAGTTTATGCATCGATGACAGAAAATTAATATTCGTTTTTAATCATTGCCAATTAGTTGCATAACACATGATATTCATATTGAAAAAAAATATTAAATAATTTTTATATGTTAATCAAACGGCTAGTCATTTACTAGTTGACTGCGCAATTTGACGACGGATGCGATGAGCGGACAAAATTGATTTATAAATCCCGGGTGAGCACATGGAATGTCAAAAACACAAAGCTGCAACATTTTGTGGCAAAATAAATCGCTTAGTTGTAAGAGTAACAAGTTAAATGGCATAATATTTAATTTATTAAAACTTACAACTTTTGACATATGCGCTTGTGAAATATTGCTTTTATTGAAATTAATGAATATCCCATTTGAGATAAATATGAGTTGTGATGCAAGTTAAAATGTTACATTCTTTACATGTTCAATGTAAAGTTATAAATATTTTTGTTGCAATGAAATCATGTAGGTATTAAAAACACATTTTTTTTTGCGTTGTTGTCGATCTTCTTTTTCATTGAGATGGGCAACCGCTTACGCGTTTATAGGCAATTAACGATAGACTCTTCGCCGTTTGGCACCAGGTCCCTCTCCACCTAACCCTTCCAACCTAGTGGAGGCCCTACTCTTCCTCTACTTCCACCAAACAGTACTGATATTTTTAAAGGTGGAGCACTGTCATTCATTCTAACGATATGAACTTGCCAGCATAATATCCGCTGTCTCTTTATTCGCTAAACTATATCAATCTCACAGTATAACTTGTACAGATCATTGTTCCATCGTCTGCTATATTTGCCTCAAATCGTTCTCAAATCTTTACTCCCGAAGATTCCAAGAGCCGAGTCAACGGATGTCGATATCGTACACACTTCTGCTTCATATAGCAGAACGGGAATGGCTTCGTTCAC
This sequence comes from Ceratitis rosa, assembly GCA_037013455.1. Classification (NCBI taxonomy): domain Eukaryota; kingdom Metazoa; phylum Arthropoda; class Insecta; order Diptera; family Tephritidae; genus Ceratitis; species Ceratitis rosa. Next base: position 8,512,374 of record JAWMAG010000031.1, on the reverse strand, counting down.
TACCAAACCAATTCGTTTTGCTTCTTTGTCAAGTTTGGAGAATACAGAACTAAAGGCGGGGTTGTAAAGTCAGTTGTATACTCTTGTTGAAGATTGTGCCTTGCCTATTAAAGAAGTCTTCGACGAGTCAGATGATAAGGGGCACCGTGTTTGAAACTTCGCAGCTCGAAGAGGTCCTTCTCAATTTTGACTGAGCTAATGGTTTTGTCTGCTGTGTACTGCTTCAATCCCAAATTTCGTCATAGCGGTGTAGAAGCATCTCCTTCTTTTTATGGACAAAATCTTACATTCTACAGTTCGTCATCAAAAGGGGGGTCTCTCATCCCTGGCCTTGTTATATTTTTCATTTGTGTATATTTTTTATATATAATACATAAATTGTCTGGTAGTGAACGAGGGCTAAACGAAATATCTCTTGTCATTACCTTACCTTGGGATGAGCGTCAACACAAAAAACAACAATGTCATGGTAGTGTCAATGAATTTTAGCCCTACGTGCGTCGTCAGACATCCATTGTACCTATCTACGATTGACGACTGACTTTTTCGAGACCTAAGTTAGTTGAGTTAGCGGCGATCAGAGAGTTGTAAAGCTTTATTGAAGTTGTTCCTTTTTCTGGGATAGCGATTGCCAAAGGCTACTACAATGAACGGTTAGTATTAACCTAATTTGTTGAGTAGGGTGCGTAAAGCAGGCGTAGAGAAGAGACAACGCACCGGGTTGCGAAGGATGTCTTAAAAGATGCTGGATTTACAGAAATTGACCATCCGCTATACACTCCGGTCCTGGCTTCCAGTGACTTTTTCCTTTTTTCCCAATTTAAAAAAGGAATTACGGGAACAAAGTTTTTCGGACGACAGTGAGGTGAAAGCGACCGTAGGAACGCATTTTGAAGAGAAATCTAAAGAATATTTGTTCGCTGGTATAAAGTCATTGTATTCACGCCAAGAGAAGTGTATTTCACTTGAGGGAGATTGCATTCCAAAATATTTAAAAAACATAAAACTTTACATTTGTATCATTAAGTACATTAGGTTGTAAAAAGTCAGCCGCTTGACTATAATTTATTTATGTAAATTTGAGAACATATTCAAATTGTTTTTAAAACAAAACATTTTTTAAACTTACTTTAAGGGGTTAGGGGTAGTCAGGATTTTCAAAAAAAAAATTTTTTTTTTTTGCATTTTCGTTAAGTATAATATCTTAAAAATAATCTCTGAAAATTTCAAGTTAATCCGATAATTCGTTTTTAAGTTATTCGACAAATAACAAAGAGAGCTCGGGCCTTTCAAAGCGCTGTGTGAAACTTTAAACGCGTTTTTCTCAAAACTATGTTTTTTGAACTGGTGACAACTGTAACTCGAAAACCGCTCGGTTGATTTTAATGAAATTTATACAGCTTGTAGAATACATAATAAACTCGGGCCTGATCGAAGGATTTTTATTTTGTGAAAAATTTCGATTTTTTAAGACCAATTAACTGTTGATTTTTTCCCAAAAATCCAGAAAAAAATTTCCTGAGGCCGCCATTTTGTTAATTTTTGAAAAAAAATAAAATCCTTCGATCAGGCCCAGGATTATTTATTTATAAAACTATTTTTTTTTATCCGATTGATTTCAGATGAATCTCCAAGGACTTATGATTGTCACCGCAAGGACCTTTTTTTGGAACTGGGTTAACACAGACAGCTGTAACTTCGGAAAAAAATTTTTTTTTTCGAAATTTTCGTGACTTCAAGTCAAAACATTGTTTAATAATACCATATCACTACTTTTGTAAAATAAAATTATTTAATAGCAAAAAAAAAAATACTGAAAATTCTCATTTTTTCGTGCCTCTGACTACCCCTAACCCCTTAAGAACAAGTCCTACTTCTTTTTCTCCTTCTATTGTTTTTTTGCTTTGCTCCTTTCAAAAATCCCAACTAAGAGTCCCAACTACTCGTTGCAGTCATTTGTCTTTCCTGTATTTTTTATTGTGTGCCCATTAGTTATGTAAAGTTTTTGCTTCACTATTATTATTCCGTTACTTTCGTATTGTGCGGAAAACTTTCGCAACGGAGCCTTTCATTTTGCAACTATTTTTCGCTGTTTACAAAGCTGTTAAGTATTTCGCTTCATTCTGACGAAGTACTAGCAAATACCGCCCGCCCTACGCCCTTCCACGCCTCTTCCTTGTTTGTGCTACATTTCGGCAACGTCATCAACATCATCAACGCGTTTGCTAACTGCTAAGTGCAACATCAACGGCAACATCATCATCATTATCAGCGCGTGGAAAAGTCAGTGTCATTAATGTTGTAATGTTTTGCAATTTTTATAATTTTCTATTTTTGTTTTTTATTCTAACAAACCGTTAGTTGTAATTTGTTGCTGTTATTTTTGTAAATTTTGCAGCTCGCTTGCTTGCATTGTCATTGTCTTTGCCATTGCCATTGCCAGCGTTTTGACTGTTGCAGCTGCGAAATTAATTTTTAAAAGTTTTAAAGCTCCGAATGGCTTGGATATTCGAAGGACCCTGTTCATGGCAAGCCGAAAGTGAAGAAAGTCATTGTTCGAGTTCAGGAGACAAGATTCGTTGGTGTTTGCTAAGGAAATGAGCAAAATGAGTTTGTGAATGATTGTGTTTTCAACAAATATTTAAAGTTGGTATTGATATGTCCTCACCTAAATGCTTTTCAGAGGTTTTGTACAGGGAATTTTTAGAGAACATTCGCAACGGGTTTCTGTTTTTCAAATTCTAAGTGAATTTCATCATCATCATAAAATGTTCGAGAAATTTAAGGATGGTAGTTGGGGCCCGGAAACAAAGGTTCAGAAGTGGGATATGCTTCCTCGGAGTAAACGTTAGGGCTCGAAGCTTATATTGTAAGCCACTTATATATATAGTAATTAATGCCGTACGAGCTTGCCGTTTAGGCACAAAGCTCTATTTCTCTGCTCAGTTCCACGGTATAGAGGCTTCCAACTTTAAGCCAGTTTGTGCTTGTCTCATATAATATTGGTTGTAATGTCTTCAGAGAGATCTTGAAAACCGATGTTTGAGCTATAATTTTTCCTGTTAGTTTTTCTTTTCTCTGAGCAAAGCGAAAACGAGCTGTATATTTTGTTTTCTCCGCCGTTTTATTCTGGCTGTTTGAAGGCGGCGCGCGGCTATCATCCCTCCACGCCGTCAGAGTACCGATGTCATCTCAATGTCAAAAAGTTGGAGGTTTAACTGATGCTGTTGCTCTATCCTGAAAGACAGGGTAAAAGAAGCAACATAGTGTTGGCGGTTGGTCTCATAACTTAATGTGGAAATGACGGAGGATGTAGGTGACGAGGAACTGATCCCTAGGATAGACGAATCAGGAAAGCTAAGTTTGTTTAGTGTTCCTCTAGAAATGTAGTACCCACAGAGAGGACAAGCCATTTGTCTAAAAGAAAAGAGAAGAACTATTGGCGGTGGCAGTCGTATACAAGTACCTGGTTTTTGATGGCCTAAGATGGTATAGAAGTCCTAATAGTTGTCTTCGAAGACAGTAACCAGCAGGGCTGCAGCAAATATTTAAGAATTCAGGTACTTGACTTCAACAAAGAGTGCATTTGCCGTGCGTCAAAATAACAAGTTCTTAGTTGGGATCATCGTTTTCGTTTCATTAAAATACTGTTTCGCCGTCGATCGGAAATACCAGTGCTGGGCGGGGTTGTTTTAAATGGAAAACAACAACGAGTATAAAGCGAGCAGAGGTTGCAATAAGACTTTGTGAACTCTTGCACTGAATTGTAGAAGCGGCTTCACTGAAGCTTCCACTCTTTTTATGACATCAATGTAGGATTTGACAATAATTCTGTGTCCGTAGATGCTTGGCTAGGAGCAAGACTATAACTAATTACTTTCCCTGGTTAGGTCATGACATCTAGATCGACGAAAACATTCCAGCTTTGAACTTATTTGATTTCGTAGCTTCTGGTTGAAGCCATGGCACTCAAGCCCAATTCACTAGCGATCATCTCTTATGTCAAACGTGGGTCTTCGGCAATTTTGGGCTTCACCAGAGCTACAGTGACGTCATCAGTGGAAGATTTTGGTCGATCTTCTCGAGGCTCGTCCTCTACGGAAAATGTCCGGTCTGGAATCTTCGGGGCTACTAAGAAATAGTCTTTAAGGACGGTGCAATCGTTCTATATGCAACTTGGCATTCACTGAATATTTGTGTGGCTGTAAATTACGCCGAAACCCGAAGACAACCCTTTGGCGAATTTCTGTTTGCGTTGGTGGTGGAATTTCGTATGACATATCTTCAGCTATCTTGCGTTTTCTCGTCTCCATTTTAGTCCATCGTTCTATAATTTGAAAGAAAGATAAATGAAGAATTGCAAAGCATTTGGTGTTTTTAGATTTAACAAAAAAAAAAAAAAAAATTAATTTAATCTCCTCGTATATAATCTCTCCCTTCCAGATACATCTATTTAACGAAATCGGTCCATAAACACTATCCATCCTGTAGTTTTGTACTAAAGAGAAGTTAAACCATATTACTCATTCGTCATTTCAGTTAGTGGGTACCAGAAGAATATTGAAATTTAAATTTAAATATGCATGTACACATTATCAGAAAACAACACAAAGAACAAAAGCGTTTTCAACAAAATAAAAAATGGTACTCTATATTATATAATATAAGTACAAGCGGAGCATGCCAGCAAAGTTGCATTATATTTGTACGAATACAGTGGTATTGTTGTTGCTTTCATTATTACAGCTGCAACATTGGTGAGTGAAAAATACGATTTTTCGCTTGGAAAAATGAGTACGCCACTGGGGCGAGCAAAGGGTGTGGCAAAGTGCAAAACTATTACACTTGCAGACACTCTCTTTTGAATGAACTTTTCGTTCTAGCGAAGGCAAAAGTGAACCCAAGAAGAAGAGATAAGAAGAATTGTTGCAAACTGTTTACTTGGTGCAAATTTTCCCTCTACCGGCGGGTGAGCGGTGCAGCAAGTGCATTTTGTGACAGTGTACATTATGTTCAACACGATGTTTACTAATTTATTGCTTGTTGTCGCATTATTAACGCGACTTAAATTCGCCAACATTTACTCGTACATGCAAATGCAACAAGAAACAGGGAAATGGGAGAAGACAGAAGGAGTACTTTGTTGATTACTCTAGTAAGGAAATAGTGTATGCTAAAAAATTTCTTACAACGAACTGGTTACAATAAAAAATAATTTATTAAAAAATGTGTGAGAGAAAGAGTAAGTGAAGTGTGAGAAAATGTATGCGCTCCAATTTAAATTGACACACATAAATATGAGATGATCGAAAGTTCAGCTAGTGTTAAAGCTTTCACTAAAAGCTTATTAGTTTCAAAGCTCATTTACGCAAAAACTGTTGAAATTCTCAACCTGTTTGTAAAAGTGTCTCAACTTATGTTCGATTACTCATAAAATTATGTTTTATACAAAATTTTTAAAATTCGTCACTAACTTTATGTTCATTATTTCCAGAGCACATTTTTACCATAAATAATGAGAGAAATGTTTCTTAAGAATTTTAGTACCTTTTTTACTATTATTTTATGCTTCAAAAATAATAATAAAAATAATATAAAAATACGTAAAATATATTCATCGGTGTAACCGTTAAAAATGCAGGTATGTAGCGAAAATAAATTTACACATTTTCGCTCATTTTCAATAAACTATATAACAGTAAATAAAATACTGCACATTGCGAGCGTGCGATAATTGCATTTTAATATAAATTTTCACGCCAATAAATGAAGTAAAACGACAATTCAATAAAATACTGCAAAAACAAATATATTCCACTGCCTATAGGTATTCAAATAACTACCCACAACCGTTAACAAATACATGCGGGTGTAAATGTGTGTACATATAAGTATGTATATATGTATTGCGGCTGTGTAGCAATAGCTTTTGCCACAGTTCAATGCATAATTGAATTGAAAATGCCGGTCGCTGGTGGTTGGAGCGAAAATGTATTGATTTTTAATGAAGCTGCGCTGCGTGAATTAAAATATTTGCATTTTGGATTGAATGTGAGAATTTCGGATTAATGCTACAGCAAGTGTATGATGAATGTAGGTGTATATTTATTTGCTAGGGAAAGAAAAAAATAACGCTGGTTGAAATATATGTATAAATTACTTCATGTAATTATTTAAAATTTAATACCAACAAGCGTTAAGGCAGCGTTCAAGTTTTATAAAAATTACAAATACTTTTTATTTTCTAAATAGAAAAAAACACGCACGTGATTTTTTTTTCTTAAAACAAAAATGTTTAAAAAGAATAAAGATGAAAAGTTAATATTATTTTTAACAAATAAAAATAATATTTATTATAAGTGATTATATTTGTTAATTTAAAAAATAACCCTTAAAAAGATTGTAAGTAAGAAACATTATTGATCGAATACATATAACTATCCCTAAAAAATAATTTTTATATGTAAATACTTTTGCTTTTTTGACATTAAGAAAAATTAATTTTATTAATAAAAAATTTTCAACTGTTCGCTAAGTTACTACCTTTTTGGTTAATATTTATCTGTGTACATAATTTATTACATATAATTTACATATTGAAATAACATGCCATTACGTCATGTAATTGTCAAATAACACTTCAGAATGGTAACTTAATAAATATTTAATAATAATCGCACGCGAACAATTTAAACATTTTGTATTGCAATTCGCAAATTTTGATGTACATACATTTGCAACTTCACATACATAAGTATGTAAGCAGGTGTGCATATCAATATTAAAATTGCATTGCATGTTGTAATGCAAACATGATTATAATTATAAATGAAATGTTAACGGTATCAAATTATTGTCATGTAACTGACAAATAAATATAGTGAAAAATAGTGTTGGGCAATCAATTGTTATGTTATATAAATTTTACAAGATAATTACATTTGCACAATAACTGAGTGATAAGCTTTCACAAGCGTAGTTGGGGGAATAATATAATAATTACGATGTGAGAATGCAAGCTTTCAGGAGTTTAAACCAAATAGTTCTTATATTTTTTATTTTATTTAGAGCATTTATTTTAGTCTATTATTTCCTTTTTTATTATTTAATTAACCTTATTTTGGTTTATTTTAAATTATTTTATTTTATATAATTTTATTTTATTTTATATTTTTATTCATTTTTTATTTTATTGTGTTTTATTCTATTCTAATATGTTTAATTTAATTTAATTTTACTTTATTTTCTGTTATTTTTTTAGTTTTAATTTCTTTTCTTATATTAAATAATTTTATATATTTTTTTTTATTTTATAATATATTATTTTATTTTATTTTAATTAATGTTATATTATTTTTTAAATTTTTTATTTTATATAATTTTATTCCACTTTGTTTTATTTAATTAAAAAAATAAAATTAAATTATGCAAAATAAAAATAATAATAAATAAATAATGTAAAATATAATAAAAGCAAAATCAAAGGAAAGAAAATAAAACGAAATAGCATATTATTTTATTTAATTTTCTTTTATTTTATTTTTTTTCATTTGATCCTGTATTTTGTTTTACTTTATTTATTTTTTTTTATTTAATACTAAATTTATATGTTTTTTAATTTTATATTTTATTTTATTTTATTGTTTTTATTTTTTTTAATTTATTTTGTTTAATTTTTGTTTTTTTATTGATTTTATTTTACTTTATTTTGTTTTATTTTTATTTTGAGATTTATTTTATTTTATTGATTTTATTTTATTTTATTTTGTTTTATTTTTATTTTGAGATTTATTTTATTTTATATTATTTTATTTTTTTATCTTATTTTATTATTCTATTTGGTTGTTTTGTTGCCTTATTTCACTTACTTTAATTCTATTTAATTTTATTTAAATTTATTCGACTTTAATTTGTTCAGCAAAAAATTTTATGCATGAAATATGTTTAAAGCATAACTTAAGTTCGTTTAAGGTTTAAAACCCTTCACCATTTACGCCTTAAAAACTGTATCATGCCCATCTTCTTCTATCAAGGACCATCACTGCGTATAAGCAACATTTTCTGCAAACTAACACCATTAACATCAAAATGTATACTAATTTATGCAGTGCGACAGCTAATAATGCGACAATTTTGTAGCATAATGACATTAAGGCAACAAAAACAAGTGATATTTTACAACTACAACAACAGCGACATATGCACTGAACTGCACTTTGTAAATCTACTGCCAACAAATGGAAATAAAAAGTCATGTGTGTGCGTGTGAAATAGTGTTTAGTGTGCCTAAGTGTAAGAGTGTATGTGTATGTATGCATATCCGCCACTGGCGCTATACGTCTAGACAATACGCTCATAAATAATTCGCCAGCTTGAAGACTGCATACTACTACATACATACATATATGAAGAAAGAGTTCGCCACCATCATTTTGTGGTAAAGCAAAATGTTTAAGTAATTTTGAAAAATCGTTTTTTGCTTCCGGTTATGTGACCTGAGAATGTGACAAGACAAAGGCAGGACTGAATAACGGTATATAAGACGAGGTGAGTAAGTACATATATCATATTTAAGGGTAAAAGACAAATGAGTTTAGTTTCTGGAGAATAATTTAACTGCAATGAAATTTGATTTTGAGGTCAATGGTGGATTTTTAATGAAATACTATAATTTAGTTTCTTTAATTCCTGCTCTATTAACACATGGACATGTAATTTCAGTCTTTTAAGTGATCCTCCAGCCAATTTTCTTTCTCAGAAAGAACCAAAGTTTTTTGAGAATATAGAAAGGAAGAAAATAACAACACTCACTTTAAAAAAGGCCAAAAATAGTTTCTAATTGACTACTTTTTGGTGATGATAGAGTTTCTGGGTTCATTTTATTTTACCACGTTATTATTTATTTAATTTAGTTTTATTTTATTTTAATTTGTTTAATTTGGTTTTATTTTATTTTGCTTAATCTGGTTTTAGTTAATATAAATTTATATCATTTTATTTTAATTTACATAATTTTTTTATTTTTTTATTTAATTTAATTTTATTTTTTTTATTGTTTTAATTTCATTTTATTTTTCAATTTATATTAAGATATTTTATATTGTTTTATTTTCTTATTTTATAATATTTTTTTTATTTTTATTTTTTTAATTTTATTTTATTTTTTAATTATATTTTTTTTAATATTTATTTTCGTTTATTTTAATTTAATTTGTTTTATTTTATTTTTTTATTTGTTATAATTTATTTGTTTTTTATTTGTATAATTTTATTTTGTTTACTTTTTATTTTTTTTTTACTTAATTTTATTTAATTTTAGCTATTTTTATTTAAATTTAATTAAATTAAATTTTATTTGATTTTACTTTATTTAATACAATTTATTTATTTATTATTTTCTTTTATTTCATTTAATTAATATCATTAATTTTTTTCATTGTAGTTAATATCCTTAATTTTACTTTATTTTGTTTGATTTTATATATTTTTAATTTAAATATTTTATTTATTTTTCTTTCATATTATTTTAATTGATTTATAAATTTTTTGTCATATTTTAATTTTTATCTTCCATGATAAAGATCCATACAATTTTTAAAGTTCTTCGCTCCTGCATGCTTATATGAATGTGTACATAAATGAAAGTCTGCTATTTATTTCTACAAAAATCTCAGTTCGTTTTGTGGTATGTGTGGTTTCTAGTATGTCCTTCCCCTTGCAGCAGACAACTCACACCTTAGGTGTTTTTGATTTTTCATTTATTATATTTTGAGCACAAAAAAAGGCTGAGTACTAAGAGACGAATTGCCTGGAGCTTTATTAATACCGAGCATATTTCATGTTTTGTTGTTTCCTGGAATAATTTTGCTTCGTTCATATTTACCTTTCTGGCATTGTGGCAACAAGAAGTCAGGCAGTGAAGTGGCAGTACCACTTGAACAATTTTTACGCCACTTGTTTGCCAATTAAATTTAATGATATCGAATTTTTTGAGGCCACTCACACGCAGATACATGCTAGAACAAGTGGAAGGGGATTTACTAGTAGAGAAAATGCAAAAAAAAAAAATAAAGATAAATTGAAAAAAATAAGAAGTAAATAATAAAACATAAATAAGCAATTGTTTTGTAAAAAATTAATCAGAATTTTTAGAAAAATCAAAAAACTAAAATGTAAATAAATTCCATCCTAAAACTTTAATGTTTAAATGCCAAACAGTTTTGTTTAAATTTCGTACAAAAAGTTAAAATATATAAACAGATTTTAATGGCGCACATTAGTTAAATAAATGCAACAAAAAAGTGGAAGAGAAATGAAAGAAAAAGAACAAAGAGAAATTGTATGCTGCAACAAATCGCTTCAACACCACCAGCAATTGCAACTTTACCAACAGCTTCAACAAAAGCAACAGCAAAAAGTTCATGTGCAACTGCACTTCACTACACTCCGGTTGGTTGGCAGGCACTGCTCTCCGATTGGAGCCGAGAGTTGGTGCGCCGTGTGAAGTGTTGCTTGGTAAATACTTGAGAAAAGTTAAGTAAAAACTCGTTAAAAGTTTGCCAACCAACATTTGGTGACCAGTCGAGGGTAGCAGAGTATTTGTGTTTCTTGTTTTTTGTTTCTCCTTTTGCGCTTATGGGGTAGGTGGCTTAGCGCAGGAATAGTTTACTTATGCCTTATTCTTTCGCCGTTTTATGTTTCATTTGATTTGCACTTAAAATCAGTTTCAATTGAAAATATGCAATTTGAAAGTGTTTAGCGGAGTTTTAGTGGCAGTTTTTTTTTATTTCTTTCTGTGGGAGCTCTTTCATCAGCAACTAGGACGGCATTTTAAGCTCTCTACGTACAGCTGTAAACAAAATTTTTGGTTTCCCGAAAAAATAAAAAGTTGGAACGATGGGGATTGAAGATTTCATAACCGGATCTAGCGGCGGATCCACGGAGCATGCTGAATTTATGGAGCGTACACTTCTCCAGTCTGCTGAATGGTTGCGACCAGATGAGGTGAAGAAGGACCTGGCTGTACTTGGATTTTTGAATTGGCGTGAAACAGCCAAAAGAAGGAGCGAAGGCGCATTTTAGTTAACTCGGCTATAAGTGCGTAAATGGTGTGCAGGACAGTAAAAAGAGGGGAAAAAAGTTCGTGGTCTTGCACCATCTAACCGGAATCGTTTTTTATCTTTATAGAACTCTTAGGTTAATCTCAGCCGCCTTCTGCAAGCTATACTCTAACACTTGGTTTACACGATGCAGGTGTATCTCTGCCCATGGCAAACTATATTCAGAAGGCTGTATGAGATCACGAGATTAAGGATCGAGAGGAAGAATGTATTGATAACTAGCTCTGTTAGTGGCCAGTCTTAACCGCTGTGTGACTCAAAATCATCGGGATATATTTTTTTGGATTATCTCGCTGAGCCATATTCACGAAAACTTGGCAATCTCGTCACTTTTATAAGACAAATCAAATGGGTCACAAATTTGGGAAGATCGAGGTGAAAGGAGCCACATAGTAGGGTCATAATGAATCTATTGGTGCAACAGTCTTAAACAGACACAACAACCCAACTCAAATCCAGCCAGAGATATATCAATTTGGTGAGAGAGATATATTCACTCTTATATAGAGATCAGCTTAGTACCGACATCTTACTGCCCTTTTAGATCTACCTTTTCATTTGCTTTGTTGTGATTGTTTTTTAGCTTTTCGGAACATACAACAAGACTGTTCCAGTGGACAGCCACTGAGGTGCTGTGATGATCTAAGAGCAACATAAAAAAAATATATTAGAAAAAACCAAAATTAATAAGAATCGAACAAAGGAAAACTTTAACTGAATATACAATTTAGGACCGTGGACCAAGAATAAAAAAGATGTGAGGCAAACAAATGAGGTTTTACTACCTATTCCAGATTAATGGTGCTAACTAACCTCTCTCCCGTTTTTGAGTAGCAAAGGCTCTGGCAGTTGGTGAGGTTTTACTTTCACTCTCAGACCCAGCCAAGATAGGTGACTACATATTATATAATGGAAAACTGATGAAAAACTCATATTTATTTCACGAAGAACGCTGCATATCATTTGATACTCTACTTCCTGCTCTCGTATAACCAACCGCTGCATAAAAAGTCTTACTGAAGGTCATACCAATCTACTCGTAAAGTTCTTCACATCCCTAAAGCTTTTGGAAAATATATACCAAAACAAACTCCACACGCTCTTTTTCCAGCATCAACTCTGACGATCAACACACACACACACACACACACAATTTATGATTGAAATATGACTGTAGAGGAAAACTGAAAGCAGTATCCACAGGCTACTACTGTAGCTAGAATTAATTAAAATGGGAAGCTGTTAAGTTCACCAAAAAGCATTGAGTTATAGAGGAAAAACAAATCAAAGAAGAAGAAGAAGAAGAGCAATATGTAAACAGTGTAGCATACCGCAAGTGGCCAACAGCGCCCTTTTCTAAAGCACTATTCATGCATTAGCTGCTATCTGGTCGATAAAACTAATTGCGGTCGCGATAAGTTGGCATGAAAACACTGTATGGTATACATGTAGTGGTGTCATTATATGTCATTTTTTGTGCAACTCGAGTGTGTAAACACACTTAAGCTACCATTTTCAACGGTTAATGACACAGTTAAGCTGGAGCTGGCCTGCCATGCCACTGAAATGGTAGTGTTTCAAAGAACACAAAGGAGCTGGTGTACATGTTTGCTTTATTACCCTCTATATGTATGGTACCTATACGACTGTTGCTTAACATTGGCAAATATTTTGTTGATATTTATCACAAACCACACACTGGTCATAGAAGGGATCACGTATGCCCTTTGGCGTAAATTTTGCGCTATTCATTAATTTCAAGTACTTGCTGTATGTGTGTGTGTATGTGTGTGTGTATGGGTATATGAGTGTTGGGTTTTCTTCATATTTTCTGCTCATCTTTCTGCATTCTCAAGACATTAAAATTTGCTTGGGATCAACAAATAAGCGTGTTGTGTGTGTGTATTTGTGTAGAGTGAAAAGTTCTTTGGGAGTTAAATGTAAGTGTGTGTGTGTGCGTGTAAATAATTTTTTGCTTGACTCGTATTGTGAAATTTAGGTTAAGATGTTATCGTTTATTTAACAAGTGTATGCTACTTCATCTCCTCCCTTGCTGATTTTAGTTTCTTTAAAAAGCATAAGCTGTGCTCTTAGCATTATTTTACTCCTTTTAACTTCTTTCATTTATATCCTTTCAGCTTTCTTTACTGCCCTGCTGGTCATATTACACTTGAGCCACTTTTCTTTACTTCACTTTTGTGTGTGTGTGTGTGTAAAGCTGTGTGTTTTGCCTTTTATCCTGCTTTTCTTCGTTCTAAGTAATCACTCTTGCTGTTATTATTGTTGTTGTTTTTGTTGTTGTTGCTCTTGTTTTTGTTGGTGTTGAAAAGCCCTGCGGCGGCTTCTTTGCTTCACTTTACTCTGTGCTAAATCATCTTTACTTAGAGAGTCCTTGCACTCATTTTTCTATCTTCTAGCTATATTGAAGTATGCATATGTATATGTACATATATAAGATGGTTGTTTTTATTTTTCATTTTTTTTTTTTTTTTTGTTTTTCACAAAGATCGAAGCAATAAAAGTAATTAAGATAACGAGTTTGTAAGGCTTCCGTTTACTTCTTGTATATCATAGTTTGTACGCTTGCCTTGTGACTCTCCATTGTTCATCTTAATTTGTCTTAAGGCGTAGCTACACCGATACCTACATACAGACATACATACACACACATACTTAAAGATGTTTATATCAGCCTATAGAATCTCTTAAGTGTAGATATTTGAAGCGATATTTCAGTTTAAACACAAGAATTTGCGCAAGCACTTCAATGCCTAACACTCATACATATACATATATAAATATACATTTAAGCATGTATATGTGTGTGTCTGCTTGTATGGAGTTACATTTAGGCTGTTGCTTATATTTAGCTGTGAAAATCCTTGCAGCTTCAGCACCAACAGTGCTCTAAATGGTCGAGTACACACGCTTACACAAACAAACAAGTATGTACCATACACACACCCACGCACATGTATATGAGTATGTATAAGTATATATACACATATATATACAATACTTCAACGTCTGGCTTCTATTGAAGTTTGCTTCGAGCTGCTGCTGTTAATCTCATTTTGCCACAGCTTAACATGCACATACACAGCTTAACATGCTCGGCAGAATTACATACCAACACAAACAAATATATATACACACACACATAAGTGTACACACAAACGCACAAGCACACAAGCTTTTATATAAACTTATTCGCTTCGAGCAAATGCTTTTACCAATTTGTGCTTCAATTAATCCTTTAGTTTTGGCCTGGTCCAACCAAGTTCAGCGTGTTTAATTCACTATTGTTGTTATGTTATTGTTGTAAATCATTTGATATTGCGGTTGGCGTTTAGGTAAAAGTATAAGTGTGTGTATATATATATATATATATATTGGTTTATAGAAATATAAATGTATATAGCGATAATAATTCATTTTCAACTTGCAATTTGATACCTTTGGCGTTCAATTAACTTTGTTAGTGTTTGAAAATATGGTTATTGTTGTTGTTGCTGAGAGTTTAAAAGCGCTTAGCATTACTGTCTGAGTTGGATAACCAAAGTCGATCAATTAATTAGTGGAATTAAAGTTTTTGTTTGTGGAAAAACTTCATTGAACTGCTGATGGGTGAAATCATTATAGTTGGTGTTGAAGAAGAATATTTTTTGAAGTTGAAAAGAGGTTTATTAAATTAAAGTAAGTGTAGGTGCTTACTCAGTAAGTGTACATATGTATATAGAGCAGGCTTTCTTTTACTTTTCTAAATTAAAAATTAAAATTAGATCAAGTATGAGTCATCCAATACTTTTAAATCTTATCCCATAGACAGGAACAGGAGATGTGGCGTGATCTGGACTATGAGGTGGATGCATAGGAACCTCTCAACCAAGCCCTCAGAGGTTTTTTTGGCGAGTCACTATTGATGTGTGTGGTCTTGGATTTTCCTGATGAAACACAATTCTCCCCCTGTTGACCAAAGCTGGGCGCTTCTGGGCGATTGCTTCCATCAGACGATCCAATTGCTGATAGGGAGCAGCTCATGGTGAATGATACCTTGCGAATCCCACCAAACACTTAACGCAACCTTTCTGGTCATCAATTCTGGCTTGGCGACTATTTGTGCTGACCCCTTGCTCCTCTACCACGATCGTTTTCATTTGACGCTGCTGTAAGTGATACACTTTTCTTCACTATTCACAATCCGCTTCAGAAATGGGTCGATTTTCTTCAGCAGCGATTTGTAGATGGGACTTCGGTCCCAGAGGTTACATCCAGCTTCTTTGTGTACCCAGTCTTTTTAAATATGTTTCAATCAAAACAGTGCTCGCATGACGGTCAGACTCGACGTTTTCCTTTACTTTATCGATTTTCGATAGTTGGCCTTCTCCTTTCCCCAGTGGATAACTTTTTACATAAAAATTACCGAAGCGAAATCGATGAATCCAAAATTTCGCATGCTTGACTGTTGCAGTACTACGCTAGTGAGTTAAATGATTGACTCTTTTTTCATTATGTCTTTCAGTACAAAATATGATCCAGGGTTCCAGTAAGAGATGATATTTTTATATTCAAAGAAACTTTTCTCTTAAAAGATCGATGGTTTCGTAGTTTGTATGGCACATAACGCCGTCTTGTTGAAATTAAACGTTGTACACATCAATTCCATCCACTTCCGGCCATAAAAAAATCATTAATAATCTTTCGATAGCGCATTTTATTATTTTTCGAAAACGTTAGGTCCAATGACCCAACCGAAGAGGCTTTTTAACAAGAAATTTTGGATTTTCCGAGCACCATATGCGACAGTTTTACTTATTGACTTAGTCATCGAGGTGGAAATGGGTTCAATCAGTCAAAATGGTTTTTCGATGAAATTTTTATTGTGAATTTGAATAATTTCATTGCATTGTTGAAGCGTGTATCGTTCCATTTCTATTTCAGCTTCAAAAGTGACATATACCGGAGTGGCGAGAAATCGAATTCATTTACGCGGCGCTTCCATTTATAGGTCGCATCAGCTGAGTCGCTATGTTTGTGGCTGGTTTGACTGTAATTATCATTAACTCACCGGTCGAGTAATACTGCGGCGAGCTTACAGACGGCACTACTGGGATATTTATGTATTTTATAATTTTATGAACAGAGATGGAGGAGCACCTCTTTCCCTTTTGCTCGCAAGGTAAGTCTACTACTACACCATAGCGTGGAATAAATAAAATAAATAAAAGATATTATACTAGCTCGCTCGCTCACAATTCACTATACCTTCTGCTCAAATATAAACGAGACTTTATCCATAACTCGACAAGGACAAGACATATGGCCATACTTTTTTTTTTGCTTAGGTTGCCAGGACTGTTATATGTTTACATGTCAAATTTGAGAGCGATCTGTCATATTATACTTTTTTTACGGCACTATAAACAAGTCAACCCCGAGTGTGTTTTTCGAATTTTACTATGGAAATTAACGTTGAGCAAAAGAGTTTGTTTGAAATTTTGTTATTCCAATGGAATAAGTGCGACGGACGCAATGAAAATGTTGCAGAAGGCATATGGGGAGTCTTGCCTATCACGTGCACGTATTGTATTTTTGATTGGTATAAGTCGTTCAAGGACGGCCGTACATCGCTGGAGAACTTGCCCCATGATCGTCGTCCAGCAACGTCAATAAACGAAGAAAACGTCGAAAAAGTAAAGAAAATTGCGTTGGAAAATCGTCGTGTGACTGAAAGAGAGATAGCTAGTGAGCTCAACATATCAAATGGATCCGCTCATAGCATTATTCACGATGTTTTGGGCATGAGACGTGTGTCTGCTCGACTTGTTCCAAAATTGTTGCTCATACGCCTCGTCTTGTACGCGATTATTTGACCAAAAACAACGTAAATATTGTTCCGCAAGCACCGTATTCACCCGACATGGCACCGTGTGACTTTTTTCTTTTCCCTAAACTCAAATTGCCGCTTCGTGGAAAGCATTTTCAGTCGATTGAAGTCATAAAAGAGAATTCGAAGAAGGAACTGAAAGCCATACCTAAAGCGGCCTACCAGAAGTGTTATGAAGTTTGGAAAAAAAGGTGGCATATGTGTATCGGCTCTAATGGTGACTCTTTTGAAGGGGATAAAATAAATATTGAAGAATAATCAACCGTTTTTGTTTTATTGAGCCAGTCTCGTTTATATTTGAGCAGAAGGTAGATCTACTCTCAATTCTAGACGTGAAACGAAATGTAGGAGTGGATACACACAAATATCTGGATGTTAGATATCTGAAAGTAGCTTTTCTCTCTCACTCGCTCCAATTTCAGCTTTTATTCGCTAACATAACTCTTCCGTAATATTTTCACCTGCTTACAGCGCGCGCCTGTAAAAAGAATTCGTTTGGAAAAAAATTTAGTTCTACCACGGAACAATAAATTTTTCGAAGACTCAATTCGTATACTCGTATAGCTTAACTCCATAAATTCGGAATCGGTGATCTAGGTTTTGGAGCGTGGAGTTTCTATTCCTCGCTCTTCAGATATCAACCGCCTAAACCAATGTTTCCTTTAGGTCATATGTGTTCATTAAACACCATATTCTAAGTTATATTACTCTGTATCAAAAGATTAAATGAAATCATGGATCTAGCAGCCGTAAACTCGAATTTTTTAGGGTCACAGATTTTGGTCACTCAACTTTCAATTTTCGATGTCATATTGTGAGCTATGTGAGAAGCTAGATCATAGATTATCCAAATTCAAACATCAAGCATCCAATCTATAATATGTACTGAAATAAAACGGTGTTGAAGGTGTTATCATAAAGTTTTATCCATTTCATTTTTATTTGGTTTTGGGGAATACGTCCAGAGTAAGTTATATCTTTGGAGTTTTTCGACTTGAATAACACAAGACGATTAATAAGGATTCTTGTAGTACTTGTTTCAATAATTGCATTTTTTTACAAACTCAAGAGTGTGAAATTCTTATCCAGAAATCTCATTTATTTTATATAGAAAGCTTAATCACCGTTTGGAACAACTCTGTCCCAAAAATATATATTTTTTGCATACGCAAAAAGTTTGTGGTATAGACCAAAAAGGATTCAGTTATGAAAAGCAATAGATAAACACTCTGGAGATGAACTTCTGTGTGAATGCATCTTTTAAATATGTTTCGTATAATTTTAACCTTTTTCCTGACCTTCGCTAAAACTAGTTTAATTAACAAATATTTAGATTAATAATTAAATAATAGATTTAATTAGTCTAAAATAGAATATAAACATTAAGTCATTATCATTTTATTTGCTACTATTGGACATAAAAATGCAAAGCAGAGCGATCGCAATTTCCGAAATGCCGTGATTATTATTCATGAGCGTGTAAATGATGCCACAGCCCGAGGGAATATTGCTGCAAATAGCAGAAGCAATGCTAAATGGAAAATGCAATATACAGAGCTTTTACAACAACACTAAACTGTGAAAAAATCGAATAGCAAAGCAACACACACATATACATACATACATAAATACATACATATACCCGCAGGACAATAGCAACTTTATCAGCATAAAACCAATTGAATTGTCAACTGTCAGTGAGGAAGCACGTACTGCGCAACCACACACACACACATTGATAAATATTATATATGAATATATTTGCATGTATATGTGCAGCTTGCACTGTACACTTTGAATATTCTCAGCTGTCAGCGGCAACAAAAGTTTATGTCGCTAACAACATGCTTTGTTACCTTTTTGGACGCTTCCGGCCAATGAAAATGGCAAAAATGGCAGAAAAATACTAACAACAAGTACAACAATGGTAACAACAAAGCTAGCATTTGAAATAACGACACTAACAACACCATCAATTGCAATAGTAACAAGGATAATAACAACAACAGCAGTAATTGTTGCTCCTTTGACCAACGGATATGGAATAGTATCACGTAGCCATGTTGCAGCTGCGGCGCTTCGTCTAACGTTTCCTTTTCTTTTACCATTGCGCTCGATTTTTACAACGTTTTATATTGAAATTGCATGAAAATTGCATAGAAATGATCAAAAAGGACGAAAAAAGGATATAGCGTAAACAGTGACGCCAGCAGGACAATGTATAAGTATGTCTGGGTCCGAGCATCGACACGGTCGTAGTAGGTAGGTAAGGGATTGATTATTTCAACGCCAACTGCACGTTCGACGGTCGAGTGGACGTGCCGCGTATTTAGAGCAAGAAAACCAACAAGCGGCCACAACGAGAAGTCAACAACTTTGTAGTAGTTAGTCACCAGACGACGACAGGCAAGCGCAGCTGTAGCGACTGCGGTGGTGGCGGGCATGAACTGTCAGTAGCAGCAGCGGTCAGTGGCACCAGCACGTGCACCACGGACGACGACACCATTGACATAGTTTTCAACAGTTACACGCCCCACTGCAATGCCAGCTGTACCAAGTACACAAAGATGCGCACACATCTGCAAATATACACAGACGTGAAGTTGCTTATGTGCTTGTTTGGCTCGGTTGGTGGCTTTTCCATTATTATTAAGCTGCTGTTGCTGGCGCGCGCGCATCCCCTTGCCTTGCCTTGCCATGTTGCCACAGCTGCTCAATTGCCCGCTGTTGCATCAACTCAAATGAGTGCACAGACAACAGCTGATGTGCAGTTCGCCTTCATAACCACCCAGTGCAACCATGAGGATGTCGGGTATACCGTTCAGTAAGTCACTCATCCGTTGCTTGTCTTATTTTTCATTGACTGTATGAGTGGCTGTGTGTGTGTGTGTGTGTGTGTGTGTGTGTGCTTCGCTATGTCCAACCTAGTGGAACGTAATTTTTCTTTAACGTTCGCCTCGTTTCATCTGCTGTTGTTGGCGCTTGGGCGTAAAGCTCTTGAGGCGAGTTGATTGAATTTTGCGCTTTTGCTCTAGTAATTTATTTAATTTGTGAAAATTGAATGAAATGGTTTCGTTAAGGACTTTACTCAGTTGGTCGGCCGTCGGCCGGTCGGCTGTTCTTTTCTCCGGCTGTGCACAGCAGCGTTCATGGGCGCATGGGGACTGGACACTCTTCCATATTACGTACGAGCTCATATTTCGTCCTGTGATTAGATTTGTTTTCGCCGTTGGCTAGTTTGCCATTGTCTTGTCTCGTCTTTTGTGTGTTGGTATTTAGGCCAAGAAAGGAAGCGAATAAAAAACGGAAATATGTTTTAGGTTAGTAAGAAAGGAGAATTAAAGTGAATAATATGGTAGAAAATAAATTTAATAAAAATATTAAAACACACATTGCAGGACATTCAGAAAAATTTAAAGCACAATAAAAATACAGCAGAAGCTTTCATTTTTACAAAAAAAGAACCTTCTATTGTATAATAAAATTCAGACAATCTGTGAGGTTCGAAATAATTTCAACCGTATTTTTTCCCCCGGAAATTAAACTTTTTCAATGGACTAAATTTCTAACCTTTTAAGCCTCCTGAGATGGGAAAAAGGCTTCGGACTTTTGAGAACTTTAAACTTACAAAGAATCAGAAGACACTTCGCGAGGGATTAATAATGAAGGACAGTGATGCAACTCCAGCCGGAGGAACCAGTATGGAAAGCATGGCTTCCTGCAGCATAGTGAGGCATCCAGAACTGTGGTGATCCGTTCTTTTAGCTTTACTATTATCGACACAAGGGAAGTATGACATCTGTGCAGCAGGCTTTTTGGAGGTAAAGTTTAGTGACGGTCTTATGGACCTTCTCTTAATGCTATCTTCAGTTCGACAGTGTTGGCTTTAAGAAATATATTTATAAACTGTTCATAAACGCTGACGAGGACGTCGCATCCATTTGTTAAATGGCAGAGGGATCAACAACTAGTACTCCAGACCATGCATGATGCAAATATCCCTAAGCTTCTGAGCACAAACATCTTTGTCAAGTGAAGGCTGGCTGTAATGTGGATGCAGTTAATGCTCAAGATGCGCATCTGTGGGAAATATTCCATTGAGGTGGCACTCCAGAAAGGGATGTCACAGTGTTAAGTGTATACCAAGTCGCTTACATTTCCGGAATCGGTGAGAGGCAGTGCTCATTTCTTCTTCGATACTACTCAATTTTGGACTGGTCACTTTCATGAATTCGACAAAATCTCTACAGAAGGGATGCCATCTTGCTGATTCCCCATCAATGGAGAACAGTTTGGGGTAGAAGATTATAACGAAACCGGCGGAAATGGCTAGTACATTAAATCATTGAATGTGATGAAGAAGAGACGAGGGTATGTTTCAGTCGTGTTTATCGAGACACCGGGCTAACAGCGAAGAAACAGTACAATCGAAAGGGGCTAATTTCCACTCAAAAGTATCTTATATCACTCACTATAGAAGTGCAGCGGCCACGAATGTGCTTGGCCACATAATTCAATAACCTAGAACATTCGTGGAGATGAGTCTTCGCACAAAACTTCCAGGCGATTAATAATAACTGCAAGGACAGACCAACGGCTTACTTAGTCTGCAACAAATAATGCAATATCTCTCTCTTATCAGATCTACTTATCATCAAGGGATATCATAGTGGTTAAGTCGGCCAAACCCTTCGCTGCTTCTGGTTTCTTCCTATCTAACGTTCAAGTAGTAAACTTTACATTGGAGAAGGAGGAAGGTTGTTTAACTCTTAGATTCGTCTTGCGTTATAAATAGGTGGTGCATCAACCTTTATAGCTATGCGTAGGAAGTATATTTCTGACATAAAATAAAACCTCCTTATAAGACTCAATTGACCCTTCGGACACGGCTTGAATAAACTGCATAACTCCATTTGTTTGGAAAATATTTTGACGAATACTAAAAATTGGATGAGGGGCCAAAATATCTTCATGGCCTTCTCCATGCTTTCACGAATAGTGGATACGTTTAAATTGGTTATCATTAATGCGGTCGCAGTAATCAAGTAATGCTGTAAGCTAGAGGCATGATCTACATCTAAGAAGTTTTTCTAAATGCTGTCGTCCTTTGAAAACGGATTGTCAACACCATATATCTGACAAATATAATTGCTTCGCTTATTATCGATTGGAAAGCGATTGTATGATAAACATCAATTTTTGTACCTGAAATAGGAGTTCCGATATCACAGAGTAGAGGGACGGAGTCTTTTCATGCAACCTAAATTATCATACTAAAAAGCATCACTTAAATAAATAAATTAGTGTTAGAATCAGTCGAGAATTGCAGGGTTTTTGCGAATGAAATTTGTCTATGCTATTGTATATTCGAAAGCGAAATACCTGGCGGTGGTTTTAAGTAATTATGCCAACGTGAAACGAATACTTCAGTCTAAAAGTATGCAATGAATAAATACACAACTGAGAAACAAATTGTCGACTTTTCCATTTTATTTCATTAGCCTTATATGTATATATGCCTATGCGAGTAGCCTTTGTAGAATTACGTTCTGCCCCAACTAATATATACATATGTATAAATATTTCCTATATCTTCATGTAGAAATTTTCATTTTAAAAACTAACAATTGCAGTTTGCATTCTATGTACATATAGATACATATATATGTTTATATATCTGTATATATATATATATATATACATTTATAAATACTGTGTGCACAGCCGAGCGTTGATTAGAAAATGAAAGTAGATTGAAAGTACAAATTAAACAAAGGATTCATTAACAAAGAGAAAGTTTTAATTTAGCTAGGATTGGATATGCATATAAAAATCTGTGTATTGCAAATACGAAATTCTCAGTTAAAATAAAAAATTCTGGCAACATGAGGTAGATAGGTAGGAAAAAAATAATAAAAAGTCTATTGTTGAGGTTTCTAATGATTACTAATGGACATAGCATTGTCTATATTTGTCTATTTTTCAAATACTGCTGTTCTACTCGTCCTGCTAACAAATAAAAATAGAGAAAAATTGCATCCGAAATGAAATGAAGTCATTTAAATGCAGCAACATTTCTTGATTTAAATGGTAATATCTCATACACATGTTTTATAGTTATATAATTTTAAAATTTTACTTTATTTTATTTTGCCTGTTAGAGAGAGCCTTGCGGTGAATTCGTAAGCTGCAAATCACACAGCGAGTCATAAAAACTAGATATCCTTGTCATCCCAAAGGATTATAATAAAAGAAAATACTACGAAATACGAGAGGATTAACAAAAGTTCGTTGAGTCGACCAGAAAAGAAATAAAAAATTGTTTTTGTATTTATTCGTAATCTCTGCCCTTTGAGTAGATCCACTTCTGAAAACAGTCCATTAAGCAGATTTCTTCGTGTATCCCAATCCATTAGCAATAATTTCTTGTGCCAATCGTGCGTGTTCGTAAATTTTGGACTTCACCACAGCTACAGTGACGTCATCAGTGGGAGATTTTGGTCAACCTTTTCGGAGCTCGTTCTCTACGGAAAAATGTCCGGTCTGGAATCTCCGGAATCACTTAGAAATATTCTCTAAAGAAAATTCAATCGTTGCATATGAAATTTGGCATTCACTGAATGCGAATATGAATGTGAATTTCTGTTCGCGTTGGTGGTGAATTTTCGTCTGACCTATCCTCTGCTTGCGTTTTCTCTTCTCCATTTATGGCGATCTTTCTAAAATTTGAAAGGAAAACTAATCAAGTAATTACAGAGGATTGGGTATTTTTAGATTTAACAAAAACAAATTGAAGGTCACCAACTGACCGAACTTTTATTAATCTCCTCGTATATGTATGTATGTAAAGTGTAGTAAAATATTTTAAACCGCGTAAATTTGACAGAACAGCCGAAGGCAAACACGAATTCTATGACGTTCACCACAAAACATCAAAACAACAAAATAGACAAAAACAACACAAAATAATATACAATATAACGGAACAGAAATGAGTAGACATAGTGGTAGTGGTAACGGTAATGGTAATGGTTATAGCGGCAAATGCATTTAAAGCAAATCGCGTATTCCCATGAATCCATTTACGGTTAAGTGTTTCTAAAATATGAAATTGGTTGGAAGTGGAGGTAAATTTTGATTGCTGTGGCGAGTTTTGGTGATACGAAGTATGAGTAAAAGCGTTGTTGTAGTGAGTTGAAGGAAGGATTTACGAAAGGTAAAGTTTAGGAAGAAAGGAATAGGCTTGGAGCAAGATTTTTAAAATGTATGTACGAGTATGTATTTATTTTCATCCTTTTAGATATAATATTATTCCGAGCTATTCTTAAGATTAAAATAATCAAATTGTTATTCATTATGTGTTAATAAGTGTACAATGAAAAGTCTTACTGTACTTATCTGCTTCAGCAACTTCCCGAAAGTCAAGCATGGGACACCTTAGTCTATTCCTATACATAGGGATAACACTTTAGTACTGTACTCATGCGTACGTCTGATTATCAGCTGATTTTAAGTGCTGAAGTTATGAATACCATGTTCATCGGGGAAAGTCTTCAGACTTTGTCCTCAGCCGTCCACCATACTATACGTAACTCCATAGAAAAGTATTGGCTTAAAGATCACAATGAAGATGCAATGCGAGAGGGCAGGTGACACGACAATTTGCTGTCTAACACAATTTCCAAGTTCTAAGTACTGAGTTAGGAATCTAAAGTAGCTGCCATATTCATCAGCAAAAGTATTGGCAAGTGGTGTCCGAAGGAGGGGTGATAGTACTTCATCTAGTGGTGCACCAGTCGTGTCAACGTGAATAATCATCATTACGTTTGGATTCTCCTACAGCTGGGTAAAACTTCGAGGGACTAAATATTCTCATTTCATTATATTTTTTAAAAAAAAAAAAAAAAAACACAGAAAATTCAAATTTAGTTGAGAATGTTTGACAACATTCGAAAGAATATTCTTTTGGTATTTAATTTTGAAGATTATCTATTTCAAATTTTTGCCGCGGCTACGTCTCAGATGGTCCATGCGTTGAGTCTAATTTTTGATGGCTCGTTCGAGCATTTCGACTGGTAATTGGCGAAAGACACGCGTGATGGATTGCTTCAAGGCCTAAATTGAAGCGGGATTGTCCGCATAAACTATAGACTTTACATATCCTAACTGTAAAAAGTCTAACGGTGTGATATCACACGATCATGGTGGCCAATCGACCGGCCCAAAACGTAAAATTATCGGCTTACCGAAGTGCTCTCTCAATAAATTCATTGGTTGATTCAATGTCCATCGCTGAGATCACAAGCTTCAAGCATCAAATAGTCGGTTATCGTGCCGCGATGACGGTTATCATTGACGGTTACTTTCCCACCGTTATTATTTTTGAAGAAATATGGACCGATGATTCCACCGGCTCATCTTCTTGGAGTTTTTCAAGGGCCCACAGGGCAAAGCGATGTCGAGCGGCTAAATCACTAGAAACTTTCCTTTGAAAAATAAGCTCTGTGTCTTGTTAATATTTATTAATAACAAAAGCAAAATTGGTAAAGAATAATCTTCGATTCTGCTGCGTATGTTTTCTTACAATACATATCAATTTCTGTTTTTCACTTGGTTTGCTTCAATGAATTTTTTTTTTCTTATTTATCTTGACTACTTCCTTACATCTTTAAAATATTTATAGTCCTAATGCAGTAAAATTTAATTCAAATACATTAAATTACGGTAAAAAATGACAAAAGTGTCCAACAATTAAATTTAAATATATATATATTCACTAAGCAAATCTTAAAAAAAATACAATTCTTGAGGGAATATAGGACACGCTTATTATATGTACGAGTATAAAGAAAATGAAAAGGAAGCTGCAAAATCAAAAAGTTTTCAAGTACTTGAATATATTATACATACAATACATCATAAATTTATTATAAAAAAAATTGTTTTCATGCATTAAAGTATATTTAAAACTTTCACAAAAAACAAAAAGAACTTTTTGAAACTTTTACTAAATATTTACTTATAACAATATGACTACCGTAAATGTGTATGTATTTTTGTAGGCGTATGTAAGTGATTTGACTCACTCACAATGTGACACACAAGTGGGCCATTTGATAAGTTATATAGACTTAAAGTCATTGAAAAAGTTTATGTGCATAGAATGAAAGTTGCGCAGAGGCTGACTGAGTTGCCGGTACACATGCCGTATCAAAAGCTTGTACATCAGTTGGTCAAACTGCTAAGCTGTAGGAAATCTTCCACTTTTCGTCGCTTTTAAGCGGAACTGCTTTGCCATTCATGCGTTGCTCACACCAATGCAAATAAAGAGCTGAAAGTTTTATTTTGCAATAATTCTTTTTTCCTTTCAGTTTATTTGTTATGAATATGATTGTAGCTCAAAATGGCAATTCAAGCAATGAAAAGTGAGTGGGGGCTGAAGTTTTCACAGTTAATTCGAAGTGTGTGGACACTACTTTTTCTAAGTTTGCTTTTAGTTGCCTGGAAGGGGACTTCTTTTAACAAATGATGTCCAGTTACCACTGGCAAACAACGTTACGCAATACTTTATTGAATAAATTGAAAAGTTTCCAAACTTTCTCCTGTCTTTTTTCTTTCTACTTTCCTTCATTTTTTACTATGCAAAGTTTTTTATTTCCTCTTTACTAGAGGAGTACTCTAGTTAAGCTTCTTTTTGTTGTTGCTTATTTTTCTATACAATGTTGTTGTGATGAAATATGTAAACAATTTTTTCTACATTACTTCATTTCTATCTTTCTTAGTTTGTTTTTTTATTTTTATTTTTTGTTGTTTGCTTTTTTATTTAATGTTCCTGCATTTATTGCTCTTTTCGCTTGTAAAGTTTCTATTTACCAACTTAAATGTGCTGATTTCAATAGGAAAATGAGGCTAACAACTCACTAACTTTACACATCAACATCATCAACTTGAGGGAAATTGCATAGAAAAAGTAGCAATAGGAGTACAAAAAGATAAAAAAAAAAACTTGAAAAAGTAGTGTGTAAGAGATTTTTTTAGTGTGTTGCGTATACGCAGTGGCAGTCTGCTTTCGCAAGTTACATGGATTATAGGCGAAAGTTGACAAATGCTTATGCGAGTCTGACAATTACGTATGTAGGTGTATTTTTTTAATTTTATGGCATTTATAGCGAAATGGAAAAAAAATGAAAATGAAGCCAAAGACATACGAGTATTTGTAAGCGGTGATCCCAAAACCTCTTTTTGCTAGCAAACTTAACGTCACATACCGCTGGGCGCACGACCATTTTAAACATTTTTGGACGAAATCTTAATAAGTAATCGATACATAAATTTAATCTTGAAAGAAGCTGATCAGATTAAAAACTGATTGCAATGAGATCTCTTTTCGGCAAGTTAAGTCGAAAAATCCGCCTGGTGTCTAACGACTTAAAACTAAGGGTGCTCTCATTTTCTGGAATCGACAGCATTGAGTTTTGTTATGCTTTTTACCGATTGAAAAATGGTACCTCGAAGTAATAATTAGATTTGGGAAAGAAGAAAAAGTCAGTTGGAGCTATATTATGTGGATACGGTTGTTGCTCGGGGGAAATCGTTCAATTTTTGTATAAGAAATTCCCTCGCCATACATAGACCTGGTGGTCTTTTGCAATGCCAGATGAAATTATAGTTTCGTTTAAGCTAAAATAGTCGTAATGTAAGACGTTAAGGCTTTTTGGGAAATTTCCGAGAGCCTGAAGTGGTTTATCAAGCCCTTTGAACTGCGAAACTTTTAGATATCTGATACCAGTTCTGGTTAAGGCCGGAAAGAAACAGAGGAAATGTTTCACGGGGCTATAAAATCGTACTTAAAGTTAATTATAAAATTTAAAAAATGTATTTACTTTTTTTTTTGAAAATCGCCGGTTTCTTTTGGGGTAACCCAATATATGGTATTGGGACTATCTAAACAAAGTGGGTTTCGATATTAGCTTAGTTGAAAGACGCTATTACGTAGTTTGTTGCCTTCGAGGAACTTAAGTTTTATAAACTAATTAAAAGCTTCTCATGAAAATGAGGTCGAAAACCATGCGTTTTATGTACTATGCTTAGCCTCGAACATCCTAAAATTTTGGTAATCCTTCTATATTTCAGACTGTCCTACGAAAAATGCTTGACCTTTCCTCATGCTTATTCGTTTTTCTCTTCGTTGCCCTGGATAAAATATATATCTTCCACTTCATGATTATTTTCACCATATGGAAGCGGAATTTTCTCCATTAAGAGACCTGATTTTCTGGGGTGTTGCATAAAAAAGCGTGGAAGTTCTCCCCTTTGCGAGGAATATCAACCCCGCTGTGCATATTTCTGAATAAAATCTCCTCATAAAAATGTAAAAGCCGCTCGTAGAAACTGTTTTAGGACATTGGTTATTTAGTCTTCTTAAGCCTTAAGCTTATATGCATAGAGCAAACATGATTAAATTGTGTGACCAAGTATTCATATTAGTATGTAATTTCTATGTATGTTTGTATATTTGCAAATATGTCCTTTCACTATTCATCAACTGATTTACTTTTATATGTATACATACATATTTATGCAACTTTATGAAACTTTTATTTACTTTAGTTATTCAAGCATATTAATGAAGAGCCTTTCACATTTGTAATATCAAAACATACAAGCATACATACTCATTTGAATAGTTACAAATGTGTCTCGTATTTTATTTACTTACATTTGAAAAGACATTCAACCACTCCTGCCCCTTTAGCTGTGAGCTCAGCTGTTTTATTCTCACGCTCTCACACATGCTCTTACTCCTCCTCAGTTCGCTACTTACCATCGCCCGCCTTTTACTTAGTCAGAATATTTACTGCAGTGCGCTTTCACTTGCGCCATTTAATTGCGCATATGTATGTATGTACATATGTATGTGTGCAAGCTGGTCACACAAGGACGAGTGGCACTTTCTGTTTTTATTTATTTTTTTTTTAATTCCATTTCCATTTCTCTATTACTTTTCTCAATGCTTATATGCTCTAATTAGTGCCACAGCAAACGTCTGGCTGGCTGGTTGAATAAATGGATGACTGAATGACTGAATTACTGACAGACTGATGTCGCTTACTCACTGACTCAGCAACTGTTGATGCAGATTTTTGCTTAAAGTATTATTTTTTCTTCTTTCTTCTATGTTATTCTTTTTTTCCTTTTTTCATATTTTTCTTTTAAGTTTTTTTTCACTTTTGATGCTTGATGAGTGCATATTCAAGTTCAACAAGTTGGCATGTATTATGCATGGTGTAAAAGTAGTATGAGCTCTAAGGAACAGATATGCACAGGCATGTACACACAAAAGCAATCATTCTTTATGTGTGTAATTGCATTACCCATATGTGTGGTCGCACGATATATACATATGTAAAAGCAAATTATGACTTCTACTGCATTGCTGCTACAAATTTGTTGCAAAATTGTAAAGACTTATCAGCTTTGGTTTGGCTTGGCTTTTATGCACTCGCTTGCATCACTTGCATTTGCCTTTAACGTTATACACGTCATACACTCATGCACTTTAACCATCTAAGATGCCTTGAGTAGTTAGGAAGGATACATATGAGTGACTTTGAATGGCATATTAAATGTGAAGTGGTCGGAAAATTGCAACTTATGATATCGATTGGCCTGTCAGCATTGGCTTTCACTATTGCACATGTACTCATTTAGTATATACATACTAAGGTATCAAGGTTAATGGGTTGAATGCAGTGATTTGTGGGCACGATTGATAGGCTCTTTGATTATGAAAGTGATTGCGGAATAAAATTTAAGGACAATATACTTGTTCGAATTGAGAACGATTGCAGTGATTGACAAAACACTAGAATACATACAAATAATATAAGTAAATTAAAATAAAATAAAATAAAATAAAATAAAATTAAATTAAATAAAATAAAATTAACTAAAATAAAACGAAATAAAACAAAATAAAATAAAATAAGATAAAATAAAATAGAATAAAATGAAATAAAATAAAATAAAATAAAATAAAATAAAATAAAATAAAATAAAATAAAATAAAATAAAATAAAATAAAATAAAATAAAATGAAATAAAATAAAATAAAATAAAATAAAATAAAATAAAATAAAATAAAATAAAATAAAATAAAATAAAATAAAATAAAATAAAATAAAATAAAATAAAATAAAATAAAATAAAATAAAATAAAATAAAATAAAATAAAATAAAATAAAATAAAATAAAATAAAATAAAATAAAATAAAATAAAATAAAATAAAATAAAATAAAATAAAATAAAATAAAATAAAATAAAATAAATTAAAATAAAATAAAATAAAATAAAATAAAATAAAATAAAATAAAATAAAATAAAATAAAATAATATGAAATAAAATAAAATAAAATAAAATAAAATAAAATAAAATAAAATAAAATAAAATAAAATAAAATAAAATAAAATAAAATAAAATAAAATAAAATAAAATAAAATAAAATAAAATAAAATAAAATAAAATAAAGTAAAATAAAATAAAATAAAATAAAATAAAATAAAATAAATTAAAATAAAATAAAATAAAATAAAATAAAAGTAAAAAAAATAAAATAAGTTAATGTTATAATAAATAAATAATAAAAATAGATTAAATTACAATATAATGCACTAAAAACTTTCCTGTGTAGATTTGTTCTTTAAATGGAGTTCTTGAATAGCAAAAAATTCTACTAAGTAAATTTTTTAATACCGGTACCATTAAGCATAATCGTTCCCTAAAATATTTATAACCACAATAAACGTTTGTATTAAACTCCATAAAATATTTGCTGACTTTCACTTAATCAAATTATCAGCAAATAAAAAAGTTAATAGAGTAATTAAGCTATTTATTTGCAATTTGCCGCTTTTCAAGGCATTCACCGGAAATACTTGAGCGGACACATATTTTCTTCCCAACCCTCATAACAGTGCTGCAAAAAGTTTTGCAATAAAAGAAATCTTCATGCGCCGGCACGTAAATGACTTTACTATTGACATATTGACACACTTATCGAATAAGTGTTGTCCTTATCGTATACTTTTATTGGTACTCTTCTTGGTTTTAATTGACAAAAAATGTTGGCGATGAAATGTTGTGGTCATTTACACGAAATACATTCATTTTTATACTTATATAAAGTGTACATACTTACATTGCTGACTTAATTGCTTTTCGTTTATTTTTATACGTCTGTATGATGGTATTCTCCATTGCGCAGCGTTCAAGTACGCCACAAAAATTCTTCAATAATTTAGCACAGCAATAAAAATCATTTATTGCGTAAATAATTGTTTATCGGTTTCCTGAGTAGGTTATAAGAAGAAGTCTGTTGGGAAATTTATTTCCAATTTAACATAGAAATTATAATTTTATTTACATATTTAATTATTTAATATCTCCTACTCTTGTATCTGATATTGATATGAATATTTTTGAGTACACGCATCGTTGCCAATTTTCACTACTTAGCTAAGGCACACTCCATTTAGCTAAGGCACATACCAATGATATATTTAACATTTATTATTTTTATAGTAATTAAGGTTTGTATAGGATGTAATATTAATCAACCGACCATAAAAAAATATCAAGAAAATTTAAAAAAGAGAAACTTTTCCTGCAGGACCTTTCTGTCAGCGCAATAACTTACTGTTGATAACGGTAATAAATGAGAAAATGGACAATAAATAAATGATTTAATAAAAATAACGTGTTAGCAGGAGTAGCATGAATGCCAAAGGAATAAGTACGTAGCTGAAATACACGTAGGGAGGAATGAGCGTTTGAAAGGACGAAACAGGAACGTTTCAATTAAACAATTTAATTAAAATGAACGTTCAAACGAGAAATGTTTCATTAGGTTGCGGTTAACTGACAATAACAGAAAAGTAATAAAATCAAAAACAACAAAAACAAAAACTGCAACAACAACAACAAATAACCAAAACGCAATAAAATTTATAACAAAAATAGGACGAAAAAAACATGAACAACAAAATCAATGACAGAAATAACAACAACAGCAAAATAAAGTTTCCACTGAACTGGCAAACTCGCCTTTACTTCGTACCACATACGTGTAGGTTATAATCAATACATACATACATATGTATACAGTGTTGCTTTTAATGTAGTTGTTGTTGTCGCCGCTGTATCTATACGCTATTAATTAAAGCACTGTCAAAATTGCAAAATTCGCATGCTTTATTGACTTTGCACGTTTCGCCGCCTCCACAGGCCGCAAATTTAAATGTGGCATGCAACGCTTCATTTGACCGTTAATTCACTGCCAATAAAGTGGCAATTGCTCAGGCCATTTAGAGAGTGAAATGTTAGCAATTTTTTTTGCGTCAAAATTGTTTACGATCGCAGGCCAATTCACAAAACAATAAATTTTGATTGCATCGAGGACGACGACGAGGTGGAGCGCAAAGCATGACACTGGAAAGCAGTGTGGAGGGGCAGAGCGAGTGGGTTGTAGCAGGTATGAGTGAGTATGCGACAAACTTTTGCAACTGCAATTGCGGTTGTGGTTATCAGCCGTGACCGCTTGTTGACCACTGACACGGTGAAAGGACCTATACGTGAACAGACACATACACACACACACCCACACATACAGACATGCCGCAAAGCATTTGCTGAGCTTTATCTGTAAAAATTATGTGTAATACGGGACTGTTATTTTTGTGCACCGGACACGTGTGTGTGTGTGTTGCGGTGCTCACGTTGCCGCACAATTTATTATTTTTTATTAAATTTATTATCATAATTAATGTTTATTTGGCGTCGAGTGGCCTGTGACCAGGATATAATTATAACACAATAACTGTAATAAATAGCGAAGTGTATATGTGTGAGTGAGTGTAGGTGTTTCAGAGCTTGTGTTATTGTGTTGTTGCACCAGAAAGTATGATGCATTGCACTTATACATTTTTATTATTAACCTTTTATCGCTGCCAAAAGTTGTTCACTGCAAACAGCAGCAACAACTACTGAAATTGGCCTTGTCGTTGTTTTTATTGGCCACATTATTGGCTGCGCAGTTAAGTTTATTTCGTTGGGTTTCCACACACTCACACATACAAATATGCATTGGTGTTAGTGGTTTTGTAAATAAATATTTTGGCTGCATGCCTGCAATCAAAATTATGCTTATTGCATGTAAGTAGCTGTGTATGGGTTTTGGAAAAATTCCACTTATGCTTATTTAGCAGTGAAATTAATTAAAATTTCAATTAGTTTTGTTATAGTTAATAATAAATTTCATGCATTTGGTGGTTTTTGGCAAATTGTTTACATTGCAAATGCAATTTTCAAATGTATTTGCTTATTTAAAATTAAAATTAATTAAATTTTGAGTGGATAACTATTAATATTTGTAATAAGAACTCACAATTTTGTGGGCAAATGAAATTTTAGTTGATTGAAAATAGTTAGATATTCGAAAAAATTTACTAGTAGTTTTTTTTTACTTTATAATTACTTTTAATTAATATTTGTTAGCAGTAAAAACTGAAAATATGTAAATTTTTATAAGGTTAGTGTAGCTTTATAACAATTTCAAATAAAAACTATCCAGTTTGCAAAAACTTTCCTGAAGACTTGCTCTATATACTGCAGAAAACCACATGAAAATCCGTTCTAGAGTTTTTGAGTTTATCACGAACAGACAGACAGATACGTAGGAAGATAATATTTAAGAACTAGAGTTTGCTCGTGACTTCATTCGCATGGAATTTCATAATAGGTTGTAATAAGGTTTTTAATGGATTATTATGGTATTTATTATATTGTAACTGATAAATTTTTATGTTAAAATCTCAAGCAATTAATTCTTTTTAATATAAATTTCAACTAAATCTTACCATAAGGAACTTTTCCACATATCAGTCTTGAGAAATTTGCTATCTATGTTCGAAATAACAAGCAAATCGAGCCCTTAATACAATTAGTTCGAATAAATCGATCTCAGGTCTACTTCCCTGAGAGAAAAGTTATTTATAAACTAATCAAGGCAAGAGCTATGATCGAATAGTTTGATAACAGGCTCACTTTTCGAAAGAAAAAAGTATTTCTAATAATAAATCAGACAAAAAGCTGCCAAGCTTTCCAGGTCAACTCACCATGTTCCGCATATCAAATTAGACAAAGAGCTACCTATTTACCAAATTTAAACTCGATTGCCTTGAATTAAAACATTTCTTATTGGATTTCTACGTCATACCCTCCAAGTTTCAGTTGTTTTCGGTCAAAAAAATTACGAACCCACAATGGCGGGCAAGCATTTGAATGACTCAGGGGACAATCACCGCATTTTTGAAAGCTTCATTCCATTTTTTTACAAAAAATTCAGACCAATTTTTTTATTAATTTTTTCGAAAGCAGAAAATTTACAAGCCCGCAAACCTCTTCTAGACTTTATATCTCCCAAAAACAAAATAAATAATATATAATAATATATTATATGTAAATGTAATATGTAAACTTTTAATTTTGAACGAATTTTAAATTACACTTTCATTAAAATTTTGTGGATTTTGTTGTGATTATTCTTAGTTTGAAGAAATTCACCTTATTCATCTTTAACTTTTATTTTTTCATTTGATGGTCTCCACTGCTATCCAAGCAAAAAAATGCCTTAATTTATATTCCGGTTAAGCTATATTAAACCGTAGCCTACATTTAGGTAACGACATGCACCAAAATCGATCTTAACGAAGATCAACTTGATAATTAAACAAAATAACCATCAGCTAACGAAAGTACAGTCAACCACCATTCAGCAGAGACAGAAACCAATATGCAGTTACAGCGGCAGAAAATATTATATTTTCTTATACACTTTTTTTTGACCGCATTATCGTTGCACGACAGTTGCATTCAAACTTTCAATTGAGTACACTGTTGTAGAGCATAATTGAAATCGCTTGCTTTTAGCGGTAAATTTGGTAGTTTTTCTTAGAACTCTCATTGTGTGTAGCTAAATGTCCTTGTTATTTATGTCAATAATTCTTATTTCGAATATCCCTTCAGATCCTTACCCCTTTACTTTTTAGCTAATTTACAAATTCAACAACGGCTTAAGTACACTTAAACATTTTTGTTGATTTCTTTTTTTTGTCGCAAATACATTTGACTTTAAATATCAATAACAACGTTTGAATTATTTAAGGACACACAGAAGCATAAGTACCAGCACTCAGTATTTCAGTGAAGGACCTCTCCGCTGTGGAGGGTGGATTTGTGTGGTTAAATAACGTGTTTCTGCAAGAATAAACCACAAAACCACTTAAAAAAATTATACACTCGCTGAGTGGCACTCAATTAACCGCAGTTGGCTAAATTTAAGAGTAAAATGAAAAAAAAAAGAAATCATAAAAAATTAAATATGTGGTTACAATCTGATATCGAGAAGGGTGAGTTCTCTACGAGCATGTGAATTATGTGAATGTATATATATACTTGAATTTGTTATGCATTAACTGAAGCCTAATCTCAACATAAGTATTCGGGAGATTTTTTTTTATCAAGGCCAAGATATTCTTTGAATTTTTTATGAAGCCTCTGGCTTGGTTAAAGATGAGAGAAACTCATTTTCTGCATTCTCTCTAATGTAGGTTAGTTTATGAAGGATTCAAGCCCATTGGCAAATTATAATTTTTGAAAGGCTTGAAAGTTAATATGTTCACCATTCACAGTATCTGAATACAATTTTGCGGTTGCCCTTGGATTGATAGTGTTTCCAGTCCTGAGTTTTGTTTTAAAATTTAATGTTTTCCGCCTCTTTTAACAGCTTTGGGTATTGCGTAGTAAGTGGTAGTCATCTGGCCAGATCATTAGCTTTGTCATTGTTTTCTTCCTCGATACGACAAAAGGCTAATATTTTATATAAATATAATTTTTCTAACGCCATCTAGAGCATTTCAATCGCACTTGTAGAACGCGAGATGTAGATTACTATTTGCCAAAAAAAGGGCTCAGTTTCCTACTAATTCCACAGACATTTTTTTAACACTGACCATTTTTTAAAGTCTGTGAACAGTCAGTGGTTACTAAAAGCAAAATCTTGCGAATATAGTGAATGCGAAAACAATTCGAAGTTTATTTTTCCCTAGTTACCTAATTATCGTAGTTTTTGTGTAGGCATGCGTTGTCTTGTCACATAGTCTACTAATGGACCATCTACTCGAGAAGATTCTGCGTTTGACACTTGAGGAACTCATTCTAAATCTGTTGACGTGTTGTTGCTGCTAATGTCGCGCTGCAGTTCATTGTTATCATCATTCACACCAGATGGATATAACAGCTCTTAAAATCCCATCAAATTCGCATCAGATTCTTTTAGAGGAGTCAATACCACCTGCTTGTTCTTCGTGTTCTCTTCACTTTAATATCGAAATCTTTCCACACCTAAAAAGTTAAAATGATGAAACAGAAAATACTTGCATTTTTATCATGGTTCTTATTAAAAATATATTCAAATTAGATCGTTTTTTCTGGAGTGTACTTTAGTTGTTACACTAAAGAGTGTTTGAGAATTATGAATATGTGTCTCATGATTTTCTAAACATGAAGGCAGTGAGACTCCTATGCCATCTACCTTGATCCCTTCCCAACTCTTTCCTCAGTGGAAATAGGTATCTTAGCCGGTAAGGGAATTTATTAAGCTCAACTCTGTAAAATTAAGAGATTGAAATCAACGGTGGCATTGTGAGACTGCGCAGTCTACAATCGGATATAAATGGGAAGTTGTATACAAATGCCCAACAATTTGGAGCACTAAAAAATAATACAATACTGAAAAATATGTACACATCAGGTTTTGTTATGGCATCAGAACATAGACTTTCAGAAGAAATACTAATATCTACAGATAGAAACATTTTATTTCTTTACTTACAATCAATATTATGCATTTTCGTGAACATTTCGCTTGTCTCTTCAAAGTCGGCAACAATAACATGCTAGCATCTCTGAACTTCATTTCCATTGATAACGCTTTTCCATAAAGGGAATGTCCTGAAGGAACCTCTCACCTTGTTCGTCGTCCACAGAATCCTAATTTTCCCGAAAAGAAATCCAAATGAGAGTTCAGCTTATGTATTTCTACTTATATATTATACCCCAAAGCTTTATATGATATTTTAAGTTCAATTATTAATTGCTTAAAATTTTCTGCTTTGTGGTTTCCAAAAAATTCTGGACAACATTCACCAAACATTGCCAGGCTGCTGTAAAAGCCTGTTACCTTAGACAGATTCAAATCACGAACTAAATCGTGTAAATTTTTTTGATTCGCTTAATGCGGTGGTTTTGAAATCGACGGTTTAGAACTTGGCTACCTATCTTGAGATACCGTATCATCTTCACTTAGAACAAGTTCCTCACTAGAATCTGGCCTTTTTTATCTTAGAACTTGGCTACCTATCTTGAGATACCATATCATGCTCACTTAGAACAAATTCCTCACTAGAATCTGGCCTTTTTGATCGATTTGAAGGTTTTGTCAGACAGGTCGGAGCTACTAAGGAAAAATAACACTCACTGACGTTATCCTTTGGTTCCAAAGCAAATGTTTAT
The DNA here is from genome assembly GCA_037013455.1 of Ceratitis rosa. Lineage (NCBI taxonomy): Eukaryota > Metazoa > Arthropoda > Insecta > Diptera > Tephritidae > Ceratitis > Ceratitis rosa. The sequence goes on along the minus strand of JAWMAG010000031.1, from coordinate 8,474,737 downwards.
ATAATTGGCACTTTGTAACCGCTGAAGCGATTTTTGGCCGAGCTCCTCCTCCAATTTGTGGTTTTGCGTCTTGATGTTTTTCCAACAAATGGAGGGACCTACAGTTTTATTCTAAGCCGCCTCCGAACGGCTGATGGTTTTTTTACGAGGAGCCTTTAATTTCATGTCCGAAATACACTCGGAGGGGTGGACATTCCCTGCCGAGGGGCGACCGCAATTAGAAAATTTAACTTAATTTTTTATTTAAATTAATTTTCAATAACTTTTGGATGTTGCTGGCACTGGGATATGAACCCGAGCCTTCCGAATGTCAGTACACAATGCTAACCACTCGGCTATCGCGGCCGCCAAGCAAATGTTTAGCCCAACATAATAGAGGTCTCACACACGTTACACGGCATTTTTGTGGAACCCAAGATTTTTCTCGATTCCTCACAGGAAACCCAAAATAGTTTAAATAACACTGTAGTGTTTCGGTAATTTTAGGGTTTTCGGAAATATAGTTTTTTATATCTGTTTATCTGAGCATAGCTAAGCCTAGTCTATTTTTGGAACCTTAATAACAGTGTGATTAAAATATTTTGGGCGCTATTTCTGGAATAATCTGGATACGTTATGAAAAGTTCTGATGTATGGCTAAAGAAGAATGTTTTCCATTTTTTCTTTTTCTTTGAAAGCTTCCTAATTATGCTCGGCTAAAGAGTCATAAGAGAGCTTAGTCTTATTTCTTATTTTCTTTTTTATATTTTTACAGGAGAGATTTAAATTTTATAATTCTGTTTCATCTTTATTCTTTTAACGCTTTCATTAGTTTATATATGTACACGTATGTAATTATTTATTTTTATATTTTACAATTCCAATTTTCTTTACTTAAGATTTTTTCTTTAACATTTTTCGTTTCTACTTATAAATTTAATAACATGAACGCTTAAATCTAACAACTTAAAAATACAATATTCGATGCTGTACAACAACACTAACAAACTATGAGTATTACACAACTTGCTTAATTCCTACTTTCATCATTTCACCGCATTGCCCAACTGCATATGCCTCGTCGTAATACTTTTTGGCCATTTGAAGCGTTACGCCTTTAAGACTTCTTCTACTTCCAACCTCCGCCGACATTTACTTGAATTACCCATTCACCATTCGCCATTCGCCATTTAGAATTCATTCGCTTCGCACTGCCAATCCTGCAATAAACCCAAAATTTGCAAGGACTCGTACGTATCAAAGTCATCAGCATAACGCAAGGATCTCAATGTTCTTGCGCTTACAACATTCATGGCTGCCGCTTGTGCCTCCGCCCACTTGCCGCTGTACGCTTTGTTGCTTTCGTACTCACGCGGCAATGCCAGAGTCAACGGCAATTGTTCCGCCATAACGGAATGATGCGTGACCAATGCCTTTAACGATGTAAATTGCTTCTTGGCGCCTTTCAGCTTGTAATGATTGTCGGCCAGCGACACGACGGCGAAATGCTTCACCTTCGTTTCGGCGCGCAGGCAAAGCTCGTAGGTGCGCGATTTGCGGCGCAGCAGGAAGGTGCCGGGTGCGGCGGGCTGTAGACGTTCGAGCGCGGCTTTGGTGGTGATGCGCGGTTGATACCAACTGCTGGCGAGCAGTTCGACCTCGTCGTTGGCAGAGTTGCGGTTGTAGCGCGGCGATTTCTCTTGCTTTTGTTTCTGCTTGTGCTTTTGTTGTTGTTTTTGTTGTTGCTGTTTTCGCTTACGTTGTTTCGCCGGACTTGTTTTATCGCTTATCAACTGACAGCAATCGGAGATCCCAGCATCGGAATCCTCGGCAGCGATGTGTTGGTAATCATCATCATCAGCAGCAGTCTTCTCGGTCGCGCGCCAGTCTACTACATCCTCAGTGTCGTCTTCTTCCGGCTCTGTGGTGGAGTCCGTGTATTGGGTGATGTTTTGCCAACAATTGAGGGAGAGCATTGATTTTTGTGGACTAATCGATTTCTGTGGTGTAGTGCTTTGGTCGCTACTTTTTCGGTCTTGCTGTAGCTCGTGTGCTGATGTGGCTTCCTCTGTGTCACTTTCTAATGGGCAAGTGCATTGACTACTGCAATCGCTGGCATCCTCCTCGTCTGCATTGTAAGAAGAATCCAATATGTCGACCTGCATTGCCAAATAGTGAGAGAGAGAGAGAGGGGGAAGGGGAGAGTTAGTGAAAATAAGATTAGAAATCTGAAACAAGCTTTGTTTTTTTGCTTAGTTCGGCAGTAAGCCAACTCACCTCATCATAATCACTTGTGACATCCTCCTCAGTGTCGCTTTTGCAATGCGCTGTTTGATAGTGTTGTTGTTTTCCCTGCTGTTGTTCTCGCTCCTGGTGTGGTTCATGTCGCTGCTGAAAGAGTCTCCTACGTAAAAAGTCCTTCATGCAATCATATACTTTTGGTCTTTTGCTGGCACTAACGAGCAGTTCTCGATCTCCTTCACCAGCCGCACTCCAGCCGTGCTGATGCTCATGCCACGTCAGTTTCTCCGCCTCACTGGCAACCATTGTGCGACTGTAATAGCCGGAGGAGGTGGAGTAGGAGCAGGAGTGTGACTGTGAGTTTGAGTTTGAGTGTGAGCATGAGTTGGATTTTTGTGATGAAGACGTTGACAAGTGAGTGACACAGTCAGCATTTGTTGCAACTGGCAATGTTGGCATTGCTGTTGTGTGTTTTTCTGCCGCAGACATTGTGTTGCTGTTGTTGTTGGTAGTTGTTAAAAACTTGCTACTCCATTGCTGATATTTGCGCAAGGCCAAGTCTATGCTGCGACTTGTCATTGTTGTTGCTGCTGCTGTAGGTGTTGTTGTCATTGTTGTTGGCATAGTTGTTGTGGTGGCAACTGTAGGCGTCGCTGTGGCTTCAGTTCGGCTGACAGTGCAGGCGTAATCCGGATATAATTCAGCGTACGCTGGACAATTTGCGCCAAATTGCTGTTGTGGCTGAAAGTAAGGCGAGAGAAGAAAGTTTAAGAAAGGATTGTTAAAATTTTGTTGTTCTCTTTGTTGTAAACTTTTCAAGTTTTTAGTGTTGCAAACATTTATTTTAATGGGTTTTCCTATTTGTACGAGCATTGTGTGCACGGAAATCGCGTAGAAAATTACCAATTAGTGGAGGGTTTTTGAACGCTTGCCAAAATTGTTTGCGACGAGTGAGAGAGAGAGAGAGAGAGAGGGAGAGAAAGGTTTCTATATTATTAGGAAATAGCTTAAAGTGCACTTAAGTCGCTATTACATAAAATAAATACAAATTTGCTACAAAACTGCAGTGGATCTCTAGTAGAGGGATTAAACCCGAAATCACTAAATATATTTTTGTGTTGTTAGGAAGACAAACCAATAAATTGATTATCTCAACTAGAGCCTTAAGTGACTTAAATAAAATAAAGTGTCATATCCGGCACAAAAAAAAAAAAATAGACACATTTTTGTAACAGTATAGCAATGACTCAACTCTCTAAGCCATAAAATACTCTAAAACCAATTTAATTTTATTATTTTTCCAGCGAAACTACTACGGTGGCATATCGACTTGTTTCCGTTTACTACGTAGTATCAGTAACTGCCATGGCGCTTCACCATAAAATCAAAAGGTAGAAGTGGCTGTGAGTGTGACTCAATTATATGCACGCAAGAACATACTGGATTTCTTTGTTATAGTAAGTAAATTAAGCAGAAGAAGTAGAGGTAAGTAGGCTCAGCAGGGTTTGTTGGCAAAAGTGGGTTTTTGTGTGCTGTGGCCGATAGAAAAACACAAGAAAATAGTTAAGTTGGCAGGACATGCAAAAAGGTTGGAATGTGTATGAATATATATACTCTTACATATTATATTGTATTCATGTGGTTAATTTTCTGTGAACTATGTGGTGGTAGCAATTCTTAGGAAAAAAGTAGGTGTTACTTGCTTTGATGACTGTGCGACAAATATTTTTTTTTTGCCAATCTTTTTTTGTTTTTTTTTTTGCCCATTAGCTGCTACTTTGAGTACTGCGAATTCTTACTACAGACACTCGTAAACTACAAATGGCTTCGATTTATCAATTTATCATCAAACAAAGCGACTTTTGAGAAGCTGCACCCATAGGAGCACAATTTTATTTACAATAATATTTCCCAAAAATATTTTAGAAAAGTAGAAGTGTTTATGGGACTTCATAAATTTACTGTGAGTGATCAAAACATACTAAAGTATATAAATATAGTTGTAGGTTTGTTTTGTCGCAGAGGAGTCAAATCTTAGGGGAAATGATAGTAGACCAAAATTATTTCTTATTCTATAATGGCTTTCATTACAATGATTTATTAAGGTAAGTACTTCAGACTGTTGAAATAAGAGGGATAAATATTATACAAAAGAAAACTCATTTTAATTTGAAATTTTCACTGGAATTTAAGTTTCATAACAAGATGAGAAAAATTAATAAAGAAGCTAATAAATCGCAGAGAAACTGAAAATTAAAAAATTTCTTACATAAAATGAATAAAAGAGAATTCTTTACAATATTGTCTTCCTATTGACCACAATTCTCCTTTTGGTTGAAGCTAATTATATTCTATTACAGGCATATGTTTTTGGAAGCAGATGAGACTCAATATTTGGGATTTTAAATTTTTACCATTGCTGAAGTTTTACGATACCCAAATTTGATATTTCTTGATATTTTTCCTACAAGTGGAAAGACCTACAGTTTACTCTAAGTCACCTCCGAGCGACTGATGGATTTTCTTGAGGAGCTTTTTTTTAAGACAGAAATACACCCGGAAGGTTTGACATTCCCTGCTGACAGGCGATCACAATAACAAATATTAATTTTCTATAATTTTGAATGTCTGCTCAGACCAAGACTCGAACTCTGACCGCGCAAAGAATAGCAACTCTAACCATTCGGCTATTAAAACCGCCAAATAATGTTGGTTTTTAATCTGGTAGGGATTTAAACCCGTGGCCTTTTGCATGAAAGCACGCATTTCTAGACACTCGACTACTTATTTTAAAAGTAGAATTCAACATTGCTATTTTAAAGACTTGCTGTTTTGTCAGGTCTTAGTATTGTTAATCAAATACAATATTTATAACGAGGCATACTTTTAGGGTTTAAAAGTTGAAATAATTTAACATTTTTAAGCAACTTTACGAAATTTTTTCTGAACTTTTGGTAAACTCAGTTATTAATGCATGCAACAATTGCTAAGAAAGTTTTCAAGTGTTTAACGTATAGGTATACACTTAGTTTAATGGAAATTCTGAAGCGCCCAAATGTAGGCCTTTTCTTTTATATATATATATATATATATGTATATATATATACTCGTATGTGTATTGTGTTAAAATACCTTCTGTTGAGCACTACTATCAAAACAATGTACCCAGCACATGTTTCTCATAAAAATAATAGCATTGCTAGCACAAAAGGATAATCACATTATAGTGACTTCAAAAGGACACGCATATGTGCCATAAAGATAGACAAGCATATAGTAAATTCATAAGCATGTATGCTTATAAATATGCATATAAGTAAGTAGGTTGCTCATATTCGTTACATATTTATACTATTATGACTGCTTCCTACTCACTTTTCTCTCTTACTTCTTCTAAGTGTATTTATTTCATTTTTTTGTATAAAAAAAAATTTTTTTTTTAATTTTGTTTTTTTTATTTTTTTTTTCAAATAAAAAAAATTGTGTTTAATATCTTAAGCGTGTGCAGTAAACGTATGTCCTTTATGCCAAAAAAAAGGACTAATGCCATTTAGGACACACGCTGCAATTGATGTGTCTCATATTTGCTCTTTTATATTTACACTTTGTTGTGCTTTTTATTTTTTTGTTTTTTTTTTTCTGTGCCACTACTCTTTCGTTTGCTTTATTTTATTACATTTCATAAGCATATATTTTTTGTGGCAAAACTCATTTTTTGCATTTAACTTATCATTGTCATCATTATTCTGTGGGTTTATCTCATTTTCTGTGCTCCCACATGTATAAATATAACAACAATAGAAACACATTTGCAACTTATGCTCGTTTGCCTTTTTGTTCCATTATTTACACTACTTATTTGGTTGTTATTGTCTTGTTAGTTTTTTCTTTTGCTATTTTTTTGCTTTGTCACTTTGGGCGTTGATTTTCAAGTAAAATACGGGAGCTGTGCAAGTAGTAGTGTGGTTTTGTCGAAAAGGGATTTGTGAATTACATTTGTGAGAAAAAACAAGAAATGTGCAGAAATATAAAATACAGGGTTAAACATTTTTCTGTTAAGGGGTTATGCCACTCTAGAGACCGAAAAAATAGGTGTTTTTTGTGCATTTTTTTTAGAAAAACCATAGAGTCAATTAAAAATATAATATAAGAAGTTTATTATACATCTTTTTAGGTGTAAAAAAATAATTTCTTATAAATATTTTTTGAAGAATGGTGGCGCTGTAGCGGTCGTCCTTCGACTCCTCTATGGTTCAAGGGGTACGTGGCCGAACTAACTGCTCCTGTAAATTTTGAAATATCTTAAGTATCTAAATTTTTTTTATTATATATTACAATAGCTAAAGTAACACGTAGGATTTTTTCGATATATTGATTCATGATCAAATGGCGCACTTCTAAAGTTAAACTTTCTAATTTCGACTAAAAACTCATCAGTTAATTGTTACGTGATACCTTAAAAAATGTATTTTTAAAGATGTGTGTCAAATTTGAACCTAATCGGTTGGAAATTGTACGAGTTGTTGGTTCGGCCAACTCGAAAAATGTATTTTGGAGATAAACGCGTTTAAAGTTTTAAGTTGTACCGTGTGCGTACCGTGCAGCCTTGCAAGGAACTTCGAAAATAAATTATTTAGAGTTTTTTCCGAGCCATAATCCTGCAATATGTTATTTCTGAGACCCTAAGGAACTATTTAAAGCAAAAAAAAAGCGATTTTTTGAAAATCCTAGAGTGGCATAACACCTTAAGAGAATAAACGAAAATAAAATTCATCTAAAATAATTTTTTTTATGAAATTCCTTATTAATTATAAAGTTAGAACCTTGGCATATGGAAAACACTATATCATTCAAAAGACCGCCTCGCAAATTTTTATAAACTTCGAACAACGGTGTCAAATCATATGGTCTCTTCGGCAAAATTTCATCGACAAGTCGACAGATTATGCGGCTAGGAAATTTCTCCGAACAGCGGATAGATTTTTATGAGAACCTTTGACTTTCATGTCAGAAATACACTCCGAGTGCTTGACATTCCTTTTAATTAATATTTTTTTTTAATTTTTTTTAAATTTGTTTTTAATTTTAAGTTTCCGAAATACAAGATTTTCTTTTTAAATTTCTGTTACTGAAAATACCTAGTAATTAAATTTGCCCTTGCCTACAGTAAAAAATTTCATCTTGGTACAAATTATGTTTGCAAATAAAACTGAAAGTAAATTTTTAATGAATGGTTAAGCATAAAAATTCTATAATGTCTGCCTATTTCCTTCAAACCCCATTCAATGCCACCGATTTTTCATTATACACATCAAAAGGCTACTACTACTTGCTCTTTATTACAGACATTTCCACTTTAGAGACAAAAGATGCAAAAACAGACGAAGCTCAAACGTGGTGATACAACTACAAAGTTAAATGAAAAATGGGAAAGGATACTCCGTAACCATCATAGCAACTGCGCACATCAATAGTTATAGAGCAGACAACAAACTGTCTGTTACAGTGGTGTGAAATGTGAAGCAGAATACTATTTCTGTAGTATTACTATTATTATTATTTTTTTTTTTGAAATCTCATACATCAAACTCCAGAGAAAACTACCAAAGCAATCGAGTGCATAGACAGGAAAAATGGCAAAATAATGAGCGCACAATAAGAAGGATACTCCACATTTACAATAGCAGCTGATACGAATAATCGTATATGTTCGTGCGAATATTTGTATTTGCTTTTTTACAGTTTTCCATACAACCAACAAAGCATGTGTGTTTGAGGTACTTGAACTTCCTGCATTGAACATCGTTCGTCATGCGTCGATCAGACGATTCGATTTCAATTGTCTGCCTTTGAAAGGTTTGGTGGTTTATTGGCAAACTGACGCGTCATGCCAAATGGTTTGGCAGGCATTCATCATTACTACTATTAATACTTTATATGGCGTATGCAAGGGAATATCACATGTCTGGTAGACTGTCGGAAAAATTGGCATAAAGGAAAAACAAATATATATTTTTATGGTGGATGTATGTATATCCCTATATTATAGATATGCAGTTTTTTAATGTCCGTTTTGCTTCCTTTATGTTACATCCTGTAGTAATATTCATAAATATTATAACGAAATGCTTTTGTCGGCATGCTTGTACATATGTAAGTACGACAGCATCTATATTGTATGACGCGGTTTGTAAAAGTCTGCAATCACTGAGTTGGTGGAATCTGTTTTTGATGAACTCATAAGCGCAAACGTTTTAATGAACCTCCAACAGTGATTGTCGGTAGCAGTTGTGTAATATTCATGATATGAGGATAATAAAATTAAAAAATACAAGAAAAATCAATAAAATGGAAAAAAATAAAATAAAATGACATCAAATCAAACAAAAAAAAATAAATAAAATAAAACAAAATAAAATGAAATAAAATAAAATAAAATAAAATGAAATAAAATAAAATAAAATAAAATAAAATAAAATAAAATAAAATAAAATAAAATAAAATAAAATAAAATAAAATAAAATAAAATAAAATAAAATAAAATAAAATAAAATAAAATAAAATAAAATAAAATAAAATAAAATAAAATAAAATAAAATAAAATAAAATAAAATAAAATAAAATAAAATAAAATAAAATAAAATAAAATAAAATAAAATAAAATAAAATAAAATAAAATAAAATAAAATAAAATAAAATAAAATAAAATAAAATAAAATAAAATAAAATAAAATAATATAAAATAAAATAAAATAATATAAAATAAAATAAAAAAAATAGAATAAAATAAAAAAATAGAATAAAATAAAATAAAATAAAATAAAATAAAATAAAATAAAATAAAATAAAATAAAATAAAATAAAATAAAATAAAATAAAATAAACTAAAATAAAATAAAATAAAAAAAAAATAATATAAAATAAAATAAAATAAAATAAAATAAAATAAAATAAAATAAAATAAAATAAAATAAAATAAAATAAAATAAAATAAAATAAAATAAAATAAAATAAAATAAAATAAAATAAAATAAAATAAAATAAAATAAAATAAAATAAAATAAAATAAAATAAAATAAAATAAAATAAAATAAAATTAAAAAAAAATAAATAAAATAAAATAAAATAAAATAAAATAAAATAAAATAAAATAAAATAAAATAAAATAAAATAAAATAAAATAAAATAAAATAAAATAAAATAAAATAAAATAAAATAAAATAAAATAAAATAAAATAAAATAAAATAAAATAAAATAAAATAAAATAAAATAAAATAAAATAAAATAAAATAAAATAAATTTAAATAAATTTAAATATAATATAATAAAATAAAATAAAATAAAATTAAATTAAATTAAATAAGGTTAAAAAAATAAAATAAAATAGAGTAAAATAAAGTGAAATAAAATAAAATAAAACAAGATAAACTAAATTTGAAAAAAAAATAATTTTTATTGAAAAAACATATAAAAAGTGTCTAGCTTAAAACTATATAGCAAATGGCTGCCTCAAAATTAGTTTATAGTCTAAGTTTTAGCATTAAGTTTGTACATATAATATATATTTATGCATATTGAGCTACAACTAAAAATCGTTTCTTAACAATCTGCTCACTGAAGCGAAAATTTGTTAAACTTCGTCTGCTGACGCACTTAGTTAAGAACATACGAACACATGTTAAATGAAGCATGCAGAGACGAAACGTTTACTGCTTTCACCTTTCAACAGATTTCTCAAGCACCGTATAACGTTCTTATATATTTATGCACTAGATTGCACTTTAATTAATGCACCCTAAACGCACGACGACAAATAAAGCATGTGTAAAATGCTCATTATACGCCCATTTGTTGCATAAAAACGACGAAAAATTGAATATTCCATTTATGCAATACCGAGTTTCCTGTCTTTAGCGGTGAAAAGAAGCAATGCAACGAGAGAAAGAATGGTAGGAAGAGTGGAAAATTTGTGCGTAGAGATTTTACTTACTTACTTTTATTGAGTCTTTGTAAGCAATAGTCTGCTAAAGGCATATAAATGTAGTTAAGTGTGTGAGTACGCCTTAATTTTGTGGCGTGCATGCAAGAAATTCACTGTGGTGTAATAAATATTTTGAGTGCGCACCTTGTTTTTTGGAGATAAAAGCATTAAAAGCCGTCACTCCTCATACGCTATACTTCCACATGAAAAGGTTAATTTGTTTTATCCTTTGAATTTTTAATGGCCTAAATAATCAGAATAAAAGTACTTAGGTGCCCTTCAAATGCGTTTCAACAATGCTTTAGTGCATTTTTATTACGCTGAACTCACATACCAGGGATATACATTAAAAATACGTGTTTAGAGTTGCGCATGCGCAGCACACATTTCTTAAAATTACCGAAAAGGTGTAAGCTGGTGCCATAAAAAAAGTGAAATTAGTTTAAAAATACACTTTTTTCTAATAAAATCCATTATCCTCATTATGAGTATACTCGGCATTTGTATTAACACTGCACATTGGTCACTTGAACTGCTTGATTTTTTTTTGTAGACTCTTTTTGATATTTCGTATATGTTTTCGTTGTACTATTTGTATTCAGGTGCGTTATAAAATCTTTAAATTTATTTGAAATTCTGAAAGCTGTCAGCACAGTGTTGAAATACAGCTGTATGTAGACAAAGAGGAGAAAAAATGATAAAAGTAGTAGTTCCAATGAATAGACAATAATAGCGCTTCCTTCTTGAATAAATAGCGTTCTCTACATAAATACAAATGCTAATGCAATTATGATGATCCTCCAATGAAAGATCGTGTAAAGTATCATATGATCCTCATGCGACCAAAAAAAAAGTAACAAATAAAGATAAACATTATTCTCTTCTCATCTATTTTTGTTACTACATACCTACATACATGCAGCCGCAGGCAATCAACTACAAAAGCAAAAAAAATACTTTTTTTTATATGCCTTGAATATTATTTCAGCTTCAAAATGCACACGAGGTGTTAAATATTTCAACTGGTCTTTGTTGCTCTCAGCTCTGCTTAGATAATTCGTAACAAAAGATGCATTTTCATGCCTTTAGCAATCAAACATCATACATATGTGTGTATGTATGTATGTATTTATTTTTCATTAATTCAATAATAATACGCACCATTGTATGTAGCTACGCGCGTGTATAAGTCGATTTAAGTGGTTTGAAATTATTAGTTGTTGGCTGTGTGCCTCATAGAAATGGCTTATATGACCGTTAAAAGGCTAGCACTATATTCATTGTACTCGTATGAGCGTTAACGCATGTGTGTGGGTGCATGTTGATTTAATGAAATTTGTATTAACACATATGCATGTAAAGAGCAAGAACATATGAATGATTGCAGGAAAAAAATATAAAAAAAAATAAAAAATTTAAAAAGAAGAAATGAAATAAAAACACACCAAAGAGTAGCAAGATTTTTGTAGCAGAAAATCGTAAGAAAAATGACTTTCTTTGTTTTCATGCACACAACTGCATTTGTAACATTAGTGATATGCATGTACATATATATTTTAATACCTCCATTCATCACATTTGAGCATATCTGTTACATCACAAATTTCTCTGCGCTCTTGAAATACAAAGAAACGCAACAAAAGTACATACTCAAGCCAAGGTGTGTTATAAATGCCAAAGCATATGTTCTTGTCTCTATATTTTGCTTTTCAAAAATTCTAAGGTGTGAAATTGATTTATTTTCTGAAATGCATTGCCTTAATATTTGTTAGATTTTTTTTGTAATTCATTTAATTAAAAATCTTTTTCTCGCTGCTTTTTGTTTGTGGTCTTGTTGAACATATGTTCTCAATGAATGATTTGTTTGTAACGAATTATAAATGGTACTAATTTAAAAATTTGTATTTCTTATGCACAAAAAGCAAATTTCCGGTAAGCTAGACATGCAGTTTTTGATAGCAGAATGTTTTATTATAGATTTTCTATATCAAAAGGAAGAAAACAAATGCCTTTTGGCAATTATCATTGAAGAAAAGATAAATATTTATATAATAAATAAATAAATATGTAAATAAATAATGAGTAAATAATAAAATAATAAATAATCAAATATATAAAATAATTAATTAGTTTTATTAATAATTAATACATAATAAAATAAATATTAAAAAATTAATAATTAAAGGAACAAAAATGTAATTAAAAACTAAATTAATTATTTATTATCAATTAATTAATTTATATAATAAATAAAGAAACATGTTAATAAAGAAATAAAAAAATAAAATAAATTAATAAAAAATAAAGAGATAATTATATAAATAAAGAAATAGTACCCGCAAATGTAGGCTACTTTTTTGCTTTTGTTTTTTTTTTAATTTGAAATATATATATCCTCTTTAACTTCTTTTATCACTCTGTATCCTTTCATTATAGACTTGACGGCGTCCTTAATGCAAGCAGAATATTCTTATTATAAATAACAATATAAATGAATAAGTAAATATGTAAATAAAATTAAGTAAATTAATGAATAAATAAGTAAATAAATAAATTAAATAAAATACAGTAATAAAAATAAATAAATAAATAAAAAATTAATATAGAAATAAATAATTAAATAAAAATAAAAAAAAGTATTAAATAATGCTCCCGAAATTAGGCTGCGCATCTCTTATTAATGAAATATTTTTTACAAAGAGCAATCATTTATATCTATAATAATATTTTCAACCCTTTCTGAGTTGGTAAATGTTTTTTTTTTTGATTTTTAATATATATATTTTAGCTTTTAACCCATTTGCGTTAATTCTCACTATGTGTAATGAATTGGTAGCATCCTAAATGTAGGCAATAATTTCTTATAAAATTAACGGGTTGTTCTCTGATTTTCTTGCCTTCATGTTGGTTTCTAAGTATTTGGTGTTCTAGCCACAGGAACATTTTAGTTCACTTAAAATTCTCTATTTGAAGCAGAGCACCTTATTGATGTTAGACAGGCCAGACCTAAATAAAACTATGTTTATTTCATAGCTAATGCTTCCTGATATGCATTGATAAACTTCTCCTGGAGCACATAAATCCTTGTTTTGCGCCCATTTTATTACTCTTCACACTTTCTTAAAATACCCGTGAGGTTTTGGAGTGTACTTCCTCTGTTCTTTCATGCGCTTACTATTAATTAATTTTAGAGAACATTCTGATATTAAGCATTTATTCAATATTAATGTGCACCATGAAGCGTGTCTGCTTTAAAACATTAATCAAAAATATTATCCCTTTTCTTTTTACAACAGTTGTTTTCCATTTGTTTAATTTCTTACGCAACTCAAGAATCCTTTTTTTTTGCACAATTAAACTCTTGCTCCCTCAGCAATCGAACTAATTCCAAAAAAGACACCAGCTGTTTGAGTGGCAAGCCTCTTCAAAATAAAAAAAAATAAATAAAAATATTTCAAACAGCACTGCCTACTTTAAGTGCGAAACAACCCTCACAATTTCCATTTTAAACGTTTCGTACACACCTCTAGCTAGTTTTTTTTGCACTGCTTTGCACGGGATATCAAGGAATGGTATAGAATTGTGGTTGCCACTCAAAATAGTATTGAGTGTTGCTAATGTAATAATGAAGGCAATTGGCAGTACGTTGTTGTTGTCGTCCAAAGCGAGGGGTTGGTCGGAGTACTTTAAAATCAGGCGACAAACCGCAAGCGTATATCTTGAGGAATAGAAATTTCAGTGAAAAAAAAAAAAAAATTTTAAATTTTTACTGTCACAACAATTCCACTTTGTTTAGAGTTTGGTAGAAAAATTAACGGAGGGGTTGACAATTTGCAGCGAAAACATCTGTGCAAAAGTCAAAAAGGTATTAAATGTTAGATTCATGTGATTTACTAACACAAATAAGCACTAGTAGGTCAGAAGGCGCGACTTGAGGCGAGCAATAGATACGAGTATATTTCTTTTGCTTTTTATGTTGCCATATGGTAGTTGTTTGTTGTTGTTTCCAAGAGTTACTGCTGCTCAAAAGTAAATGCGACTTTTTTGTTGCAATAAAACATACAACAAATATATTCATACTACCTTCCCACTATCACGACCTAACGCTCCTCTAAACATTGTTACATTGCCTTCGACTCTTCCTGCTGCCATTTCGCTTTTGTTGATTTAGCCGCTGGTATTAGCAGGGATCAATTGCGTACAAATGGTGTTGACTGTCATGCAGACAAATACATATGTAGGTGTGTGCGTGTGCTTGTGTTTGTCTATACGAGTATGCTTTTGCAACTTTACCTTCTGCTTCATTCTGTCATGCAGCGCTTGGCATTTTCCCCTCCTTTGGCGGCAATCACGGCATTGCTGTCGCATAACAGGCTTTAAACATTGGAACAGCCAGCCAGCCAACCAGCCCCCTTTGCTTCTAGCGCATTAAAGAGGCTTTTAGCGACATGGAAAACACATGTGACTTACTAAAGCGAGAATATAAAAAATTGAGAAAAAGTTCAAATAAAAATCTGAACATGTTTTTTTGCTGTTTTTATTATTATTTTTTTCTAGCACATTTATGCCCTTCTATGCATAGTTCGATTATTTATGGTCTAAATATAGGTAGTAGGCATGTTGTATGTATGTGTTTAAACATTCGCCCTCATGCTTAGCCTAGCGAGAAAGTCAAGCCAATGGAGGGTCGCTGCATTCAGCTGACTAATTAGTGTCAAAATATATTACTATTGTATATGTCATGAAATTAATTGTCTGCAATTATTTAATTAATGCAGCTTCTTTATTAAAAGGTTTTTAAATAATTGCAGCAGAGAAAAAATCTATTATAAATGAGTCCAAAGTGAGTTATTTTTAAGTCCAAAAAATTATGAGAACTTAGAATGTGGCTAATTTGTGGTGATTAGAAGGGCAGGAAATTTTTTAAACAAATATTAGCCTGGATATGGTTGAAAAGAAAACGAAAAATAAAAAAATGCTGAATTATGAAAATGAAAGTATGCAAGATTAGAGTCAATATTGTTTACTGATTATTGGTTACAAATCAATGAACTTTGGAGCTATAAAAAAATTGTTTTAAGGTCAAATTTAAATTGTCAAGAGAAAAGATAATGAATTTTACAAGACTAATTTAATTAGGATTTCATATACCTATTTGGTTTCACCTACCCAGCCCGAACTATTATATTAATATAAATTGAATTTTTTTTTGGCAAAATTTTGTAGTGAAATTATTTTTTTTCGATTGCTCAATACTTTTGGTCTTTAATACTCCTAGCATCGACAATCACATGTGAGCTTTGGACTCATACAAATGATTGACACCTTTCTCAAATACACAGTTGAAACAGAAATAGTTGTAGTATCAGTACAAATGTAATATAACCTAAAATAAAATGTTTGATTTAAAAACAAATGTTAGCATCTCATTACGTCTCTCTTAAAAAAAAATAGAAAAATATTTCTCAGTTTTGTGATTAATAAAATCTTTGAATATATTGTTGAACTAAGATGATCTCTGTGTGCATAAGCTTTACAAGCAACTTAGTTATCCTAATGAAATGTACAACAGTACACATGATAGGTAAATTTTTTCTAAGAAAATTGGCAACTTTGCCTTCACCACAATTACATAGAGTATCAAATACCGAAGATTCATTTAGTTTAAAAACTGATTGATTGTATAAAATTATTTGCATTAATTCGATTTATTAACAATTTTCATCCTTTTCCCATAAATACAAATAAAATTGTTAGACGAAATTCTTAATCAGATTTGGTCAATAAATATATTTTACTATTTTTCTATTTATGCTGACAATGTGTGTGTTTCCTATTCATTTTATATTATATTATTTTATTTAATATTTTGTTTATTTGTTATTATACTTATTTATTTTTATATTTTTTTCCTTTTACTTTTTCCAATTCTTTTAATATTTTATTCTTATTTTTATTTAATTTTTTTATTTTATCTTATTAATATATATAATGATTATTATATACTATATTATATATTAATTTTTTTTTTATTAAATCTGTAATTTTTCATTTTTTATTTTGTTTTTAACTTTTTTTTTGTATTTTGTTGTTTGTACCTAGTTTTTTTATATTTTAACCTTTTTTAATTATTTCTTATTTTTTAATACAAACAATTTTTTCAGTTTATTTTATTTAATTTATTTTTTTTTTAAGTTTTATTTTATTTAATTTTCCAATGATTTCTTTCAATGTAATTTTTAATTATGTTTATTTATTTTATTTTTTAAAATCAATTTAATTTAATATAGTTTTATTTTATTTTTATTTTTTAGTTTATTTTATGTTTTATTTTATTTTACTTTGTTTTATTTGATTTAATTTAATTTAATTTTATTTTATTTTATTTTATTTTTATGTTTGTAACATCCGATTAGTTTTAGAAGTTTTAATAAAAAGGCTGAAAATATTTGTTATATTTGATTGTGTGTCATGTGTTGGAAAATTATGACGAAGTTGCTAAAAATTATTCAATAGAGCCATGCATTTTGATCAGCTGACTGCTTAAGTGCAGAATTTAATTTTATTTATATGTCCACAAGTGAGTATATATAATTTTGTCGGCATCATTAAAGTTATGACAATATTCAAATTTCATTTTAAGATGACATTTTTATTGGGCGCACATCCAGCAACACCCACTCATAAATAAAGCACTTTGTTTTGGGCGAATAAATAACATACTTCTAATACATATATACATATAATATGAATGCTTAATATGAATTTACATGTTCTTGTATAGGTATGTGTATATATGCTTTATGAAAGCTCTATTTATGTTTGAGTAAGTTCTTGTGCTTGTGGCCAATTTTTCACAGTCCATTAAAAAATCTGAAGGCTTTCTAGTCACCGGAAAATCACGGTTTCTTTGTTGTTGGTTTTTGTTTTCTTTATACTTTTAATATTTGTGAACATATGTTAAGTATGTGTGTACCAAAGTTTATGACACACAAATTCTGTAAGAGACAACTTCTTCGGTCTTATAATTCAATATTAAAATGCCACAAAATAGAAGAATAAATAAACTTAGCGATAGCAAAAAACTCAAATGAATGGAGACACACATACATATGCAAATCTAGATGGATTTATGGTAAATAATGGGATTGAGCTAGTGAATTATAGTGAATAACATACATACTTATAGGCGTATTAAATATTTATGAAAGTGGCGGTGCATATTTACATTTCAAAAAGCTTGACTGATGAGCTATCCACACATATACAAACAACAAAGTTCTATAAACAAGGGAAAAGCAAGCAGCAGATGATGGAGTATGAATGAAGGGGTTTAAGTTTATGTTATGTCATACTCATACTACGAGTACATATGTGCATGGGTGTGTACTACATATGTGTGTGCACCCCGAAAATTTGGTTGACTTCATTTCTTATTGGAAAACCAATTTTAGTTATATTAAATAATTCAACAGCAAACAGCGAGTGCATTATAAATAAATATATGTAGACATAGCCCTTGGTGTCATAAAATTTTTATGATATGTGTTTTCACGCCTTTCATCACACATTTCCCTTCAACTTCTGCTATTAGTAATGATAAAATTGTTTGCTGTTTGTCGTGATTTAGTTTGGTACTTGTGGTTATACGCTGATTTTGGGATTTAATCAAAGGCACATATATGTACCTATATACAATACATATATGCATAAATGCGCTCTAACATAAAAACGTTCCTATGTTTGTATGTGTAGGTGTGTACCAACTATTTGGGTTGCTGCTTTACCAGACCCGCTGCGCTTTAGTGCCTTTCTTGCTTCAACGCTCGCAACAAAAGCAAGTTTTGAATTTTCAAATCAAATTTTATTAGTCATAAAATGCTTTGCTGCCACACAATTAGTTAAAGTTTCACATATGCAAGCCCTTTAAAGCAGCAGCTGTTGTCGCAGTCAGGCATTTTATGAAAAGTGGCTAATAAAAAAATCCTTTTGGGCGCATAGGCAGACCAATATTTTTACTTAAAATTTGCTTAGGCTTATTTTTCTGTTCCTTTTTGCTTTTCTATTTCGGTGCCTCTTGGAAAACTGATTTGCATAAATATGGGTCATTTGTGGTTATAAAAAATGGATAAATTTGATTTTGATTTTATGCCGCTTTAATGACTTCATTTGAAATTGAAGCGGATTTTGAATAATTTTATGACCGTTCCGATGAGAGAAATAATAGTTTTTATTCTACGTAGACAGTTTGCGGGAAATTTGTTTAAGGAAGTACAAATTTGTAACTTATATGTACGGGAAGTTAACCCATTTGTAACTAGTTTGTAATTAGTTGTGTAAAAACTAGCTTGTAATGGGCTTATAGTAATGTAAGGAGCTCAAACGCATAGAATAACTTAAATATGTGATATTTAAAATAACTGAACTACTTTGCGACTAGTTGTGTTAGAACTTATCTTTTTAATGGTTTTAATTGTTAAAAGTTATTTTAAAAAGTCAAATTAAACGCCTGATATAATTTAAACTCCTTATGTTTGTTAAAAGCAATTTAGCCTCTTTTGAACTATTTTGCTACTAGTTGTGGACAAACTAGTTTTTGATTAGTCCTGCGCGAGGTAGGGCTTAAAAATTACAATTGCAAAACAATAATGCATGCCGTAATTAAAATTTACATTATTTATAAAAAAACTAACTGCTCTCCTTGGAACTAGTTTGTAAGAAGTAGCTCTTGTTGGTCGTACGCAATGATGGGCTTGTAAAAAATTGATTTAAAGTTTACCTCGGATGAAATTGCTGCTTATTTCATAGTATGTCATAAGCCAATAATTTCGTTCCGAGCAGCAACAACCGTTGTGTGTTGCTCTCACTGAGTAGTACAAAAATAAGATATTTCAATAATGTAAGAGTGAAATATAATTATAAAAGGAAGAGTCAGATTTATTTTTGTAATAATTATATAAGTATATTTATTTTAAATTATAAAAAATTAACTCATTACTTTCGAACTAGTTTGTAACTAGTAGTGAAAAAACTAAATTATAACTAGTTTTATATGACTAGCTTTTAGTAAATTTAAAATAAGTTTTCAAATAATTTTGAAAAAAAAAATAAATTTTTTACTCCCTATAAATCGTCTATTGTGCACTTTTTCACTCAATTGCCGCAGTAAATAGATGCCTCCGCTGCTTGCTACATTATATTATATTTGTACATACATATTTTTAAAGATTTATAAATTTCTATGTACGCTTGCATTTTCTAAAACATCACTTCAGCATTATTGCACTACCAACAGAACAATACAACTATCTATGTACATCGCTTTGACAATGCCGTTTTGTGTAAGCACAATGCTGTGCAATTTTGCAAAAATCCTTACGGAAGCCATATGAGACAATATTCAAATAAATAGACGTCAATAATATATGCGCATACGAGTATATCGATTCGATTGTCTGAGCTGCGGTAGTGGCAACAGGAAATTGTCTATGGGTAGAGTGGAAAAGAAAAAATAAAACTTTACAGAATTGTACAATAAATGCAAAACTAGATTTCTAACAAATGCTTGCAAATAGAGAGAAGAGAGTTTGCGGCTGAGTTGGAGAATTAGTTAACAGTTGCTATCTATTGCTAAGTTAATCCATTTGTATAGGGCTTAGAAAACTTTAATGTCATGTGGGGCAGCTTGTCTGATAGGAGGAAGTGAGATAATTTAGTGAGTTCAATAATTTATTAGAAAACTAAAATCAGAAAATAAGTAAAAAAATAAAATAAAATAAAATGACCTAAAATATTAATATTAATTTAATAATACCACAAAGAAAAAAATAAATTAATGACATGAAATAAATAAAATAATATATAAAATAAAAAAATAATAAATAAAATAAGATATATTTTTTATATAAAGTTTTAATCTTAATATTGTATTTAAATAAAATATTTAACAAATAAGATATAAAATATCTCGTTCGCTTTATTTAATCAATAATTTAAATTGATCTTAAAGGCCCATATGTAGGTACATATCTCGAAAATATGTATTTGATCATCAACACTATTCTTCACTTATGCAGTAGCGTGCCTTTCAATCACTTCCTTATGTATTTACGTATTTTCCACTTGTCAAGCGTAGACAACTTCACTGTGACATGTCAATCTAATCCAGCGTGAGCACAAAACTTGAGTACTCACGCTAGGTCTTGACATGCCTGTGTCTGTGTCTATGTGCGCGTGGTATAAATGGAAGAAAAATAAAAATTTAGAATGCACAAAAGTGCAGTTAGAATCAATAGTATCGCTTAAAATGCAGCTAAACACATATATTTATCCCTAAAGGTGCTTATATGGCCGCATTTATGTATATCTATGGGTGCGTGTTAGCCTTTAAAACCTCAGTACATGAGATTTCATGTTGTACTCATGAGTTTGTACTTCTTTGGCAGCCACGTGTGTGCTTCAACGCCTTGTTTTTGTTTCTAATGTTTTTCCTTCATTTGCTTTTTGCATCGATTTCTGAATGCGCGCCTCCTGCATGTTCACAGCCAACTTAACTTGAAAAGCTGTCTGCTGCTACTTAAGCTCTACTAAAGCTTTAAATGGGTGTTAGAAATTTTATTTGCTGTAAAGTCAGAGTATCTTACATATTGTTGAAGAAGGGAATGGCTAAGAGTACTATTTGGTTATACTATAAATACTAATACGTATGTACGAGTATATACCTATAGCATACTTCAAAACTTATGTATGTAGTTTAATATACATACGTACATTTGTATGTTGTCGCTGTCTATCAATTGTCTGGCATTTTAGTCATGGTATGGCTACGTCATTGCATATATTTAATACATTTAGCATCTAACTATAAATGAGCGCCTCTAGGTAATACTTTTTAAATTTAAAAATATTTAAAAATGGAAAGATAAAAACTTTCAATAAATTTTTTGTCATAATTAAATTACTTAAATAATTACCTCAATTACACGAATTTAATAGTGCTTAACTGACAGTTCAGGAGATAAGATATTGAGCTTGAAATGCTTGAAATGAAATTAAGACTCTCGAAACATTATTAAAAATTATAATAATTATTGTTGTTGTGAAATATTTAATAATTAACAAAAAAAAATATTAAATAAAAAAGAGTAAATTAAAATACTGTAAACAAAGTTATATAAAAAAATAAATAAATTAAAATAAAAGAAAACAAAATAATTAATTTAAATCAAATATTTTTAAAAGAAAGAAGAAAAAATTAAAATATATAACAAAACAAATATACCTATTTAATTTAACTTACATTCTCTAATTTGGTAAAAAAAATATAAGAATGAATGCATTAAGTTTATGGCAATGAAATTATAGTCTAAGAAAATGTACATAAATAAATGAAAAGCTACAAACGCGGCACCTCCGGCCAGCCCTACGCACCACATACAATACCTACAGTGCACACTCTCACAGTTATACAATTGTAAGCATTCAGCATCCAAACAATTTTATGGTAATGCACTCCACACATTGCAGCAGCAGATTTTCAAAAGAAAAAAATGCATTCAACTTCCAGCAACCAAAAAAAACAAAAAACAAAAAAAAAATTATTTACATCTTCCTGCTCTGCAGCTATTTTCAATTCAAAAATTTTCAAGGGCAATGATTAATTGTGCCGGCTGGAGTTTTGGTGCATGCAACAAGCGCGCACACAGCACATCAAACAGCTTGTACGACATATGTAAAAATGACAGCAAAGCAAAATTCTTAACTAGGCATTTAAGGCAGCCGACACTTGTAGACACATTAGAGGCATACAAAGATGCAAAGACAAAGTAGCAGAGCCACAAATTCACTTGGGGGAAAAGGCAGGCGTGAGAGCAGATACAAAAGCCAAAGAATTATAAATATTTGTATGCATGTGTGCACGCTCTGGCTTTCTTGAATACTTTTTGTTTTCATTTAGCACTTTTCTTAGATTTGACCCCGACCTTTCTATTATTATAACATTTAATTTTTCTTTGCCACTTCGTTTGTGTTTTCTACACCTTCTCATTTTCCTCTAGGAACATACATAAATGGAGATGTGTTATAGAAATGCACTTTTCTTGACTGCTCCTACTTAATACAACGGTGCAAAAGTAATCGTAAATTGATTAAAATTAATTGCATTAAGACTCGTTCGCCGATGAGACACATTAATCTTTGTGTTAAAGTGCATTACATATCTACATATATACTCGTACATACATGCATATGTAAATAGATACATACAATCACAAGTAGTGGAAATACAGCAGTCATTTGAAAGAGGTTTAGTTTACGAATGGAGCGTTTGTTGTTGAGGCACGCGCCTTTTACATAATTTTAGAATAAACCGACTCCGTTGTTCTCGTACTACTGAAATGCTTCAGTGGAGCGTAGAGTCATTTAGTGGAAAATTTATTGCCAACAAATGGGAGTGTAGATTTCCATTTATGAAAATATTTGGATAGCAGAGAAGGGTCTAGAAAATTTAGAAAATTTAATAATTTTCGATTTTGTATAAAATCTAACAATTGTATGCTTATTATAGCTGTATAGTTATATATTAAATTATCCTTTACTTACGTTGTACACTTTGCTGGCTCTTAGTGGGTCTATTCTTGCCAGCTCTTTTGCTTGTTATAATTTTTTTCATCACACCATACCTAAATTAAGCTTAAACTCAGCGTCGTATGTGCACCGAAAAGTTGAAACGAATTACAAAAATTTCGAAACTATCCACCCCTCTCTGTCGGCTATAACATTTTAGTTTAAGTATTTTAAATTGGATTCGGATAAAATTTGACTACGAATTTCCAGCTGAATAAATGATTCTTGACAACTTGGAACTCTTATTTCCATTTTTTACCTTTTTTATTTTATTTCGTTTTATTTAATTTAATTTATTATTATTTTTAATTATTTTTTTATTTTATTTTATATTATTTTATTTTATTTTATTTTGTTTTATATTATTTTACTTTTTTATTTAATTTACTTTAATTTAATTTTGTTTTGATTTATTTTATTTTATTGTATTTCATTTAATGTTATTTAATTTTATTTTAATTTATTTTAATGTAATTTATTTATTTTCTTTATAAATTTATTTTAATTTAATATATTATTTTTATAGATTATTCTTTATTTTATTTAATATAATTATTTAAATTAATTTTAATTTATTTTGTTTTGTTTTGTTTTATTTTATTTTATTTTACTTTATTTTATTTTATTGTATTTAATTTAATTTAATTTAATTTTATTTTAATTTATTTTACTTTATTTTACTTTATTTTATTGTGTTTTATTTAATTTTTTTTTAATTTAATTTATTATTGTTGTAGATTATTTCTTTATTTTATTTAATATAATTAATTAAATTAATTTAATTTAATTTAATTTTATTTTATTATATGTTATTTCTATTCTTTATTTTTTTATTTTATTTAAATGTATTATATTATATATTTTGTTTTATTATTTTATTTATATTATTTGTATTTCTAGTTTTTACTTTTTATATTTTCTTTCGTTTTTTTTAGTATTATTTATTATCATTATTAATTATTTTATTTCATAATTATATTTTTTATTCCATTTTATGTTTATTTTTTAGTTGCTTTTCTAATTTTAACATAATTTCTTTTCTTTGGGTTATTGTCCTTTCCTTCTCTATTTATTTACTCTCTACCGCCACTTAACTTGCAATCTCATCTTGCTCATTTTCAATGCCCTCAAAGAAAACGCAACACTTCATATTGGCTTTGAGCTATTTTTGAATGAAAAGAATTCAAACTTTAATTGCCGAGGCTCTACGTCTTATACTATTTATTAGCGGCTGCTTAAGTGCAATCAAAACTAAAAGCAAAAACAAAGGCAACACAGCATACGAATATAAAAAATTATAATTACAAGATGGAAAATTGTGTTCGTCTGTGGCATATTTATTAATTTCAATTAGGCTTGCCGCCATAAACAACAACAATAAATTTAAGGGGGAACGCCTCAGACTAGAAAATAGTTAAAGATGCTGCTTTGAAAGCGTTGAGGATTTTTTCGAATAGTTTTCTTCTCTATTTAATTTGAAATATCATTCAAGTACAATTTACTTCGTAAAGTCATAATTTCAATTATCATTGAAAATTGTTCATCATCATTAGGCGCTGCATCATTTTTGGTCTATCGTCTGCTGCCCTTCAAGTGCTCATCCGAATATAAGCAACTCTCAGTTTTATAATTTTTGCTTGTAAAGTATTGGTTGGTTGGTTGTTGGTTTTGTTGCATACAACTTCGTGTGTGTCTCAGCAATATTTTTGTCTATCCTTTTCGATTCACTCCTCGTTTGTGGCGTCTGGACACATCTGTTTGTCTAACTCTTCGTTTAACGGCTTGGACTGTCTGCTGTTCGGGTTTGAGTGTTTATCTTCTCTTAATTGGGTTTTGATTGTAATCTCAAGTAAACACACACACACCCATATATATGAATTTTTGTTTTTGCTAATTGTTAAAATAATACAGTGCACATCTCATAAATGCCACAAGAGACACCCACATGCACACATAATCGCAAATACTGTAGCTTATCCAAAGTCGCTCCGTTGGCCTGTCAACTATTTCATGACAATTTGTGTACATATATACAAACATATGTCGCTTGAAACAATCTTTGTTTACCCATTCAATTGCCTTGGCTTATAGTTTACTCTTATCAAAAAATTCACGCTCAACCTCTTCTCTCGAACCTTTTAATTTTTTTCTTCATGCTTTTTCAAGTAACTCGTCGTCGATGTTTACTCCAAATTCGTTTCAGCAATGTGTTTTCAACACTTGGTCTCTAACTCAGAATTCGGGGCTATCAAAGTCAATTTTCTCTAATCTTGTTCTTATTTCCTTTTAGTGTTATTGACTCTTGAGTCTCGGTCTCTTATCTTCTTGCTTTAATTGAAATACAACGCAGTTTGCCTTATTTTATATCCAAACAAGTGTGCTCTTGAAACATTTTTGTTTATTTCATATCTATGTACGAGTATGTATTTTGAGTAATAAATATGTCAAAGGCCAACTGTTGTCAATTCGACTTTGGGGGTCATGTAATGGAATTTTAAAGGGATAGAAATTATGAACTAAAGAGTTGTCAGTTGCGATTAGGGATTTCAGCTTTAAAGAAATAATAAAAGGCACACATCATCTAGTGTCTATGGTAGAAGAATTTGTATTTTTTAAACCAGCTGTTATGAGGAGAGGCCATTCTATAAGATGTTCTTTCGATATATAATTTAACTCATTTTAGAGAATTATGCTAATCTTAATATTAAATTTATCAAAGTCTTAAGCAGAGTCGGGAACAATTTTTCGCCAAAAAAAATTGTAAAAATAATTTGTTTACAATTATATTTGACTGGCCAAAGCCAACTAAGTCCGATTTACTGAACACATCCAGTTGAGATCCTTCTACTTGTCCATTGTATTAGGGGATTCTGCCCCGCTTACGCGGTAGGCCCCAATGGGAAATACAAAGTGACTTCCAATAGTGATCTGATGCTAGTGCGTTGACTGTTTGTTTTGGTGGCACGAGATATTTCGTCTTGTCTTCGTTTATACCAGACTCATTCGCTTCGTTGCTTTGTATAACCTACAGAAAGTAGAACAATTGGCGTGGTCATTAAGGACAATTATATCCATTTTAGACCCTTATAGAGCATATCTTGTTTTTGTAGCGCGAACTAAACTCTATATATAGACAATACAGTAATGAAAATATGATGATCAGGAACGTTCATTAAAAATTCATTCATTGTAACCACTGAAGCGATTTTCGGCCGAACTCCTCCAATTTTTGTTTTTCCAACAAATGGAGCGACCTACATTTTATACTAAGCCGCCTCGGAACGGCTGAATTCATTTAATAGTGGGTTCAAATGTTTGGATTATTTGCCTTATTTTTTTAGGACAACCCAGCCACCTTCTCGTTGAGAAGATTGCTATATCCGAGTAACAAAATACTTTTCGGAAAGAATTTTTTTATTTTATAAAATCAATTTTGGTAATAATTATGGGCGTATTTCAGCAATAATGCTCCGAATATTCTTTTCCAAAGCGTCAATCATCTCGCGCTCATCTGCGTAGACAAGCGACTTCATTTAATCACACGAAAAATAGTCCAGCGGTTTTAAATCGCATGATTCTGTGCTTAAATAAATTGTTTGGTTCGTTGAATGGCATGTAGCGTCGTCCACATCAACATCCTCCAATTCAGGTACGAAGAAGTTATTAATCATGGCTCTATAACGTTCCGCGTTAGCTATAACTTTACAGTCGGCTTCATTTTTGAAGAAACACATATGAACCAATGATTCCCTCTGCCCATAGAGCACACCAAACAGTGACTTTTTGAGGATCTTTACAATGTTTTGGGGATTAACATAACGGTAAACGCCATAATTTTGTTTATTAACATTTTATTAAATAAATTTTTCTTTTGAAAATCGGCCCTTGCACTTAACATGCGACGCACTTGAAAGTCGTTCGGATTAAATTCTAGCATGAGTTGGATTTTGAAGACCCATAAACTATAATTCTTCCAATTGTTGTGAGCAGTGTCAGCTGGACTCATTCAGTTTTCCTGCTCCGCAGCAACAAAGTGTTTTCGGTGCGCATTGCACGACGACTCTCCTACCCTATAGTAATGTTGGTGCGAGACCGGTTCATGGTTGCTCCAATAATCGATTTTACTGGACAAATCCGTAAAATTATTGCCTCGTTGAGAGCCACACGTCTAAAAAACTCCAGTATTATCATTCATGACTTGAGCAGTTTTCGATGTTTCTAAGTTTTAAACTTAAACACTGTAAATACCGTCATATAGGATCGTTAGAAAGAGTGGTGTAAATCCGTGCCATCAACCTATTATTCCTTTTCAAAATTCTATTATTATGCTATCCTCTACATCCTCAAGAAGTCTCTGGGCTAAAAACTGTTTAAAAATAATTATGTTTTTCCAAGAAAATACTGCGACGAGTAAGTGTTATACGTGTATGTACATACGAACATAAAATAATTTCATTAAGCTATTAAAATTTATTAAAATTTATTTTTATTGATTACCTACTTTGCTTAAATAAATATATTAACATCGAGTAGGCATAATTGCTTTTTGGTAATAAACAAAATCACAGCACTCGAAACAGCGATAAATCACTATGTAATATTTATATTTATTTCCGTATTAAATCAAAATAAAGTTTTATGATCGCTTATGACACACACACACATACATACTCGTACATACCACACTACAAAGGCGTCTGTGACAAAGAAAAACAACAGGCGGTTATAGCTTGGCTGCCTCTCAGCTGATAAGAAGCCTGATTATTTCACAGCTGTGAGCTAAAGTATAAACAGTAGCGTTATCTAGGCAAACACAGAGACACATACCAGCAAAGAGTATGTGGCTTTCTGATTAAAGTCAGTTAAGTACATATTTAAATATAAATATTGTGGGACATTTACCCAAATCAATACATTATGTTCGTAAGTATGTATGTGGGTAGTACACGACACCAAGTGTGTAATCAATCATTATCGTGCAACGGTTTAAATATATTTAGAACAAATATTTGTGTCTCTCACCATACCATGCATATGTACACGTATGTATGTTTGTGTGGCTTTGTTTCGTTTTCCATTGTGAAGTAGCAATAAAAAATTATCAAGACAGTAGCATAATCGAATGGTAAATATTTACAGTTTGACTGGCTGATAAGCGGTTGGGAAAAGTAAATTTCTCGTTTGTGGAAGTTTAAATAAAGGTTGAAAGACAAGCGAAGAAAAATTTGGCAAAGTTTTATTACAAAAAATGTTAAAGCAAGTTCTGTTGATTTGATCACTGAATTGTGATTGAAGAGAATTTTATACCGACAGTTTAACGTAGAGTAGAAAACAAGTTTTACACTTGTTACAAGTCCTGTATTGATGAAAAACTACTTTGGAAGTGAAATTCTAATACTTTTACTTTTGTTTTATAATTTTTACGGGTTTGCTTTATATTCTACCGAATTCTCTTAGGTTAATCCGATGTATTCTCGTACTCATCTTAACTCAGAGCAAACAAAAAAGGTAAGTTAATTTAGGATTTCAAGCACGTTCAGGATAACAGATCCTTTAAGGGGTTGTATGTGTTTCTCAGCTTCAAGCCTCGAACTCTTTTATTGTCTTATTAGTTTCTAGAATTTCTAGAGAATATTTTACTATTTTTTCAAGACGATCTGCGATTGCGAGGGGCGACCGCAATAGCAGATATATATATATGTATTTATATATATTTATGAATATATATACTCCAGTTCCCTTCTGAGTGCCCAGCTCTCTCACGAATTCGACACAGAACTCTTGTGAAAGTAAGTATTAAAAATCATACCGACTATAAATAATTTAATTTGGAACATTAACGGCTAAGCTGGCTGTGGTCCGGATGGATAAGAAGACGCCAGCAGACGAAGAGGAAGACTACCATTACGTTGAAAGGACCAAGAGGAGAGCGACCTGGTATCACTTGGTATGTCCAATTGGCGCCGAACAGAGAGGGGAAGGAACGAATGGAAATGGTACAGTTAATAGGAACCGAGGGTTAAAATCCTTCGAGCTGCACTCCTACCTCCCTTCCTACCTAGTAAGTCATTATATTCTCAAGTGAAAAATAATTTTGAACTCTGTTATTTGAAGCGAATATGTTTATTTTTAGATTTGCGTATGATATCTTCTGTAAATTATCCGTATATAGGAAAATATCTAAAAGTATATTGATCTATTTATATATCAGGAACTACTTCCTATTCGTTTGATGCACTTAATGGTTCTATTCTATGTAGACGGTATATTAAAACTAATGCTCTTGTTCAATATTGGGATTATTACAATATACGTGTATTGTATTTTGGGAAAATAATGAATTTCTTTTTACTACACCAAACATATCTGAAATCTTTCAGAAATTTATTTTTAAGAACTTTTATATATTCAACACATAAAAATTAATATTGCTTAATGATGACAAGCTATTTTTTTCTGTACCTCTCTATTTTTGACTCCTCCTTGTGATGATATATCCTTTTTATTATCCTCAGTATTTTCTTCGTTGCCGCCAAAGCGATTATATTGAAACAGGCGACCCATATTGCGCATGATTATATATATATTTTTTTTATTATTAACTTTAAAATTTTTAGTTTATAATATATATATTGTGAATGTGTAACAATAAAAATCTTTAATTTTTTTAATATTCTATATAAATTTTTTTATTTTCTTTTTTAATTTTAACAATTTATATATTTATCAATATTATATACTTTCTTTATGTTTTTTCCAAATATTTTTTTTAATGTTTACTTTGAAGTCCAAGTTTCGTTACTTAATTAAATATTTTGGCAATTTCTTTGGGCACTGCTACACTTTAAAATGCACTAGTTATTATTATTATTTTTATTTAAAATTTTTAATTTAATTTTTTTTGTTTATTATTATTTTTTTTTTTGAAAATTCACAATCATACATCGATCGGAAAATGTTGTTGTTTTCGTTGATAATTTTTAATATTAACACACGCATTAAACTTCATATAACTGTGTACGCATTTTCCAAAACTCTCTTGTTTACGTTTTATTACCCACATAAAATCTTCGCTCTATTTATGTTTTCCGTACAACATATGTATGTAAAACAAATTTCCAATCTCCACTAAAGTCGCGTCACTGAAATTTCCATCGAGCGATCACCGCAACGTGCACGCCAGCAATGATTCAATGAGACGGGCAGAGACTTTGTTGTAAGTATTGTTGATGTTGATGCCGCTGTCAAGTCACCGGCTACGTTGGCTGTTGGTTCGAGTAGAGTGTACGAGTATGTAGTGAGCAAATGATGTTGCTTTGAGTGATGATGATATTCACGGCATTACAGAAGTGGTCGATGCCGATAATTAAGTTCTCTACTCCTGATAGCACTCAAAAAAAAAGGGAAGCAAAAGAAAAAAAATTAAAAAAGAGAGTAGAAAAAATCACTCGAGCGACTCGGGGTCAGCAACGGTGCGGCGTTCATTGGTACCGTACCGCACCGTACCGCACATTCAAATTGAGAGAACTCATTCAACATTCAGAGTCAACAACAAGAGCAAGCAGAAGACAACTCATATACACAACACACATACATACTTACATGCTAAATACGAGTCTACTATGAGGAAAAAGCACTGCAGGGGTGCACAAATACTTGTACATTCATACAGCGGTAGGCAACAGTTTTCAATACAAATTTTTGTATGTAAATGTGTTTGTGTGTTTGAATTTGCTTCACATGCCATTTGCGACTACTGACAGTTGCTGGTTGAGTCAATAAGTAGACAGCAATAGCAACAGCAACAGCAGTGGAGAAAAAAAACAAAGAAAGAAATTGAAGTAGAATTAAGAAAAAGTGCAAAAAATAGTAGTAGCTCTGTATAGTAGTGGTAGTAGTAGTAGTAGTAGTTGTTGTAGTAGCACTCCATAGGGCGACGCCATGAAAAAACTGCGAATATGAAATGAAATATACTCGAAACTCGGACAAATTCAGTAAAAAAGAATTCTGCATCGCAGGCCGCCCATGTGCCTATGCATTTGTTTTGACATCTAACCATGTGTGAGTATGTGTGTGCGCCACGGGGAAAGGCACTCAATTGCAGTGAGCGAATAAAAAATTGCTGAAAATAAAAACTATAAACTAAAAAAAAGAAAGAAAAAAAAAACATACCAACAACTCGAACAAATTGCTACTACTGAAGCGGAGCGGAAGCGGTCAGTGGCAATAACAGTCACAGAAATAAAGGTAGTGCATGTGTGTGTGAGTGTGAATATGCAAGCTCTTTCATATATGCATGTATGCATATGAAACAGCTGACCACAGAGTGCCGTCGATAAAAATAGTAGTCACATTTGACTGCCGGCGATGAGCCGCTTGAGGCCCAAACTACGCAGCAGAGAGCATAAACACACACACACACACACAGATGATTCGTCATGTTTTGACTGTCATATAGCCCGCATTCACTAGTTTTGCCATCATTGGCACCCTCATTGCGCGCCTACACACACCCTCACTGCTCTACTGCAATATTTCACTCATCAAACGTAGTGGCAAGTCTGCAATGAACTACTTCACTCCAATGCGCTTCATTCCACTCCACAGCGCATCGGCTACATGGCTACAACAGGGTGGTGGTGGTGTTGTTGGTGGTAGTGCTGGCCTCTCGACATTTTTAATTTTTCGGTATTTCCATTATTTACTACTTTGTTTACTACTTTCTTTTCTTTTTGCTCTTCAAATACTACACTTTTGCCTTTTACCCCTCAACCTTTCACTCAACCATACGCTCACTTGTTTGTGAGTTGGTACTCGTATAGCAACAAGCGTTTTGTGAGTTTTTCTTTTTATTTGTATGACCATAAGGTGTGTGTGTGTGGCAGTGGTGGTGTGGTTTGGAGTATTTAAATTGTTGCTACGCTCAAGGCATCCACTCTATATGGCAACAATTTCTATACAAAAATGTTTGAATGAGTTTTTTTTTTTTTTAGTTTGACTCATTTTATACTCTCTTACAATCTCATTTCATTATTGCTAAGCTCATTATAAACCTCATTATCGCCCTCTTTTACTATTAATTATAGTTCAAATACTGCGCTCTGCATTGCCTACTACCTTTTTGCCTTGCCAACTATTCGACTTGCTTTCTTTCTTTGTTTCTTTCTACTCAACGCTACCTATACCACTCGCAATTTCCTCTTTATTTAGTATGTCTGCTTTTTAATCCCTTTGCTCTTGTTGCATATTCATTGCGTCATTTGGCTTCTGTTGCATCGTTTTTTTTTCATTTTGTTTAATTATGAAATTCACTTGACTTGTGCCACTTACAAACTACCTTTCAACATATATTGCATACTTTTCTTTACATATTTAGGTATATATTTTAATTAAATATTTTAGTATTTGCTTATTCGCACACACGGACATACTCGTACATACACGGGCACATGTTGCATGGAGAGAAGTGTCCTGATTTTTGGTACTGTGGCTCATTAGTGTTGTGATACTGTAATGGCCTTTTAGGGTCATTTCTTTGAGTGTGTAAAGGATTATAGGTATATATGTATTCACCTATTCATATATAGCTCATTTGACGAACGAATGTATATAAATATGTGACCCTATTAGTTGTTAAAATATATATTTGTAGGTATATAAACATGCCATTATACGAAATTAAATCATTATAAACAAGCAGATCATAGTTCAGTTAGAATATCTAGCATTTTTAATGTACATTACATTTTTGTTTAATTCATAGGTAGATGGAAATTGTTAGTAAACCGAAAAAGGTGCTAAGCACAAGATGAAAATATTGGAAAATATAACATTATTTAATATATGTCCGAAGAAATGCGTTTCAGCGCCCAATTTTTGCCTCATTAATAAAGTTTTCTACAAAAACTGCTGTACTAAAAAAAATGAACTGGTCCGGAACTAGTTACCAACTGGTTTTCTTATAATTTCGAAATAATTTTCAAATTCTGCATTAGACTTGAACTTATAACGAACTAATATTAAAATATAGTGAACTAGTTCCAAAATAGAGTAGTTACATACTAGTTGCGAATTAGTTTTGAAATACTGCTTAGGTTTAAGTGCTCTTTTAATTCTTAATTATTTCACCAGCACACTCATAAATTTTCTTCAAATTCACTTCATTAAAATTTCTGAAATATTCCAATGAGATCTAAGCAAATTACATTATTCTATTTACCTTCTGCTCAAATATAAACGAGACTGCTCAATAAAACAAAAAAGGTTAA
This sequence comes from Ceratitis rosa, assembly GCA_037013455.1. Taxonomy (NCBI): domain Eukaryota; kingdom Metazoa; phylum Arthropoda; class Insecta; order Diptera; family Tephritidae; genus Ceratitis; species Ceratitis rosa. The sequence goes on along the minus strand of JAWMAG010000031.1, from coordinate 8,441,643 downwards.
TTATTCTTCAATATTTATTTTATCCCCTTCAAAATTGTCACCATTAGAGGCGATACACACATGCCACCTTTTTTTCCAATCTTCATAACACTTCTGGTAGGCCTCGTTGGGTATGGCTTTCAGTTCCTTCTTCGAATTCTCTTTTATGACTTCAATCGACTGAAAATGCTTTCCACGAAGCGGCAATTTGAGTTTAGGGAAAAGAAAAAAGTCACACGGTGCCATGTCGGGTGAATACGGTGCTTGCGGAACAATATTTACGTTGTTTTTGGTAAAATAATCGCGTACAAGACGAGACGTATGAGCTGGCGCATTATCATGATGTAGAAACTATGACTTGTTGTCCCACAAATCCTTCCTTTTGAGACGAATATTCTCACGCAAACGCTTCAAAACGGATAAATAATATTCAGCATTAACGGATTGACCTTCTGGAAGGAATTCCGAGTGCACAACACCTTGGCTATCAAAGAAAACAGTGAGCATAACTTTGATTTTCGATCGACTTTGACGTGGTTTTTTGGGGTTCGGCTCATTTGGAAGGCGCCATTCAGATGATTGCTGGGCTGTTTCAACGTCGTATTCATAGACCCAAGTCTCGTCACCAGTTATGATGTGCTGGATGTCCGTATCACTCATTGTGAGCATTTCCCTGGCGACAGTTTTGCGTTCCTCTTTTTGAAGAAAATTCAACAATTTTGGAACAAGTCGAGCAGACACACGTCTCATGCCCAAAACATCGTGAATAATGCTATGAGCGGATCCATTTGATATGTTGAGCTCACTAGCTATCTCTCCTTCAGTCACACGACGATTTTCCAACACAATTTTCTTTACTTTTTCGACGTTTTCTTCGTTTATTGACGTAAAAAAAACTATGTGACAGATCGCGCTCAAATTTGACATGTAAACATATAACAGTCCTGCCATCCTAAGCAAAAAAAAAGTATGGCCATAGGTATGTCTTGTCCTTGTCGAGTTATGGATAAAGTCTCGTTTATATTTGAGCAGAATGTATATTTAGTTTTCTTATTCAAGCATTCTTCACAGCTTTCTTTCTACTCTCAATCGGACCAATGTTTTATTGATCTTTAGCCAAAAATGGTTAGTGTTCTGATAATCTCGAGATTTCGAACATATGCTTTTCTCTAAACGAAGGTTTGGCTTGACGTAGAAAGCCATAATTTGTCTGCGAGTTTAACTAGAATATACTTTTTTGATTTCCCATCATATCCTCTTTTGCATTTTCGAATGTTTTCAAATAAATTTCCAAGAGTTTTTCCATTTTAATGAAGAAAAATACCTCATCAACTTCTGGTGTGTGTATTTAAAGATCACTCATTAAGTTGAGAGAAAGGGATTAGCATATGGAAAGCTAGAAAGTGCTTAGACGAACCGCTTCAATTCAGTTCTCTGCTATAATTTTGTTTTATGTCTTCTACAGACTGAAAAAAAGTGCCTCCCGCTGGTTACTATAGATATTTGAATGGGAAAATATTCGGCAAGAGTATATAAAATGATTCCAGTGGTAGTTTGACGGATGAGTTTATGGCAAAATATTATTTTACAATGATATCCTTGTCAGATGGTACGTTGTGTAAAAAAAGGACTTTCTGGAGAAACAGAACCGGCAATCTCACTCAAAATTTAATGATGATTTTCATTCACTTTATTGAGTTAAACTTCAAAGAACAGAGAAGGATTGTACAGGATTTTAACAAAATTATTTTATTCTTCTGTGTCGTATTATTCAATTTGATAGTAAGAAGAATCCAAATTGCTTTCACGAGCATCACACGAACACGGGCATATGACATGGGGTTTTAAATCTCAATAGACTAGGCTTGGAAGGTAAAGAATTAGTCATTAATGACTCAAATATGTTTTAAGAAGAAAAAAAAACACGAAGAATGAGAAACAGTGCTCATTTGTAATATTATAAGTCTATTCTCTAATTATTCTAAATTTTCATGCAGAAAATTTTAGAAGACATATTTCTTTGACGTACAGTTTTAGACTCCCATGGAGTTTTCAATTATAAATCAACGCAACTCACCCAACCAGACTCAATCACGATGACTTAATTTAATGTCTTTATTTAGGTAAAAACACACACCCAAAAATCTTAATTCCTTTAATGACCTCTCATTTGCAACTAATTCAAGGGGAAAATCACACCCACCACTAACCCAAAATACAATGCATAATAAACAGTCAAGCCATTGTGAAAGGCTCACGCAGGATAAAAATTACATTGGATTAATTCGGCGAAGCCCTGCATGTATATGAAACTTTTGCTTTGTACACAAATAAGTAAATCAGACGCATGAATTTTCAGTGAGGGAGTGAGTGAGGGAGTGGCGAGTGCGTAAATGAATGAAGAAAGGCTATGAGTTGAGGGCTTGTTTATATACATATATGTTTATAACAATTTGCTTGCCAATGTGTCCAATGCACTTGACATTTAACCAAACCAATTTCCTGGGCAACTTCCTATATTTCAAAAACAAAAAGTCAAGTGGTAGGAGAGTTTTATGCAGGAGTAGAGACGAGTGACTTTCACCACCTTGTTTTTAATGTCGATGGTGCAAATTAACTAGTGAAAATAGTAAGAATACCCAGTTGATAAGTTTTGCTAATAAGCTTTGTAAAGTCAGTAGTAAAAGTAGGTTGCAGCTTGAATTTGAATCTGCATGAAAAAATTTACAAACACTGCCGAAATCACTCTTCTTGTGAATTGCACAATATGTATTTAGAAAATTTTTTTTTGGGACTAGTTTATTAGACTAAGAATTTTTAAATTTTTAGCTCCTTAAGTAACTTTAGTAGGATTAGCCTATAACTAAGTACTCTCGGACCAATTACCAAATCATTTAACAAAATTTAATCTTAATTCAGCTACAAAAATCGAGTGTACACATTGTTATAAAATGAATTGGATAATGTTCAATTATAATTTTTTGGAAAAGTTCTTGTTTCAGACTAATCACTTTCGACAATAAATTTTTCAGACTAGTTTCAACAGGACTAGTTTCAACAGGACTAGTTTCAACAGGACTAGTTCTCAACTAAATATAATCTGATCGGACACCATCTCATGTAAAACTATATTTTTCATTCCATTTTAAGTAAGTAACAAACAAATTAGTTAAATACTAGTTCTTGTTGGACCAGTTACTTAATTCAGTTTTACATTTTTTCACTACGTTCGCTAACTTTTCGCACATGTTCGCTTTCACAAGGCCTGATTGTGCTCATTTTTCTACACATACGCATATGTACACATGTATGAATAAATATATGTAGGTATGCATTTGAAATATGCCAAACTTTGGTTTGAGTAGAAAAACCGAAGAAATTCATTAGGCAAAAAGGGTTCAAAGGATTTCACGGCATTTGACTTGCAAAAGCCCGTGAAAAACCGCAACACTACAAATGTCGTATGCAGTAGAACCGAAGGAACGTAAACAATAACAACATATAAGAACAACTACAACAACACCATTGACATTATCCAAAAAAAAAAAAAGATTTGTTGTTTGTTGATTGTTGATGCGTTTGACTTGTCAAAGTGACAAGTGAAAATAAAACCAATAACAAAAAAAAAAACAATGCAAGGCAATGCCGAAGCAACCCTGAAATTTATACATATTGTATTTGATACGCAAGCACATTTTCCGAAGGGTGTACCACAGAGAGAAATTGAAATTTGAAAGCTTTCTGCTTTTAAGAAATTGCAACTCTTAAACACAACGGTAAAATTTTGTGCGTCATAAATGGAATTCAATTAATTTGAAATTCGTTACAGCACTTGTTTGCTTGCCGTAGCTAGAATGAGTGAGAGCCTTAAGTTGATTGTCATCAGCGCTGTGACGCTGCAACACAATCGCCAACAAAGCGTCTCGACAACCCCAAGCGCCGGCGAGTAAAATTTATATTTTCATAGTCTATTTTTAGGAGTTTTCAACTGTTTTTCTATGCTCAAAACAGCATAAATAACTACGCAGACACCCCGCATTGATTTTGTTTTTAATGTTTGGCAATTATTTGCAGTAAATTTGCAATAAATCTGCTGAGATGTAATGGAGTTATTTAGTTTTTGGTAAATCTTTTACATTCCCTCACTACTACTCCCTTCGAATATCCACCCACAAATGCGCGCACTGATGATGGAGAGTTGCTTTAAGGCATGATTTATATCAGCGTTTAGTAGGATAGATATGCATCTGTGTGGGTGCGTGAGTGATTGGCGCATTTTTGCCCAACTGCTTTTAATGGCAATTTGCACTTAAGTAAGCGAACTTTGATTGAATGTAATTGAGATTTTAATGCATTGCGGCTGAGTTATTGGTGGTGGTGAGGGATATATTCTCCTCCCTCTATTTGTTTGTTGCCATTGTAGAGATTAAAATCTGTGCGATTATTGCTTTTGTTGATGGGTGTTTAAGATTGTTTGTTAAAGGAAACAAAAAATTTGAGGTATAGAGCAAAATTTTTATTTTCTCCATTTTTGAAAGGGAAATTATTATGTTAGAGCAGAAAATAATTAAGTATTTTGATTAAAAAAAAAAATACTAAACTTCTGAAAATTGGCTCGCATAAACTTTTATTACTATCGAAGTCAGCTGCGAAGAAAAATCGATAGAAAATTATACAAAAAAAAAAAAAAAATATTTCTAATATTTTGCTAAAAAATACATATTTCTAAAATAATAGCAAACGACAAAACAAAAGAAAAAAAACAGCTAACTATGTTTATACATAAATTGTTTATTAATTGTCACTTAAAAATATCTTATTTATTGGCGTTTACACCACTTACTTGATTAACAATATTGTTTTAATGGCTTCTTATCTTAGCCGTACGGCGCAAAAATGAGGACAACAAGTAAAGGCAGGTGCTTCTCCACCTCATCCTGCCATCCTTTTCCTCTTCCTCTTCCTCTGCTTCCACTTGCAGATACTGCGTCGAAAACTTTCAAAGCTGAGCCATGTCAATGTCCTCATATATCTCGTAAAGATCATCGTTCCATCTTCTGCAGTACTCCCAATTTACAATGCGCAAAGGTCCGTAAGTCACTGCCACTGGTTTTCGAGCTTCTATGCGGTATTGCTTTTACTGTTTGCAAATGCATCTCGCTTCCCTCCTCAACTATCGATCCTATACAATACGCGTTGCATACAAGGCGAGTAGAAAACCGTTTGCCTTTTGGGTGTGACTGCAGCTTTTCGACGCTGAACCCTCCGGGGGTTTCTTTGGTGAACAGAGGCGGGTAGATAACTTTTCCGCTTCGAGTTAATTGTCCGAATCATTGTTAAGTACTCGGAGACATGTCGTCCGTTTATTACACTAATAGATCTGGTAGCGAGTTTTTTAAACCGGAGACACCCAAGTGCTTTAAAAAAAAAAAATGGTTTTGAAATAGTTTTCATGTAGTCTCGAGTAAATAGTTTATAACTATTATAAAATGGTCGCCAAATTCACCGAAAGAGACTTTGTTTTTTCCATTAAATGACACGAGATGTGCCGAATTTTTTATATTTTTTTACTATTTTTCTAAATTCTCAGACAAAGTTACACCTTACCCTCTACTAATTTCCCGTGCAACATTAACAAATCAACAACTATCTACATTTTCATTTACAGTTACGTGTGTTGTTTTGTACTGACGAATCTTTCATAATTTAACAAACATTTACTGTCATCAACACCTACAACAAGTCTGCAAAGTTTTGACAAAAAATACGAGGAAGCACGGAAATGCTTTTTAATTTGCAAGAAAATAGCAAAAATTTTGCAACAATAAAAAAATGTTCACAGCACACAATGGCAACAAAAAAAAAAAAAAAACAGAAAAAAGAAAACGCCGAGGTAAAAAATGAGGAAAGTCTAAAAATTACAAAAATTCAGCAAACAACAACAGTAATAATTCACAACACTACCCGTGATGTCTGCTGGTCGCTCCTGGTCTTTGCTTACTCTACGCTGTCCGCCACCAAGCGGTCTGTGCGCGTACGTGTCTGGGGGCCACCCGACTGGGCATTTCACTAGCTAGCCGCCAAACGTTGCATAATGACCACCATCGCTTCCGAATAAAGTAGACAAAACAAAAGAAATATTTTTTTAAGTATAGTATGTATGTGTGTGTATGTAGTGAGCAGTTATTTGGAGCGACTGTGGCGGGCTTTTGTGTTGCATGCCGCCGCATAAGTTCACACCCCTGGGCGTAATGGGTACGAGGCTTTCGGCGTCCAACTATTTAATGTGGGAAATATGAATGTGCTCGAGTATTATTTGTAGGTATTTTTTGTGAAATTCTCTGCAAGTATTTTTTTCACTTTTCTATTATCTATGTTGTTCGTGTTCTTTTTTATGTCTAATTTTTTTTCTTTCTTCTTTTATCAACTCTTTGTCTGGTATGCCGGAATGCCTAATTAAAAGCGAGAAAAATGTTGTTGTTGGGGTGGTCGGTCGGTCTGTCGGGTGGTTGGTGATTCAGTCTATTCTAGTCCGGTCCATTTTGTGTGGCATATTGTTGGTGTACTCTAACACAACTACACTTTTCTACAATTTGTCTGCATTTTTCTGGCAATAAATACCAAAAAAAAAAAAGCAAAAAAAAAGACATTGAGTGTGAAACTATTAAAAATTACATTAATTTTTCAAACAGTTAAATATTTTTGTAATGAATTTCATAAAAAATCTTTCATTGCATTTATACTTGTTGTAACAGCGTGAAAGCGTGCGTGGATTAACACTTGGCTGGGCGGTCGAAGTATTCACTTGTAGTGAGTGAGAATTCTTGCAAGTCTACGCGCCACATCGGCTGGGGGGGCCTCCTTCTTGGTTTATTTTTGTGCAATATGATTTTTCATTCCGCTGTCGGCGAGCTTCACATGAAATATTTGAGATTTCTTCTCACATTTGACTAATTGTAAAAAATTTAATGACGCAATGAGTTATGGTTAATGAAAGATATTTATGTTGTAATTGATTTTCGTTTATTTTTTATGAGCAGCGTAAATATTTCGACATCCTTTGTGGCAATAATTTTATGAGAAATCCATAAATATTTCAAGTAAGTATTGGTTTTTGGGATATTTTTTTTTTATTTATTTTCTCTTTTCAGTTTTATGGCATGCAAACCTTCCCTAGAGGTTTAATATACATACACGTATATGGTATTTATATATGAGGAACAAATGAGTCCCTTGTATGACTAATCCTTCATGCATGCATATGAGAGCTCGAAAAAAATTTTTAATATCTATTTTTTTCACAGTTCACACATAAAACATTTCTCTCGAGACATTTATTGATATGAGAAGTGTAGTGCTGAATAATCGCAGTTTTTTGAATTCTCTACTCTTATGAGTTAGAAAGAAGACAAAACTTAAGAGGGCATATTTCGGAACATTTAAGATCCATTATTTATATTTTCACTACCGATGTAGATCATAAAATCATTGAATTCTTCGAATATATCTCTGCCTTACATATACTCCTGTACACAATTGAGGCTATCGAATACTAGTTTAGTTATAAATACTGGCCATCAGCTCCGATAAGTCATCGAATGGACACAGTCTGAGAGCACTGAGTGTCACAATAATCCCACTCTCTAGTCAATCCAATAAGTGTAGTAGTTCAGCAAATAAAGGTTTGTTTCCTTCTGTAATTTTTCTGAAATCTCTAAGGGCACTTTTACATTCTTACATTTCGAATGCGCAGTCACACGCTAAGGATATGTTTTAAGGTGTCAGGTTCCTTCCCTGCGCCATAGCTACTGAAAGGATCGTATGATGGGACGCGCAGTTATTGTAGAAATACCTAAAAGCTCTCTCGTGACCTGTTTTTATTCCATGCCGGCCACAATATTCTGGGCAGATTGTCATAATTGCGAATCTTCCTGTTTTCCCTTGTGTTGAGTTTGAAAGTGAAAGTTAAATGCCTTTTGGTTGAGTTTTTCCCTCCAATTCTCCTAAAATTTTCTGAATTTTTCAACAAAAATTCATATCTTTAAATACATAAATTTTTCTCATCACAGATATATCCTGAGGTTCATATTTAAAAATAAAAACCTTACTTATTTTGCAATAACTTGCACTAGAACCCAGTCCTCTAGATTATAGCCGTCAATCGTCTTCTTTTCTTATCCATTCGCCGCCAATTGGATACACTTGGTTCTTCACCATAACTGTTTTTCCAGGGTTCTACATCGAATACATTCAATGCTGGAGTGTTCTCATCTATCTGAACAATTGATCTAGTCAGTGTCTTTTGATTCGCTGAACTTTGTTTATGTCGTAGTATATCTCACATAGCTCATTGCTCCATCATTTGCTAACACCTGGAACCGTAAAACTTCCGCAAATCCTCTTTCCCGAAAGGATTTTTAAGTGATTTATAGAGTTTGGGTTTAATTTGTCAAGAGAGGTTTTTAATTTGGAGCTTTCTCCGAATTCCAAAGCAGCACCTTTTGGCAAACGCGTTTTATTCCTTAAACCAAATGTTTAGAAGTGGCTTCACGGAAGTTCTCTCTCTCTCTCTCCCTCTCTCTCTTTTTCTCTCTCTCTCTCTCCCTCTCCCTCTCTCTCTCTTTTTCTGTCTCTCTTTCCCTCTCCCTCTCTCTTTCTCACTCTCTCTAACTATCTCTCTCTCTCTCTCTCACTCTCACTCTTAACCGTGATACAATGGCTCCTCATTTTTCCAGGTTGCGCGTCGTAGATGCAAAAGTTGGAACAGAATATAGTCCTGCAACCATAACTGCCTTCCAAGAAGAAGACCTACACCCCATTATAGCCTCGGCTACAACTTAATGTTTGACAATCTGCTCGTTCTTAAGCTTCAGAAGTAATGCAATACACACTTGTAGAGGTCAGTGGCTAACTATTAAGTGTTAGCTTCTTGAATTTAGGATTTTCTTCTGATATTTTTGCCTGAAGCAGAGACACAGATACCCTAATACAAGCGATAGTCTAGTAAGTTAGGTTGCTGGTTATAAGGCTTACACATATCTGTCATTTCTTCATTGCGCCAGATGGAGATTTAGTTTATTTCGAGTTAAAGTATTAACCATGTCGGCAGTCTATACTTTTAGCGAAGTTTAAGAGGCTCAATTTCAAATTTTGACCGTTCCGCTAGTCCTTTGAACTGTGAGGCTTCTAATGCGAGTTCTATTTCTTTGAACCGCTCAACTCCTATATGTCTGAGACGAGCTCTATTCATTTGAACTGCGATACTCTGAGACGAGATCTGATAAAACCGGATAGGAGCAAAGGAGGTGTTCCAATATTCCACTCACGCCTTTTTAATCTTGGAATTTATTAAAAATATTTTTTGTACATATGGGCATATGGGACCTTTCTTCCAATCATAATCGGTATTAGAATTGAAGAAAAAACACTCTCGGAGGGCTTTTTAGAATGAGTAATTATCATTAAATTTTTTTAAGAAAATAAATCAGGAAATATTCAAGATCTATTTAATTCATTTTAAGAATATAAACTCACTTAAAGCCCAAAGTCTCCAGATCAACAATACTGCAATACAAATTAATAATTTAAATCTTATCTCTGCTTCTGGCCAAAAAATCAAAATTACCAACAAGAGCAGCACTTAAGGACTTTTTTTTCACACAAAACAAAAAAAATAAAAATAATTTGTTTTTTCAAATGTAATGTACACCAATTGTTTACAGCAAAAAATCAACACAATTTCGAATATCCTGCAATAGTTTTCAGCCTATTAACAACAAAAAAAACATCAACAGAAACAAAAAGTATCAAAATAGTGTAAATAAATATATCAAAAGGTTCTGTCGAAAAAAAACCTCAAAGAGGAAATCGAAAGGTGCAGCTGAGTCGTTGCTGTAATTTGTGGCTGATTCCGCAGCACCGATAAAACATTGAGCGCGCTGTGCAGGCTGCCGCAGTGGCAATGTTGCCACTTTTCTCCCTTTGCTGATTCTTGTCTAAGGCTTTGTTAGTGAGAACAAAAAAGGGAATGATGTGATGTTGATAACTTCCTTTTTTGAAGTTCATAAAAAAAAATAAATAAAATAAAATAATGGAAAATGATTTTTAGCTATGCTTATGTGTTAAGATTTCACTTCGACAGTAGCTGACTGCTGTTTGAATTGAGCTGTATGAAAAGCTGATTTTCAGCTATTGAGTATAAACACGTGTTTCCTTTCTCTCTGCTGGTTTGTTGGCTGTGTGAAATTGCGGTTCTTGCCGTTCGGCTTATCGATTTCCCGTTTTGTGCGTTGCATGAAATGCAAGACTGATAAGCGAGTTTGGTAAATATGTAGTGCAAACTACCATTATGCATATTGCAATATGAAAATTTATGTATTGAGTTTTTATACATACATATGTACATACATACAAAATGTAATAAATACTTTTAGTAGATTTTATACAAAAATTTTCCTCCCTCAAGTGCATTCCTAAGTCATTACAAGCAATAAAGTATTCCTTATTGTCATTTTTAATGCCACAAATGTCATATTTCAATTAATTTTAGGCATTTAATACATTTTTTATGCTTCAATATTTTTTCACAAAACCAAATGAAAAAAAAAACATATTTTAGTTGTGCTTTAGTGTTTAATAAATAAAATCGAATTTTCCACCATATAAAGTCCGATCATGTGCGCCTTATATTGCTGCTTAATTTACGATCGTTAGTGGTAATGCATTTAGCATCCGTTACGCGTTGCAACCACAAAGCGAGAGGCTCATTTCGAGGGTCTAAAAGTCGCATTTTGTCACGTTTTGCATTTGTTTTACTGGCGTCAGTAGTTTTTTATATTATTTTTCGGCTCGCTATTGTGCATTGGACTCTCCATTGTTGTAGCGTTTAGATCATTTGCCACCGATTAAGTGTACATATGCGTTGCTCGATAGTCGCTTTTCACGCTTTGTATGTATGTACCTACGTACTTAGTGTTCCCTGTTTTTTCCCTCCGCTGCAAATGAGTAATCTCATTGTACTTGCTGCACGCATTTTACCACAATTTTTTGGTCTTTTTTATTTTGTTTATTTAATTTGGTTACTCATTAAATGTTGCACCACACAAGTGAGATCGCTTTTTTAATTTGGAGTAGCATTGAAATGGTTGATTTTTTTTTTTAATTCGGAAAATTATGTATGCTATGTTAGTGCCCACTCGTATATATATGTGTGTATGCACTGGTATATTGTGTTCTAAGAATTCATTTATTCTCTCAGCTGCATTGAATTTAGTTGCAAGTGTTTAGTAATCATTTGACGTAGACGATTTACGTTCGCTCAGCAAGCACTATTTGGAATTGCTTTGGAAGAAATGCTGAGAATATCAATAACCTGAGCTCAATTGGTATATGGTATACATATATACCTATATTTATATGGGTAGAAACCAAAATTCAGATATACGTAAATGAATAATTTTTTTTTTGGGTCCTAAGTACCGATCTTGAGATAAAATATAAACTCATGGTATATTGTGTGAGTAAAAAGTAGTCCATTATTTTTAGGAATATGACGTTTTGTACTGAAAAATATAACAAAAGAAGAGTTTATCACTTAACTCAGTGATGTACTGCAACAGTCAATCATGAACAGTTTCTGTTTCGTCGACTTCGTTCAAAAATGTCGAAAAAATAATGGACATCAGCTAGTCAAAACCATCATGCGAGCGCTGTTTTGGTTGCCCAGCAGTTAAACATAGCACAAAAGAAGAGCTTGGAACTAGGACTGCATTTCCATCTGCGTATCGATGCTGAATTGTAACAAAATCGTCCTATTTCTAAGCTAATAATACTAATTGGTGATGAAAAGGGATCTCCACGTCAGGATTTGCAGCCCGGAAGGTTTTGCTGTGTGTTTGGTGGTTGCTTCTCTACGACCAAACTCTTAATTCGCAACCGTAGTGCCAGCCATTGGACCTTCCGAAGGAAACAGTCGCCCAGATGCGCTCAGCTTTGACCATTAGGAGGGGAATTGTTTTTTATCAGGGCAACACCAGACCACTCACATGGATAGTGACTCGCCAGAAGCTCCAGGAGCTTTTTATGCATCCATCTTATAGTCCGGACCTTGCGCCAAGTGATAGCCATGTATTTCTGTCTATGGCGAATGATTTGGCTGGTGAAGACAGAAATAGGATAATTCTGACTATGGTAAAAAAAAGCCTTCAATTGAATGCGAAAATAATGGATTGCGTTTCATTAATACATATAATATTTGGAACTGCAGTAATGATATTCGAGCTCTAGCTGCGTTAACTTTGTGATCTAATTGGAGAATTAGTCTTGTATAATTTTTGAATGGAATCAGGCCTCAAACTCTGGCCATCCGAATATTAATAGGCAGTGCCAACCAATCTGCTATTGCGGGCACCGTGGTATCCTATAATCCTTATATATTTGAGTGAAAAGAGTATTCAATTAACCACAAAATAAAAAAAAGAATAGAACTGCGCGAGATCCATCAAATAAATTACAGGAAATTGAACAATTAGCCGATGACAGCGCCACCTACTGCACACAACTAACTTATACTGTACAATAACTCGCCAATCTCAGCTCAAATTCTGATAAAAGCAACCGACCACATTTGCTTTATCTCAACTTTGATTTCATGATCGAATGTCGGCACAGGTGCAAAGCAGATTTTTATGAGAAAAAATACCTGAAAACTTGATTCAAGTTTAAATAACTAGCACAGGGCCATAAATCCCTACCATGAGAGAATAACAGCGTTAGAAGGTTTGTGTAATTAAGCTGAAGCACAAAGATGTTATAGACATTTAAAAAACAAAACACTGTTTAGCTCTTCAAAAAAATTCCCTGAGGTTTGTAGGTAGGCTGCATTAGAGTGTAAACTAAGCGATAGAGAGAACGAAGGTCCTTTTACAGATTAACTCTGAGTTAGTGTTAGAAATATGTATATATATGAGATCTTTGTTAAGAAGTAGAAGCTTGTGGAAGAAAATCCCCAGCATACCAGAATGCTCATAACAAACTGTCAGTGTCCTTCTGAACAACTTATTCAGGAAATTACTAAATCTGGGTGTATGCATTAATTCTTGCGGTTTTTTTTTTGAAAATTAAGACTTTATTGTGAAAAAATTGTTATACATTTAATGTTCAAAGTATTGCCCATCGGAAGCTACTATGTTTGCCCATCTTTCTGGCAGTTTGTGGATCCCATCCCAAAAGAACTTCTCCGGCTTGGAGGTCAAGAAAGAATCGAGCCAATTTCTGATACCCTGTTCTGAAGTGAAGCGTACTCCAGTGAGGGCATTCTGAATTGATCTGAACAAGTGGTAATCGGAAGGTGCTATGTCTGGGCTATAAGGCGGGTGAGGTAGATCTTCCCACCCACAGTTTTCCAAATAGTTTTTAACCAGCCTTGCAACATGTGGCCGAGCGTTGTCATGATGAAAAATTATTGATTCGTGTCTGGTCGCATATTCTGGTCGTTTCTCCGCGATGGCTTTTTCCAAACGAATCAATTGTTTTCGGTAGAGGTCCCCATTGATCTACTGACCCGATTTCAATAGCTCATAATAGAGCACACCCTTGTGGTCCCACCAAATACATAGCATAACCTTGACACCATGGATATTCGGCTTTGCCGTGGATGTCGATGGTTGGCCGGGCTCACATACGATCTCTTGCACTTTGGGTTATCATAATGAATCCATTTTTCATCGCCAGTGACAAGCCGATGCAAAAATGACTTCTTTTGGTGGCAATGAAGCAACATTTCCGACATGCAGAATCGACGTTCGACGTCTCTTGGTTTTAATTCATAAGGTACCCAATTTCCAAGCTTCTGGATGAATCCTAATGATTTTAATCGTCAGCAATTGGTTGCTTGATGGACTCCTAATACTTTTGCAAGTTCTTCTTGCGTCTGGCATGCATCTGCGTCGAGCAATGTCTCCAATTCTTCGTCTTGAAATTTTTTTGGCTGTCTGGGTCGTTCTCCGTCGTCTAAGTCGAAATTGCCACTTTTAAACAATGCAAACCACTTTTGGTACGTTCGTTTGGCTAAAGCATGGTCACCTTAAACGTCCAGTAAAATACGATGGCTTTCGGTAGCACTTTTCTTCATGTTAAAGCAATGTAGAAGAACTCCCCGCAAAAACACTTTATGGTTCAAATTTCGACATTTTCAAATGAATGAAACAAATTGTTGTTCACGCTAAAACAAATAAAATCGACTGAAAACGACGCAAAATGACAGTACCTTTGAAATGAATATAGCCACAGATGAACACGACGCGAAATAATACTAGTAAAGCCCTCTCTTAGAAAACCGCACGAATTAATGCATACTCCCAATATATCTATAATCCTCTAAGTTTGAAATTCTTGCTCCTTATGTTATGTGTAGATGTAAGTGTATGTGTGTGTCTCTAATAATGTCGCACGATAGCCGGATAACATAATTATTATCTCCATATACCTACTTACGCAAATATCGACATTCCTACATAAATACATACATACATACTTACATATAATACATAATTACCCTCATCAGTATTGCGCTGACTCAAAAATGCAGTTTAGAATTTCTACTTTGAATTAAAAAAAAGAAAAGAAAACAAACATTTCATTAATTTCATTAATTCACTTGAAAATGCCAAGTGAGGAGAGCAAAAAGAAAAAATATGATTTTCCAGTAGTCTTCAGCGCATTAGCATTTTCACCCGAAATATATATAAACATACATACACATGTTTGACGAGGTGATGTGTGGAAAAAGTATCAAATTTCATATATGTACATACATATGTATGTAAATATGTATTTTAAGAATTATTTACTGTCTAAAATTGAGAAATTTAATAAACTTCTTGCGTTAAGCGTGAAAAACGGGCAGATGTTTTCTTAACACATGAACTTGTGAGTCTTGAACTGTTAGCTACAAGACCACATATATACATACATATGCTAGCAGATATGGATATCTGGCTGTGTGTATAAATATACGTACGTACATATATCCACCAGCTGCACTTGGAAAATATTATCTAATAAAATGTTAGAAAAATGTCGGTTATGTGAAAATTTCGCTGTTAAAACGCTTGTCTACACATGTTGCTAGTAATATTACTAACAATAAACTAAAAACATATGACTACACAAACACCCAGGCACACCTAAACATAAGAGTATTGCCGTATAAATAACTGCGTGTAAGTTATATCTAGTCAACGTCAACGACACCATCAGCAATAACAACAGTAGAGTATCCTTTAAGTATTACAAATACACTTACAACAAACAGTTTCCTTAAGCTGCTTGTAAGGTTACAGACTCACATACCCACCTTCATACAGTATATATATGTACATATGTGCTCTGTCCGAGCTAGTTGTGTATCCTTATGAAATTTTCCTAGAGATTTTTTTCCTTTGCTTTTTGCTTTTTGGTGTCACTGTCGTTATGTTATAGTTTCTGGCATCCTTTTACGTGGCATCCATTTATTTTATTATGAGTGGTTGTTGGTGCTGTTATGCTTGTTGTTTGTTGTTGTTGCTGCTGCTGTCAACTGAGTGCAACCGATTCCATTCTTCAATGGCGGTTATTTAGTGGTTCCTCAGCGCTTTACAGTCGAGCATTTGACACCTTTTCATCGTTAGTACTCCTATTACATACATACAAACGTACATGCATACATATGAGTTTATGGCGACATTTAGTTAGTAGTGTCAATTATTTGTTGTTGTAGTTATTATTGTTGTTGTTTTCGTTGTCGTAGTTGTTAAAATTGCTGTCATGTAAGCAATGTTGTTATTTTTGAAAAATTACAACACATTTGTGAGACACTTCTCCCCAGTCTGCCATCGAGTGGTTGCGTTGGGTGCTCAGGGCTGAGGGCGTAACTAAATATATATGTACCTATATGGTAGCTGAGATTGATACTCGACGATGCTTATAGAGCTTGTTAATAGAAATCTGGTGGCATATCGAAGCTACATTGTTGTTAGTGCTTTACAACTAAAGTTCTAACTAAATGTGATTTTTGGTAGTTGTGCGGTCGCCTGAAGAAATGTCTAGGAGTAAGAAGCTGAAGTTTTGATCTGAGGGTTATTTTATGTGGCCAAATCAACCGAGAGTTTAACGGAGCGTGCTACCATGCAAAGGGCCATAGGATTCAAAAATGCTCGGATCGACATTCAAAATTATAGAAAATTAATTTGAAAAAAAAAAAAATACTAAATATCAATCCCTCCGATTGTATTTCTGGCGTAAAATAAAAGCGTAAAAATTCATTGGAGGGGCCTCAGAATATACTGTTGCATTTGTTAGAAGAACTATAAGACGCAAGCCACAATTTGAGAGAAGAGCTCAGACGAAAGACCTTTCAGTAGGTGTAAACATTCAATACATACTAGTAGACACAGCCACAGGCTGCCGTGGCTTTCTGTATTTTCTGCAATTTTGATTCTAATTAGTATTATAAAGAATGATAAGAAACCCTTATTCGGCATCATCTAGATCAAAATATTAAGTTGTTTAATATATTAACTCAAGTAAAAAGTAATGGCTTTAGTGATCTGTAACTCTCGTTGTATAAGTCCGATCGAGTGCCGCTAGATGACGTTAGAAAGATGACTTTTAGTACTAAGAGAGATAAAGGAGAAGTTCTAATCACTTAACTCAATAGTGTTTGTCAATAATGAACACCAGCAAAGAGAAAATACGCTACAGTCAACAATTTTTCCTCGATAAAGGCGAAAATACTAGCCAGGCAGCTAAAAATATGGCCAAGGCTAGACT
Organism: Ceratitis rosa; assembly: GCA_037013455.1. NCBI lineage: Eukaryota > Metazoa > Arthropoda > Insecta > Diptera > Tephritidae > Ceratitis > Ceratitis rosa. The sequence goes on along the minus strand of JAWMAG010000031.1, from coordinate 8,424,855 downwards.
AGTCAATCATGCACAATTTTGGGTTCGTCGATTTTTTTTCGAAACTGTCGATAAAAAAATAGACCTCGTCGAGTCTGACCATCTTGTGAGCACTCTTTCGATTACCCAGAAGCAAAAAATTGCACAAAAAACAGTTTAAAACACTTGAAAAGGATTGGATCCAAAAGAAACTCGATGTATAGGCGACACATGAGTTAATGAGAGAAAAAAATTTCATGTACCAAATTACCATCTGTGAATCGCTACTGAATCGTATCAAAATCGACTCTTTTCTGGAGCGGATGAAAAGTTGCTCACTTGCAGTGATATATTAACTACGATGGTGGTCGAAGGGTAGTGAGCCGGCACCAACGTCTTCGAAAACAGTATTCACAGCCGGAAAGATTTTGTTGGGTGTTTTGTGAGATTGGCAAGGAATTATCCACTATGAGCTGTTTCCTGACAGCCAAAATTCTTAATTCGGACCTATACTGTCAGCGATTGGACCATCTGAATATCCACTTTGATCCATGAGAGGGGAATTATGTTTCATCAGGACAACGCCAGATCACATACATTGATAGTGACTCTTCAGAAGCTCCGAAAGCTTAGTCGGGAGATTCTTATGCAACCACCTTGTAGTTTGTGCCTCACTCCAAGTGATTACCAACTGTTTCTATCTATGGCGAATGATTTGGCTGGTGAAGAATTGGCCTCAAGAGAAGACTGTGACAATCCTTTGTTCCTATTGTTTTATCAAAATGGACAAGGGTTTTTTCGAGAGTAGCATATTGGAATTACCTTCAAAATGCAAATAGTTATCGATGAAAATTCTGCATATTTGATATATGTATGTAAATCGGATAATTATTACTTTACAAAATGCAAAAATAGTGCATTACTTTTTACTAGACTAATATATATGTTTAATTACTTGCAAGGCAAACAATTACTGTGGAGTGCAATAAATTTTACAATTATTTATTTTTCCTAGAATTCTTGCGAAATCTTTCTGCCCTATTCCCCATCAATTAATCTCTATTCATTGCAATTGTTTGCTGATTACATTTATTAATGCCTGCAAATATTTATATTTTAATATTGTATTTTTGCATATTCCCTTCAGTCGCAGTTAATAAATTTTTCGAAAACTGCTTTTCAATTGTAAATCAATTTATTTCACTTCCATTCACTTGAACCGCAATCACAAGCATTGCGTCACGTAAAATTGCCATACGAACAACATACCTATACATATAAACATACAAACGCAAAACATAAGAATATTTTCTTCTCATCTCAATGCATGATATGAAAGTATTTACATTTTCTTTGCATCTCACTTGCATTTGATAGCTCAGTGCAGTAGCCACGAACACGAAGAAGAAGAGGAAGCAGCAGCAGCAGCAGCAACATCACACAATTGCATTATTTATTGTTGTTGCTTTGGCTACTGTTGCTGCATCAAAGTGCAAATAAAGCAATTTATTATAATGGCGCCACAGCTACTTATCCTCTACGCTAACAACAGCGGGAAGATGTACTCATAGAGAGAGAAGCAGACATGAAGAGAGCTTCTTCTCATACAGTAGCGAGTTTTCACACTTACAAATGGACCTACCGGGTATGTGTGTGTGTGCGTCTAAGAAAGTACATGTCTGTCGGTCTGTCTGTGTAATTTATGTAAATCGACGCACGTCACTCAACGCCAAATATTCGGTTAATGGCAACCCTTCTCAAATGCAAAGTGCAACCCTAATAAGTATGAAAGTATGAAATTCGAGAAATTCTAGAAATATTTTATTTACATAAAGGGTTGTAAATGGAGAATTTAGAAATTCAACTTTCGAGTGGCAGTAATGTCAGTAAAAGCATCTTCATGTTGTATTTATTTATTTATTTATTTATTTGTTTAATGCAACTGACATTGACATTTGAGTAGTGCATTAGGGTAATAGTAAGTAGAGGAGAGTAGAAGCTGAGTGGCTATTGGTTGAGAGAGATTTGTTTTGAATGCTTGATCCTTAACGCACAGGAAATGTCGATATATTCGGGCAGGCCGCAGTTTCTGGTCTTCAGCTGGACAGTTGGACCTCAGGTACGCAGAGAAAATTTCTGGAAGGGAGTAATCCTATTAACAGGAAGAGGTATATCGAAGATCGAACAATGTTTTGACAACCGCTAAATCACACTTGTTGATTCTAGTAGGAACTCTGACTGGTCACTGCTTATTTGGTAACCACGCAGTTAGGTTGAAAGTCCTGAATGGGCATCATTTCGGCACTTTTTCCTTGATTGGTTAGTCTTTTCGAGACTTAGGCTCAAACACCTTCGCTCTCACATCTTTAATAATCTGAGTGATCTTTCAGGTAACAAATTGTGCCTTCTTCGCAGATTCGCGATTGGCACTAGTCGAGTAGTAATTTGTCGCATTGGCCATTTTTGAATGTGGCATTATTATCATTTCTATTACATTGAGCGTGGACATTACAGACGGGTCTGCACCTGCCAAAGACGCATAAGTTCTGATTCAGTAGTCGGCTGAAGCTTAGAAAATCTCGCTATAATTGACGAATTCGACATTATTCCGTATCTGTTAGCTGGCGTCAGGTCACAGATTAATCCAAGTTTGATGGGCAAGGTCGATAGTGAAGAGTTCTATCAGGAACCAGATAGTTATGTAATTAAAATAGCTGAAACCCAAGCAATGGGTGAAAAATGCAAGCTAATGATTATTAGCGGATTTAATTTTAACACGGATTCGCTGCGAAAAGTAATACTTTTGAGGTATAGGTGCGATCGTTCCACTCTCTTTGGGGGCCTTAAAAAAAACCTATATTTTGGAAAAAATAAAAAACTTTAGGGGGCGGGTAGAAAGGAGACAACACTGTGAAAAATCGATAAAAAATCTTTTATTAAGAAATCATTGACGACACATTTGTCGTAACTTTGTACTGAGAGGAAAGGCTATTTAGGTTAGATTAGTTTAAGCTGGCTGACCCATAGGGTCTCACATAGACGAAATACATCCCTAGTGTTAAAAGGCACACTACATGCGACCAAGCTGTGCTGCTACACTACTATTGTGCCTCTAGTGTGAAGAACATTACTGTTATTTTCGCGACTTTAAGTAGTCGCTCTGACCCCTTGGCCATTGCTGATGTAGATCTTGTAGTTTTTCTGCGCCAAGTATACATAGCTTTTGTCTTCCGAAAGCCGGACATTCACAGATTACGTGCTCAAATGTCTCCATGCATTTCTTATCCTTATTGTCCGCAGTCAGACCTAGCTTAAGCAATTTAATTTTTATTTAGTTTTCTTGACTTTCATTAAAGATCAACTTTTTTCTGACTTCCCTTCAACTAAAAAAAATCACTTTTAATAGAGTTTAGTAAAAGTATAGGGTATTTCGTGGCTTCAAAAGAGCAGGGCTGTATTTGGATACATCTGTCAAATTTAAATGTCAAACAAAACATGCTTTGTTTTAGTTAAAAGTCAGACATATATAAAAATATCTCACTCAACAACTTTTGAAGAATTTTCAAGATATTGTAGGACCTGTGCGTCTTCGTTTTGCCTGTTCCAGCTCAAATATCGTTATTGTAATTAGAAGGGTAGACGAAGACCCGAATGTCTCTATTTCTCGAAATCTCAAGAGCTGAAATTTTCTTATGGAACATTAAGGCGTTTCTTGTACTTGAACTTACACCTACATCCACATCAAGTCCAGCTCACAATACAACTGAAGTCAGCTATCCATTCACAATGCCGTAAAAAACAACAAGCAGTGATTTTCCAAATAAAATTTTCTTCAGCGACGAGACACTTTTCTCTCTCGGGGGATACATACCAGGGGTGTTAGTTGAAGTTTGCCGGTTGTCCATTAGATGTCGCTAGCAATATTTATAAGTTTCTATGCTTTGGCATATATGTAATTTTTTTCTATTGACATTAATCTACAAAAATACGCAAGTCACATTCCGCCAAAATAATAGCGGCATATTTGTTTACCTCAGTGAATATGTCGAATTTCGTTCCAAGTAAATCGCATTAAGTAAATCGCATTTGCTGCATTCGTTACTTTTCTTATTTCATCAAAAGAAAAAGCAGCTGAAGCTCACCGGTTGCTGGTAGAAAGTAGTATGGTGAATATGCTCCAGTGATTAGAACATGTGAGACATGGTTTCGTCAATTTAAAAGTGGAGATTTCGATTTGACAGACAATGAACATCCTGGTGCAGCGAAAAAGTCCGAAGACGAGGAATTGCAGGCGTTATTGGATGTTGATCCAACCCAATCGCAACAAAAATTGGCAGAAACACAACATGTGACTCGAGGAGCAATTTGCCAACGTTTAAAAGCCATGAGAAAGATCCAGAAGTATGGAAAATGGGTGCCACACCAGCTGAACGATAGAACGATAGACAAATGGAAAATCGAAAACCCGTTTGTGAAATGCTGCTTCAACGATTCGAAAAGAAATCTTTTCTGCATCGAATTGTCACGGGGACGAAAAATGGATTTATTTTGCGAACCCGAAGCGAAAAAAGTCATGGCTTTCCCCTGGTGAAGCTGGCCCATCGACTGCAAGGCCAAATCGCTTTGGCCGTAAGACAAGGCTCTGTGTTTGGTGGGACCAGTGTGGTGTGGTGTACTACGAGCTGTTAAAACCTGGTGAAACGGTGAACACGGATCGCTACCGACAACTAATGATCAATTTGAATCGTGCGTTTCATACCGCTAAACTGGTGAAAGACACATTAAAAACACTTAATTGGGAAATATTATCGCACCCGCCGTACTCTCCAGACCTCGCCCCGTCCGACTATCACCTTTTTGCATCGATGGGACACTGCATTGCAGAGCAGTTAATTTTGAAGAAGTCGAAAAATGGCTCGTCGAATGGTTTGCCTCGAAAGAGAAAAAGTTTTTTTTGGAATGGTATCCATAATTTGCCTGAGAGATGGGCGAAATGTGTTGAAACCAATGGTCAATACTTTACATAAAAAAATTTTGGGATTCCTCTGAAAATTAAGTGTTTTCTTTAATGAAAAAACCGGCAAATTTCAGTGAGAATTCGGATAACCGGATTTTCCTGCTGCGTAGTCTCTTGCTTTGGCAATGACTGGACCACCCAGATCGTGCGAATTGACACCTTTGTTTTTTGTTTTTTTTTTTTTTTTTTTGTGGAGCTATACGAAAGGCCATGTTAATGCGGATAAACCTTTATATGGAGCACTCGAAAACCAACATTAGTCTAGTTACAGCTGATACGCCACCCAATATGTGCCAAAAAGTGATCGAAAATTACCTGAAAGCGATCAGGATTTGAATAAACTCGCGAGGCGGTCATTAAAATGATATAGTATTTCACATATAACGCCAAGGTTCAAACTTTCTATTAAATTAGAAATTTCATGAAAAAAATAGTTTTAAATACATTTTATTTATGTTTATTTTTTAAACCATTTGAGCATCACTTCCAGTTTATAAAATTTCTGTTACGTTTTTGGTTTGATTTGGTAGGGAATTCATTAGAGAATAGCTTGCTTGAAATTGAAAGGACCATCTTCAAACTTAAACTTGTATGCCGATGTGTTTATATGTGCTTGATATGCTTACAACTGCTTGAAACTACAAAGAATGTCTTTGACATGTCATCGAAATCGCATTAATAATGAATTACAATCACGACATGTATTCTCTAATTATTTTCAAATGCCAAACTCCATAAGGTAATGTTGAAAAACAAAAACAAAAAAAAAACTGGAATGCCACATTTCAAAAGAATTACCGAGACGAATTTTCTGCAAGCGATACCAAAAAGGAGTCAAGGACAGAGAAAACAAAGCGATGCAGCGTAGAGCAGATATGACCACAGTTTCGAGTGCGAGAAGAAACAATGCTTGCGAGTACTAGAGACTGGCTTGTTTTTTACTACTGTCAATTTATTGGTGCATGTGTGTGCGTATAGAAAGGGACTTTTTTTTGGAAACTCAAAATCATACAAAATACAAATAAATTGAAATCGATATTTGCAGCTGTACAATTCAATCATATTTTTTTTCTACAATAGTTCTTACAAAGTACTTACATTTTCAGCTTTTATGCAGCAACAAAGAAAAAACGAGAATAAAACAGAAGAAAGGCGAAAACTATTAACTCCATTGTTTCGCATTACAAGTGACTTTTTATTTCAATTATTTCTTAGTTATTTTCTATTTCGTTTTCTATTTGTACATACTTTATTGAATTGCGGTCGTTATGCCGTCGTGTCGTGGTGGTCAAGGCAAACAATAAAACCCTGACAGTGGCGGGGAAGACTTGAATAGCGCTCGAACCAGGTGAGCGATAATTTTGCTTGCAAAATCTACTTTATTGCTAACAAAGGTGCATATATGCATACATACATATATATGTAGGTACTTCATTTTATTGCCTTTAATATGCCTTTGTGTCTATGTGTCTATATGTGATTTTTCGTCCCTTAGGAACCGCCCGCCTGTATGTCTAGTGCGTACACTCGAATTGCATAATACGCAGCGGGAAGTATTTTTGGTCTCTGTGGAGATTGAAATTCCTAAGCATGTAATAGAAAATTGACAGCGCTGCTTACTATGTGTATTGTTACAGCACCACCCTGCTCTCCATGTTTTTTGTTTTATTTTTGCTATTGTCTTGCCATTTGTTGCATTTCTTCGTTTACTCTGCGGGCAATCTTTGAATTCCTTCAAGTGCATTTCTGCTTCTTTTGTTCTTTATATTTCATATGTGAGTTTGTGTTTTTGAGCTGATGTCTTGGGGTTTGGAATTGTCTTTTTTCGAGTACTTTGAAGTGATGAGATTTATGTGCTACATACTTATTTCTCTTCATGTGATTTACAGATGTTTTTTTTATGGATGTGTCTTTTGTCAACTTGTATTCTTTTTTTTATGATTTTTAGCAGTTACTTTTTCATTTTCTCTGTCCACTTGAAGTGTTCATTAGATGGTATTTTAGTTTAAGGGGAATCAAATTAATTTGACATACTTAGCTGGAGCAAATAAGTATTGAAAAGTGGTAGGACTTGCAAACTACAATGGAGTATATGCTGATATTTACTTAGACTTACTTTTTTCCTTTCTTAGAAGCAACCGAAATAAGCTAAACTTCAAATTATAATTCATTTCTATGCCTGAAAATGGTTTGAAATACTCATCACTTGCTGAACAGATGTTATGAAATAAACTTAGACATAAACGAAAGAATGCTAACTACGTAGATCCGTATAGACCGTCCTCAAATTCTATGTAAAAAAATTATTAAATATTTTTTTTCTTCTTTTTTCTTCAAATCTAAATCTTACCATTACTTACTATACTTGTAGCTCTGCCTCAGGAATGGTATTGACCTTTTTAAAAAAAAACTGCCCTATCTCTAGCATGTGAAACTAGGTTAGGCAAGGTTAAGATATACTTAGGTGGCAGATCTAGTACTAGAACCCTGTTCCCAGTACATGAAACTAGGTTAGGCAAGTTTAGGATATACATAGGTGGCAGATCCAGTGCTAGGTCCTATTTAGTGACATCGTCGGGATAAAAACCCGCCAGCCGAAAATCTCTTTGCCATCAAAGAATCAATCATAAATTTGCTGTTGTACACAATTCAATCTATCTAAGTACCAATATAAACAACAATAACAATATCAGAATCAGTCTCGTCAATAGGTGCTTGAAGGCATCCTCCTTATTCTCTTCTTTCAGTATGCGACATAAGCATGAACCTCGACGACATCTTATGAAATAGCGCTAAGAACTTACGGTGAGAAAGGTATTTCGAACGATTTATGGTGCTTTGCGCGTAAGCTGCATTGGTTGAGTCAAATCGTTCGTATGGGCGGCAACGTCCCAGCTTTGTCATCGTAAGCAGAGTAAGAGTGTCTATAATTGGTAACGAGCGTCAAAAAGAAGAAAAAACTTGTGAGTAAGCGAGTCTTGAGAAGAAAGAGCTATCGAGTAGAAAGAGCTCAAATGATTCCACCGGGCCAGGTTGTATTTTTAACCAAACTGTCACCTGTCTGTCATTACTACCACAATATCATCTAGATGGAATGAAAATTTGAGTTTCTTGTTGCGTGTCAATCGAGGGATGCAGTGACTGACTCTGGAACCAGTGTTGCTTTCTTCAAAGTCTTCCATCAGGAAAATATCAAATGGAAATTAGGTGGCCAATGAACCAACGGATTCAGATGGAACTTTTTAGTTTTCGTCTAAACAAAACTGGAAACTACGAACCGCCAGCTCGTAATAGGCTACTATCTCTTTGGCGTGAATAGACCTACATCGTCTGGTAGATCGAACTTTATTGACAAGAAGAGAAGTTGGCTCTTTGTCGTTTAGTCTCATAGAAATTGTGAACTACATACGGAAATAAATCCCATCGCTGTCCGATGGCCTTGCTCTGCAAGTCGTTAGCGGCCAGGAACATCATACTATGTTGTGCTTATGGTGGGCTCAGTCACGACGTTACTGCCGCATACCGAAATACAGATAAATTGTTTAAGTTTATGGTCGTTTCCAACTCTTTTAAAGAGCTAACTACAGTCTCTGTTGAGGAATTGAATGGAAGGCCACCTTGATGTAGAGAGCAGCTCCAACAAAATGGCATTGGGTGCGTTAAGGTTTCCCCTTTGTGAGTATGCTACAGCGAACGCGGTTTACCAATATTTTCTGAATACGGAATCTGTCTATATCACAAGATGCTGTATTTCTTTAAATTTGGAAATAGTTTTTTCAGTAGTAACCAAAAATAGTCTCTCTCTCTATGTTTGATAGACTGTGCTCTGGACAGCCAGTTCTAGAAATTCTATATTATATAAGTCAATTCATCGATTGAAATGTTCGCAGTTTGGCAAAATACATTCCCTGAAATTTTTAAAGAAAACTGCTAAAGACTTTCTTGTTCAAATCACTCGCTTAGCTGAGGAATAAAAAACGAATAAATAGTGAATTTTTTCATAAAACATTTAGCTAATCAAAAACGGTAGCGGAAGCGGAAGGAAGCAATAGACAAAACCAGCAAACCAAAGACGCTTATAACAATAACGAAAGTACCAATTCCCTAAGCTATTATCATCAATAATGATATATGATGAGCTGTCGCAGAAGCTGACAAAGTCACAATACCAGCCCATACTGCCAAGCAACAGCGGTTGAAGTACAAAAAAAAACGCAAAGCCGCTTTGCACAATCAACTTCAAAGAATTTTCCCAAAAAAAAAAAGACAAATAATTCGTCATATCGATTGAGAAAAATAGCTCTTCGCAAAAACATTGACATGAAGCAAAAAGTTTGCCAGTTTTTTTTACTTTTTCCTTTGATTTATGAATCTCGCTAATAAATATATGCGGGAAGCTGAAAAAAACGCTGGAACTTAGCCTTCAAAGAGGCGTACAAAGAAATTAGCTGTATGCGTATCGCTTACTTTTGCATGTACATATGTGATATAAGTAAAAAATGGAAGCACAGACAAATAGCTTCGACAGTGAAAGCTTCAAGGCGCACGCTTACAAGTGCAAATGTTCTTTTAATGGCGCTTTGTCATCATCATCATCGTTTTGATCATCAACAGAAACAAGTAGCTACATGATTCATATGTGCACAAAAGTAGGCGCCACAACATAAACACATTTGATTTATGCGCCTAAGACCAGTTCCGTGGTTGACTTGACTCATTGTTTTAGTTTTTTTTTTTGTGACAAAAGCGCCTCAGTCAAGCCTAAAATAAAAAAAAATAAATGATTTCTTGTTAGGCTAACACAATACTTAAATACTGCCATCCTGCGCCCAAAAGTATGCTTCCATTTTATACTTGACTGCTATTAAGGTGTCTGTGTGGAGAGCTGTGTTCGCTTCTGAAGCCAGTTTTCCATCTACAGCTTCCTTACGCATGTTTTTTCTGCTTGTTTGTTGTTTTCCTGTTTCCGCTTGTCACTACGCACACACATACATACATACATATATCACTCTATATCATCACACATTTATGTTTAGGTGCACGACAAAGTTTTCATTTATTTGCTTGTCCCTTAGGCTAATGACAATTTTTCATTTCATTTGTCGTTCTGTACCCACCGCCATACATCTTGGGCTGAAAAAATCAGCTTCTTGTGTTGGAATTTTTCCGTTTACTTTGCAATTTCTCGATAATGGTTGCTTTAATCATAATTTATATGTTTTGGCAAAATTGCCTCGAAACTGTATGTGATACATGTGCCAACAAATATATTTACATTTATACTCGTGTGTATTTGTGGAAGTATAAATTGTGTGTCATCATAAAATTTATGATGTGTAGATTGTGATTATGATTTAATATTAATGTGTTTTGTATTTAAGGCCACTTGAATATGCATGGAGTCATATTTTTTTTGGTTACATTTATGTATGTTTGTAACATACATACATATGTGGGGCTATTAAAATTTTACAAATAATTCTATAATAAAAAGGCTTTTAAAAGTACAGTTTTTGAATTCTCCAAGCTACTTGGCTGTCCCAAGATCGAAGAACTTAATACCAAGATCTTGTTGTAATAGATGGAAGACATGTCTAAAGTATTCTTGTCGTACGCACACTCCGAGGACTCAAAATCGATTCGAATCACTGTCTTCTTGCAGCGAAAATACGCACTCGCCCCTGTGTGTCAAATAACGTCCATCAACAAATACAAGGAACGTTCGATGTCGAAAATCTGCAACCATTACAGACTTCCGAACGGTTTCGTACTCGACTATCACTCCTGCTCTCTGAATATATTCTTCAGCTACTCGGTATAAAGGAACTGTGGGATGAGAAATGAAAGAGGGAGGCAAGACACATCTGCAGACAAAGAAAGTAAGAGGCCGAGATGCGTGAGTATGAAGTGTTTACGAAGTTGGCCAACAAGGGTAATGGTCGCAATTTCTACGAAAAGATACAGACTATGCTGACTTTATGGAGTGAACATTTTTCCAGTCTGCTGAATGACACAACAGAAAATAGCGATGTCGATTACTCAATCGATGACAATGAACAGATGTTTCAATGACGACTATGTCGAGGTTCGAATATCAATAGCTTGGTGGAAAAACAACAAATAGGCGGGGCTGATGGACTGAAAAATATAGACAGATGAAAGAATGGAACCTAGGTACCTCTCCTGGTGAGGAGCTCAAAAGTTTATTAATCGAAAGGCATACATATCGTAAGAGGTGACTAAAATCCAATAGTTCCCGCGACCATCGAGTCTTTATACCGAAACGACCCGGTTTTTATCCGGCCAAGGGCTGTCACTTCCGCAATATTCCCCGCTTGCGGTTACAACAACAATAAAATTGAAGCCTAGGTGTGCACTTCCCAATCCATAAAAGTAGAGGATCCCACAGTTTATGCTAATTACCAAGGGATAAGCCTCCTCAACATCGCATATAAGGTCCTATCGAGCGTATTGGGTGAAAGACTGTAGCTCATCGTCAAAAAATTGATTGGACCTTAGCTGTGTGGCGTTAGACCTGGTAAATACACCATTGACCAGATATTCACCATGCGCCAAATCTTGGTAACGACCCGCGAAAAGATGATCGACACACACTACCTCTTCGTGGATTGTAAAGCAGTCTTAGGAAGCACGAGCACGAAAACGAGCTGATCTTACGCAGCTATGTCTGAATTCGGTATCCTCGCATAACTTTTACGGCTATGTAAACTGACGTTAAAAGTTCCGTCAGGATCTGGAAGAACTTCTCTAATTTATTGATAGAGAAAATAATACGAGCTGCAGAGTTGAACAGATAAGGTTCCATCTTATTTAAGAGCGTATAGCTGCGGGCGTACGCTTCATTGGCCTCAGCAAACCCGGCGTGAGTTCTATTTTCTCCACACTGGATATGGAAGCGTAGCGTATGGGTCTGGTTGATAGTCAAAATTTTGAAGTCGTACATATCTTCGTCTATCTTGGAACCAGCGTTAACATTAACAACAATGTCAGTCTGGAAATCCAACGCAGAATCATTCTTCCCAATTGGTGCTACTTTGGACTGAGTTGGCAATTGAAAAGTAAAGTCCTCTCCCGGCGAACGAAAACCAAACTCTACAAGTCGCTCATCATACCGGTCTATATGGCGCAGGAGCCTGGGCGATGTCAGCATCTCATGAGCCGGCTCTAGGAGTCTTCGAGAGAAAAGTTTTGCGAAAGATGTATGGTCCTTTGCGCATTGGCAACGGCGAATACCGCTGACGAAGAAACGATGAACTATACGAGCTATACGTTGATATTGACATAGTTCAGCGAATGAGGATACAGTGGCTACGCTGGCTAGGCCATGTCATCCGCATGAATAAAAGCACCCCAACTTTGAAAGTATTCGATGCAGTACCCGCTGGTGGAAGCAGAGGAAGAGGAATACCTCCACTTCGTTTGAAGGATCAGGTGGAGAGTGACCTGAGTTCACTTGGCGTAATCGCGTATGTGGTGCCAACGCCAAGAAGCTGTCTGTGCGGTTCCTCGGAAAAGGGTACTAGCTTAACATTTTTGAAGCTTTACGGTAATCCGATCATTTTCACACAGTACAGCCATGCGTTTTAAATCTGTTTGCAGGAGACTATCTTCACTTGCGGAAGTGTATAACTCTCAACATATTTGAATGTCTCATCTCAAAATAAATTTCAGTTATGAATAAAGAGTACAGAATCGGGTCTAGGTGGCTACCCTGAATGCATAAGTAATCACTCTCTATAGCTATGACTACATGATGACCGTTAATTATACAGTTTGCATGGTAATAATATGTTCTGTATGCTACTAAGCAATTATATTTCCTTTCATCAATAAATGCAATTCATAATGCTAATGACACACTAATTATCGGCATATGAATCAAAATAAATAAATTCAGCGCTTTGTGAGCAAACATCAAAGGTAAATAGGAAAAATGTAGACACAAAGCGAGTAGGATTTAAAGCGATGTCCTGTTGCTAAGATGCTTATTTGCGCTCTATGAAGAATAGAAGGTTGCTAGTGCTGAAGAAGCTGTATGTGTACGTATTGAAGGTAGCTTGGCCAGCCTTTTAATAGAATCAAGGGTAGTTTCGAAGTAAAAAAAAAATACAAAAAAAAAACGTGCCACAGAATTATTTATGCGCATACAAAAAGGAGATTTGGTTGCTGCCCATTTAATTTCAGCAGTGAAAAAGTAACTAAAGTAACAAAGAGTAGCAGTGGAAGGGCGGAGATAAGGTAGTTATTGAAATACACCTTTTTCTTTGAGTAAAATTACTAGTTTCTATTGACAATACAAACTTAAATACATACATATATATTTCTAAGCACCTTTGTAATTCTTGAAAAAATATTAATAGATTTTGGGCAGACATTATATGGGGGGAAGCTAGAAAAGAATACATGGGCTGAAAGCTTTTTTCCACTTTTTACTTCCCTCTTATGCGAAATTCATAAATAAATATTTCCTTAAGATTACAACAACCTACACATTTGTAATTGTATAGAATTTGACAAGCTTGACAAGCTCTTGACAACATTTGAGTTCTACGAAGATCTCTTATGTGATAAGTAGGATTTGTAAAAATTGCGAAAATTTGTGTACAGTCACGACATGTAAATAATTTTCAGGTATGGCGTAGAAAAAAAAATAGTAATGAAAAAAAAAAGAATTCGTTGGGGAAACACAATCGACATGCAATGTGAATAAATCAGCATGATGGGGAGGAAAGAAAAGGGAAAGGAAAGCTAAGTAGACCAGTTGAACAAATTTCCGGAACGCATGCATTTGATAAATGAAGCCACGTGTCTTATCAGTATTTGGGTGTTGTGAAGGGAAATGAGCGCTGTGGATTGTGTGAAAGAAATTTGTTTAAAGGAAGTGCTAGGGTAAGTAGAAAGAAAGTTAATTGAAGAGTAGGTAAGCATTTCGCGAGCTTATGTGGTTAGGCATTTTAGTTTCTTTTGCTATTCTTTGCTGGTTGGCGCCATTTGGAAATACCTGGTTCTTCCACCGGTATGAATGCTTTACTTTTCCTTTGTTCCCACCGGCGGGTACTGCATCGAAAACTTTCAAAGCTGAATTGCTTTTATTAATTTGGACCACATGACCTCGCCACTGCAGCCGCTGTCTCTTGATTCGCGGAAATATGTCAACGTCATCGTATATCTTATATGTACAGCTCATCGTTCCTTCGGATGCCGTAGTCGCCGTTACCAACTCGTAGAGGACCGTAAATCTTACGCAAAACCTTTCTCTCGAAAACTCCTAACACCGACTCAACACATATTGTCATCGCCCATGCCTCCGCACCATTAGGTCAACAGGTAAAATTTGGTTCCAATCGTCGGGTATGGTTTCATCCGACCATATTCTGCAAAGAAGCTGCATCATACACCTTATCAGTCTTCACTGCCATACTTGAATTGGCCGGCTGGCAGTTCATCGGACGCCGGTGCTTTGTTGTTTTTCAAGCGGCCAATTGCTGTTCGAACTTCTTCATAGTCGGGTAATGGAACAACTTTTCCATCGTCATCAATTGGAGTTTCGGGTTCACCATCTCCGCGTGTTTCCTGTTCACTGCCATTCAACAGGCTGGAGAAGTATTCCCTCAATAAATTCAGTATATTCTGGGCATCAGTCACTAGATGACCTGTCTATGTCTTTCAAGAGTCTGTACCGGTCTTGGAACCTTCTGTAAGTCGCCATATCTTTTCGTAAAATTTGAGAGCGTCACCCTTGTCCCGGCTTATTTTTTCTTTTTAATTAATTACGAAAACCCAATTCTATAAGACATGCCCTCGTAAGTTAAATATTTAAAAGTAAAATAAACTGAAAAATTTAGCTTACAAATAGACGAGGAAATAAAAAAAAATAATTCAGTTTATTGGCGAATACTTTTTTTTTACTACAACTCAACCTGCCGCCCTTGCTTAATACAACTCAAAATCAATTTTATGAACGGTGAGGGGGTAAAATCCCCAAAAAAATGAGCATAAAACTGTTAAGAGCCGAAAGGAATTGCAAAAATGTATGCTAACTGGAGTGTTGTACTTCAAGTACATACTTGAGCTGTCAATGGAGGTAGAGGGAAAAATATGCATTTAGAAACCTACCGCCTGTCAATTCCCAATACGAAAATGGCAACATGCCATTGACAGATGAAAATAACTAACTGATGTCAAACATGCCACACGCAGCCATAATGCACATCATACGCTAAACATATATTTACTACTAACTTAAGATTTGAATAAAGGGTGCTGTGAACTTACCTTACTTTTCTAGAGGAAACTCTGCGATTATTTTGCTAATATAAAAGGATTTGAAGAGCAGCGTGGCCAGAAAGTGATTTTAGGTTATAGTTTTCTAGCCTCAAACAAACTTCAGCTACGCTTATAAACTTTTAATTGTTTATGGGAAATGTATGACTGTCAATATGAATTATATAAATTTTTGGGTTTTGCTAAAAAAGTCTTTTCGTAAGCACATATATAAAGCTCGATTGGATACAGCTTTCTTCAATATTTTCCAAAAATGTAAAAATTATTTTTCAGTTTGGCACAACTTGAAATACTATGATAGTAAACAACCTCCTTCGTGACTGACTGAAGCTTTCGGTTTTGCTTTTAGAGCTTTTACAAACCTTTCGCTAGCGTTTAGCTTTAGTGAAAGCTTTTGTTTAACTTTTGTTTATTGTAAGTAATTACTTTTATATGCAAGTTTTAATATTGCTTTGAACTTTCCCTTTTTTGGAAGCTTCCACTAAAATTTTTCGCTTTCAGCAATAATATCCAATTATGATTGAGTTCAATATATTATTAATGCAATCTTGAGGTTTTCCCATTTACCTAAAGCTTCCATTTATCTTGGTGGCTTTCACAGTGGCAGTGTGTTGATTGGAAATTTTGACACTTCCTCTTCCTAGTTATTATAGAAGCACCCTTTACACTGCTCAACTCCACAATAACTTCATCATTTTTAGTTACAACCCGAAACGTGTGACTTTGAGGTACTTGGACGTTGATGCGCGTGCCGTAGCCACGTTTTGAATTAATTCTATTTAGATATTTGGTTAACGCTATGCTAATGACAATGGCAGACACAGCAGAAGAAGTCCTCAACGTGCCATAGCACAGAATAATGCTTCTCTCAGACCTAGTTCGTTTGCTTGTGTGCGCTGGTGGCATAACGACAGCATAATTCAAAAATTTCATTCAAAAACATGACGTTTTCATTTTCATTTTTATTTTATTAATAACATAAATGTTGCAGGGAGAGAGAAAGTTGAGTAGCAGAAGGGGCGCAGATAGTAGTAGCGACGCGTGAAGAGCTGATGGACGGCGCTAAGAGGACCTGAAAGTGCCAGTATGTTGGTGTTTGTGTGTGCATGTAGATGTTTGTCTGTTTTATATCAAGTCCAATTTGTTTTCCAGCATTTTCAACACATTTTTCATTTCGCTTTTGCTCTTCTATTAGCATTTTGTTTTTATTCCATTGAGGGTCCGGTGGTTTTTGTCTTGAGTGTGGAAAAATTAATTATGTTGAAAATGCAACAATTGATGGCAATGCATTATATGACACGCATGAGTTGGTATAGTTGTAGGGTGACGCACCCTCATTTCAAATTTGTAATGTTTTTTTTTTCAGAGGACTAAAGTTATTATTATGCTTGTATTTTCAGTCATTACACCAATACTTTTGTATGTATGTATATTTGTTGGTGTTAGTAGAAAATAATTTGAAGGGTTCTGCAATATACTAAGTTGCATATTTTGTGGAAAATTGTAATTGTCTAAAAGTTTATAGCTAGTTCTTCACCTATATGCACACGCACTCATACACGTGTTGTCCGCTCGCGACACGCGCACTTATTTGTATGCAATTACATTTGAGTGTCATTATTACTCATTTCTTATTTGTCTTGCTGCTTGGTTAGCAGCTGCTGTTGCTGTTGCTGAAGCATAAAATTGCGTGATAATAGGAATAAAACTTAGTCAAAACTCAAATAAAAGCTGTTAGGACGAGAAAATAAGAAAAATTTGTCATAAAAGCCTAAGGAAAATTATTAAAAAAATTAATATAAAATAAAATAAAATAAAATAAAATAAAATAAAATAAAATAAAATAAAATAAAATAAAATAAAATAAAATAAAATAAAATAAAATAAAATAAAATAAAATAAAATAAAATAAAATAAAATAAAATAAAATAAAATAAAATAAAATAAAATAAAATAAAATAAAATAAAATAAATTAAAATAAAATAAAATAAAATAAAATAAAATAAAATAAAATAAAATAAAATAAAATAAAATAAAATAAAATAAAATAAAATAAAATAAAATAAAATAAAATAAAATAAAATAAAATAAAATAAAATAAAATAAAATAAAATAAAATAAAATAAAATAAAATAAAATAAAATAAAATAAAATAAAATAAAATAAAATAAAATAAAATAAAATAAAATAAAATAAAATAAAATAAAATAAAATAAAATAAAATAAAATAAAATAAAATAAAATAAAATAAAATAAAATAAAATAAAATAAAATAAAATAAAATAAAATAAAATAAAATAAAATAAAATAAAATAAAATAAAATAAAATAAAATAAAATAAAATAAAATAAAATAAAATAAAATAAAATAAAATAAAATAAAATAAAATAAAATAAAATAAAATAAAATAAAATAAAATAAAATAAAATAAAATAAAATAAAATAAAATAAAATAAAATAAAATAAAATAAAATAAAATAAAATAAAATAAAATAAAATAAAATAAAATAAAATAAAATAAAATAAAATAAAATAAAATAAAATAAAATAAAATAAAATAAAATAAAATAAAATAAAATAAAATAAAATAAAATAAAATAAAATAAAATAAAATAAAATAAAATAAAATAAAATAAAATAAAATAAAATAAAATAAAATAAAATAAAATAAAATAAAATAAAATAAAATAAAATAAAATAAAATAAAATAAAATAAAATAAAATAAAATAAAATAAAATAAAATAAAATAAAATAAAATAAAATAAAATAAAATAAAATAAAATAAAATAAAATAAAATAAAATAAAATAAAATAAAATAAAATAAAATAAAATAAAATAAAATAAAATAAAATAAAATAAAATAAAATAAAATAAAATAAAATAAAATAAAATAAAATAAAATAAAATAAAATAAAATAAAATAAAATAAAATAAAATAAAATAAAATAAAATAAAATAAAATAAAATAAAATAAAATAAAATAAAATAAAATAAAATAAAATAAAATAAAATAAAATAAAATAAAATAAAATAAAATAAAATAAAATAAAATAAAATAAAATAAAATAAAATAAAATAAAATAAAATAAAATAAAATAAAATAAAATAAAATAAAATAAAATAAAATAAAATAAAATAAAATAAAATAAAATAAAATAAAATAAAATAAAATAAAATAAAATAAAATAAAATAAAATAAAATAAAATAAAATAAAATAAAATAAAATAAAATAAAATAAAATAAAATAAAATAAAATAAAATAAAATAAAATAAAATAAAATAAAATTAAATAAAATAAAATAAAATAAAATAAAATAAAATAAAATAAAATAAAATAAAATAAAATAACATAAAATAAAATAAAATAAAATAAAATAAAATAAAATAAAATAAAATAAAATAACATAAAATAAAATAAAATAAAATAAAATAAAATAAAATAAAACCAAATAAAATTAAGTTAAACTAAATTAAATAAACAATTTATTGTGGTTGTCGGCAGCATCTTATTGTATATCCTTTCACAGATTAACCAATCGCCATCAGTGTGTCATCAGGCTAAGAATCGCGTCGTGTGCAACCATAAATCCTATGGGAACATCAGCATTTGCTTGTTGTTGTGAAGGGGGAGACGAAAACTTCTGTAAAGGAAGCCACAAGTATACATACGAGTACATGTGTTTATATGTACTCTGATATTCATGGAGTTTCAAGTGTTATTTTAATAGGGTGTTCGCTGGCTGTTTGTCTCTCTGGCATTACTAATCGTTGAAAAATTTGTTATTCCGCTGATTGATAGTTGTTAACATCTTTGTTAGTCACACGTTCGTCAAGTAAATACATATGTAATTAATAAATGTGTTTACAAAGTGTTGCATGAGAAATTTATGGATAGTAAATACATTAAATGTTTGAAGAGGGTTGCTTTTATGTGAATCATCAGCGTCTTAGTGCTTGAAGCTACTCCTCATTCCAACTGCACCCAATTAGAGGGACAGCTATAAGGATTATCTTTTCTAAAAGGTTAGAGACTGCTGCATATTCTATATGCTTAAAAGTGCTTAGAAATGCATAATATCACAAGTGAGTCAGAACTGCAGATCAGACTACCTTTCGACGTTAATGAGAATAGCTGGAGGTAAGAAGTACTCGTCATTCGCTGGATTGTGGAGTCATCTGTCTATCAAGAGTTGTTGTTTATTCGAATATTTATAATGTTTATCATGCTTATATGATTTCATTTTTGTTAGCCAAGCTCCATTTGAATACAGAGCTGAACAGGAGACGCAGCCTAAAGAAGACTGGATTGGTTTACTTGGGGCCACTTACCCTCTTCCGCGAGATATTCAGCGGGAACTAGAGCGCTGACTAGGTCACTCTTATTTTGGACATCATCAATTCGATTGTGCCAAGACAGATTTGAAAATGATTGAAATATCTGATAAAATGTGTTAATAGATGTTTTTTCTTCTAAATTTTAAAAAAATTAATAATAAAACACTCAAATTGATATAAATGATTTTTTGCCTTGTTTTGTTGTCCCTCTTAAACAACCCAATTAAACAACCAAATTCTGTCAAGATATTTATCAAGACATCTAATTCAATTCACTACACAAACTTAAATAATGCCTAAATTATTCAAATTCCGTGGAATATAAGAATTTTTAAATAATATTTCCTTGCTCCCTAAGCATACGCATACGAGATGCCAGTAACTGCCCAAGAAAACAACGTCAAAAGAAATTATTGTTGAAAGAGAGCAACTTTTTGTTGTTGACACTTTGCAGATTCCAGCAATCACGGCTGTGTCCTTAAACAGCGACCAACGCCCAACCACAGCACATTTTGTGGTATAACATTAACTCACACATTAACGCAGTCACGAAGCGAATGCAGTAATAACAAAAACAACAAAAGTAATAGTAATAATAATAATAATAAGAGAGCAGAATTGTAGTAACAAAAACACTTTGGCGATGATAATGTCAAACAGCGATGCAGGTAATGACAGCCGACGGTGTTGAAAGTAAATATATGTATACCTATATATATATGCACATCAATACACACACACACAAAAGGTGCTGCTTGTACAGCCTCTAGTAGCAGGGGAAAAGAAAATGTTTAGATATTTAGTTTTCTTTGTAGTCTTTTATAGCTGCCGCCTACGGGCCGAGTGCCTGCCTGCCTGACTGCCTGCGTGCCGCTTTGAGGTTATTTACATATTGTACATACATATATACACACTAGTGTGTACATAGAAAAATTTATGGCATTAATAAATTTCCATAATTTTGAAACAAAATACAGGCGTCAACTTTCCACAACGTCTCCTTACACCTCGTAACGCAACCTAACGGCGAACTTCGTCGATGTTTGTATGTATTAATGTACAGTTAGTCTCGAGTGACACATTTTTCTTGGGCCATAAAGAAGTTCAAACCGCAAGTTTGCTATCTGTTGATGACATTTAGTGGCCGGGCACTCTTCCGCAAAGGACAAATGGGAGGGCGCGTGTGAGGCAGAGATTCATGGAAAAAGTTGTTAAGTGAATTTTTGAAATTTTGTTTACATACATATTTTTATTTCAATGCGTTGATTTATCAAGGCTAAGTTTAATTTTTTACACTGTTGGTATGAGGCAAAGCAAAGGACCAAACGTTTGTAGGAAACTCTAGAGTTCAGTGTGTTCCTTTAAATGACTTTTGCCGCAGGAGATCTCGCTTTTTGGCTAAATATCTATATACATATACATTAACTACGTATGATACGCGCTAGAGCAAAACGACGGTGCAGAATTATATTAAAAAATAGTCCAATCCTCGTGAAAGTATCAGAATTTATAAGAAAGTCTGTAGATATTTCAATTTCCTCTTCTAGACTACTACGGAAGTGGAATACCGCCAAAATTCCAAGCCTTATTGCCTGCATACTCGTCGAATAATGCTCCAAGATATCAAAGATTTTTTTCTATAGTTTTGGTAATGAGATAGAATGCAGCTTCATGTGCATTCTGAGGTTCAGAAGGACTACTGACTTAAGGTACTGTGAGTTGGTTTAAAGCCCAACTATTCAAAAGAAGACAGAAGACAAAGAGTAACACGAAGCATTGATATTCATGAATAAAGGCTTTGATTTTTATCGTGCAATATCGTGCCTGTCGTAAGTGGCGACTAAAATCCAATAGTTCCCGCGACAGTCGGGTCTTTATACCAGAACGACCCGGACTTTAAATCCGGCCAAGGACTGTCACTCCCGCAATGTTCCCCAAAAATCAATTCGGGAATATTTTGCGGTTACAACAATAACAACAACAACAACAACAACAACAACAACAACAACAACAACAACAACAACAACAACAACAACAACAACAACAACAACAACAGCAACAACAACAACAACAACAACAACATAATCACTACTACTTTGAAAATATAACAGCAATTTTCACTAACTAAAAAATCGAAAAATAGGTATATACGTACGCCGGTCTTTCCGTCAAGTTTTGGGGATAACCTACCTTGACGGTTTTTTTTTGTAACCACAAAGCGTTTTCCAAATTAGTTTTTGAGGAATGTTGTGGGATATTTCTAAAATCGGCGTACCAAGTTATGAATGTAAACACTTAAATATTGTTTTTCCTCAGTATTTCATTCTATTTTTGTGTTTTGAATTATTACAAATAATATTAATTAATAACATTTTGTTATGTGAATAATAGTAATAGTAGTTAATATAATTAATAGTCTCCAACTTTGTCGCAGGTATTATTGATTATCTCTGTGTTGTTTAGCGCAGAAAGGCATCCTTCAAATATTCAATCGTATCCCTGAATTGCCCGCGAAAATGTTTTGATGCTGCTGTTATTTTTTCCGTACTGTTTGATTTCCGTTCCTCCAATTTCAAGATGAAAGCCTCGCCGATTAACATTTCCAGCATTGTATCATGGCCTTTCCGTGCAAATACTTCCTCATAAATCAAAATCTTGCCGTTTTCATCGAGCTGTGGTTCTAAATCTAACATTTCATCGAATTCATATGCGTGTGACATTTTATTTAATTTAAATATTTTATTACAGAAGAACCGAACTGTTTGCAGTTTAACTAGAGACTGATAACCAAAATGTTGTTTTCGAAATTTCAAACGTCACTCTATTCATTAAATGTTCTAAAATATTTCAAATTTACCGCAATTCGCCGAAGGGTAGGATACGAATATTCCTTTCCTCTGTGTCGTGTGTGAAAATTTTTGGATTTGCGCGAGCGATTCACATTAAAGTATATATACACATAGCCATACATGTGTACTCGTATGTATAACAGTTGGAGCGGCAGGTATTTACAAATGTTAATGCCAGATACTGATCTTCGCGAATTTCGCCTAGAGTTTGTTTTAGTACAGAAAGCAATTGTATGCATGGAATATTCGAGATCCTTTTTGCAAACTCTGTAAATATATGTACGAGTATATATATTTTAAACTCTGCAAAAGAAAATAGTAATATGCAAATAGAAAATGTGATTTATATATATATTTATATTATTTTCGGACAATTTCTGTGAACGAATAAGTGTAAAATTTTCCGATTTTTTAATATAATTTTTAAAGCGACATAACAATTTTCATCATGGAAAGAAAATATGTGGAATAATAAATTATTTGTTTAGCAATTAAATTATAAATATTTAAGTATCTATCTTATTTTATCTTTCCATACTTATATTGAATAATTATGAATAGTAAATGTTTCGCCACGCAATTGTATATAGAAATTAACTTGACCTGAGTGGATTTACACTGCTAGCACCGACCGTCGTATACGAGCGACATGTACGTATGACGTGCAAGCCAAACTTCCGTATGAACAAGAGTAGACGTCTATGTATTAATAACGGATACAGACCGTGCAGCGTAGTATAGTTATAGTATTGCCAGCTTTTATATGAATTTTCTATTTTTTAAATACATATTTGCGAAGTTTCATAAATAAAATAAATCAGAGTACCAAAAAAAAAACAAAAAAATTTAATCAAATAAAAATGATTAATATCAATCTACTTCCCATAATAAAGATCAATAAACTATCATATTTTCTTGAAATAACATAATTTACTTTTTCATTATGCAAAAAATTTTTCTTTAAGAACCTCTGTGGTAAGAAAGCATAGCTCTTTTTCGGCTTTTAAATAAGAAATTTAGTATAATATTTATTAAATTATAAAAAACATCAAAATGTATATGGCAACCAAAAGCCTTTAAAGTTTGAGAGCCAACGTGATACTGTCAGAACTGCCAAATAGCTGATAATATGATGGCTAATGGATTTTTTTTAGTTCATAAACATTTGCAAAAAGATAGAAAATGAAACAGTTTTAAAGTAAAGTAGCTTTCGCATATTTTTTATTTTACAATTCTGAGTAAAAATCTGTAATTTTTTGTATTTACATATTTTAATATACAAAGTTTTATTTTGGTTTATTCTTCAGTACTTCGACTAACTATTTTATTCTTGATTTCATTTTGTAGATGGTGTTGCGGATTCTTACCGGCATTTCTCTCAATGTCAAGTGTAAGTGTTCTAAGTGTGCATAACAGAGCCATAAGTCCGTGAGTATTAAAAGTATTCATTGTTTGTATGAATGAAAAATGGAAAAACTGTGGATTTGGAATTAGAATTGGATTAGTTTTAATTACTAAAAAAAAGTTGTTATTAATACACGCGAGGACCGCATTTGAGTTTGCCCTATTTTAATAATAAATATTCAAGGCTGAGTTTTTGACAAAAGTTGCAGACATTGGCAATTCTTCTAATTTAAAACCAGTACAATTTCTTCATTATTAGCCTTCATTTGTACTTTTTAATTATTGAAAAACTTTAAGACCGCTATAAAAATACACCCGGGTAAATTACATTTTATCTAAAGAATACACAATATTATTAAAATAACAAATGAAAAATATCGTAAAATGCAAAGAATTTTTATTTAACAAAGAAAATTTATAAATAGTATTTTTTGAAATTTTTTTAAGTGAAATTTTTTCAATTATTTAAAAGTATAAAATGCTTGTTAATTTATTTATTGTAAATAGTTAGATAAAACTTTTTTTTAATATATTTGCGACTCAAATCCTATATTTCATTTTCATCTATTTTTTTTTATATTCATTTCTTTTTGATTTATTTCTGTATATGCGATGGCAAGCTCTGCGCTTTTCTCCATCCTCAAATTCCTTTTCTTCTCTTTCATTATTTTCTATTTGGTTTTATATTTTATTTTATTTTTCTTCTGTTAACCTCGAGCTGTAGGTTCTGCTCTTCTAAGCATAATTTCTGTGCAAACAGCTCAATTGATTATTAAAACCTTACTTCACTTCAAGGCTGTATTGTAATGATAAATTTCATATTAATTAAATAATTTTAATTGATTGAGTTGAAATATTATCATTATAACAGCTGTAAATATACATTTTCTTTCATGTTTACCCTAAACGTAATGCTGTCGTTAAAGTTAAGTCGTTAACAGCTAATGTTAAACGTTAAAATTGAAGTAAGCTGTTAATACAACAGCAAGCAGACATTTTAAAGGTAATGTTAACGATGAGAGTTTGTGCGATTTGAATAATAACAATTTCATTTCATTTTGATAATATGGCGTCGAAACGAAGCAAAATTAATTCGTTAATTTTTTTTCATATTAGCTAATCGAATTGCATCGTTTAACATCTCTGCTTCCCTTTATATTTCTTTTGTGCTTCCATTTTGTTGTAGCACCTTTTTAATAAGTGGTTCTAAATTCTCGAGTAATGTAAAAGCACTTGCATTGCGCTTTCTAAAATTGTAATCTGTTTTATAGTTTTGCTTTGCTCTGCTCTCTTTTCTTTGCAGGTGCACATACTTTAGTGTCGTTGTTGTAAGAGTAATTGATTAGAAATACCTCTCGACTTTCCTAATAGTCGTCATTGCCAGATCTTGAACATGCCGCAATTTATCACCGAAAATTTCTATATTAGAACTTCCAACTTGGTTGGAATGTCGGGAGAGGTTCATTCTACGCTAAAGTTGCCGTTTCGTTCTCTTTTTTGCGGGAATTTGTTTTTTTTTCTTGGTTAAGTTTAAAATTTTTCTTTAATTTTTGTTGGTTTTTAATATTCTGGTTTGAAAGGTCAGTTTATCAATCCAGAATTATAAATATTCGCGCCGATCTTTCGAGAGAAAACTTTCTCAAGATGATTTGTTATTCAAATATTTAAATACCCTCAGTTTCCGTCAACCGGAGGAGCTGGGTAGTTAGTTCTTTCATACTTTTTTGTAACTTTCATGTAACTTTCGACAAATATGTGAGATTTAATATTCTATAAACGTACATATACGCAAAAGAAAGCCAACGAAATCGGAGCGCCTTATAATAGATCCCCCATACAGCCGATTTGTTGAGATATTAGAGTTTGAGGCCATAAATCCATAAAAGAAATATTTACAGGCGCATGATTTAATATTTAAAAATCATCGAAATCGCAGAAACTTATAATATATCTCCCATACAACCAGATGTATTGATAGTACAACTTATATTTAATCCTAAAATGAAATACCGTAAATTTGTTAGATTCATTACAGGTATGACCGAAGACAGCTCTTCCTTCTTGCTTCTAATATTCCAAATATTTATTTAAGTGTTTTTACTATCTGAATAAAATTTTCTACACACAAAGTATTTTCACTAAAAAACTTGTTATTATTTTTTGCATAGTAGAGAAAAAGAGAGAGAGAGAGGGAGAGTAAATTTTTTATATTCAGTGCTAAAATCCGATATTTGAGAAGAAGTTGCGAATTCATTTTGAAACCTTTATCAATACACCAAATTAAAAGCCGATTTTGAATTTGATTTCACCATTTTTTTTTTTTTTTATTAACTTTTATTGTTTAATTTTTGTAAAACTTCATAAAGCGAATTCGCATAAGATAAGGGGGAAAATGTATATATAATTAGTAGAGTAAATTAAATTTAGAAATTCTCTTAAAATTATGCAGTGCAAATAATGGAAACGAAACAAGCTTTGTTTTATGTACCCATTCATCATTCACTTTGACTGTCATCAGAAAACAGGAATCTATTCAATTTGTAATTCCAATCCCATAATGAGTGCGGAGGTTTGGTCGGTGGCACAGTTTTGTAGAAGTTTTTATTATTTTTTCTAATATATTTCTGTACATATGATTGCAAATCCTGTATTTCTTTTTTCGAAAAAGTTGGCATTATTATTTCATTATCAATGGTCTTAGGCATTTTTTCATATTCATCTTCCGACTCGCTGTCATCACTTTCATCTTTATTATCATTTCCATTTGATTTTTCATATCTGCCTAAACCGTTTAATTCACTTTTTTCTCCTATTTCGCTTTCATTTTCTTGTTGCATCTTTGTTGTATGAGCTTCCGAATCTTCATCCATTTTTTCATATTCTACTTCTGACTTGCTTTTATCACTTTCATCTTTATTATCAATTTCATTTGATTTTTCATGTGTGCCTAAAATCTTTATTTCACGTTTTGCTCCCATCTTGCTTTTATTTTCTTGTTGCATCTTACTTGTATATGGTTCAAAATTCTCATCTTTTTCTAGAATTGTGGAAGCCTCTGCGCTACGTTTTCTTACATTGTTATTTGTCCTACTCATTTGCTCTTCTGGCGTCTTTGCAGCTAATAGTCTTTCTTCATTGTCGTTGGTAACGAAATTAAACTGTAAGAGAATTTCGTTTTGAAATATCTCTGGATTTTCAAGATAATCCCCATTTGCAAGAGCCTGTGCATTACAGAGCGTTTCATGGAAAATCTGCATATGAGTTCTTTCATCGTTATTGCTCTCCTTTTGTTTTTGCTTTTCTTCTACCTTTCCTTCTTTCATTTTTTTACTACAATCTGACTTGTCCGCTTGATTAGATAATTTACTTGCTTCGTAGAGCAATCTGTTGACCTGATGGGTTTGTGCGAAAGTTTTCATTTTCGGTCCTCTAGAACGGTAGATTTTTCCAAATCGTGTGGTTTCTATATCAATAAGGTCTTCGCCATCAGCATCAAAACTATGATATGCTACTTCTGTTGTATTATCTAACAAAGTTGCGAAACTATTACCGTCGAATTGTAGACTGGGGTAAAGATTTCGTTTTCTGTATTCGTTATGCTGGAAGAACATCTTTTGGTAATTAGTTGTTATGATTCCAAAAAAGTTATAATAATTTACGACAAATTTATTATTTATTTAGTTAATTTTTTGTTTGCTTGTTTTTCTTATTTTATACTCGCCCAAAAATTTGACTAATTTGTTGTCTTTGGAAAAGTATTTTGCGCTTAGGATTGACACCACAATGTTAATTCTCAAAGTGCGCTGGTTAAATCAATACTAAGCTTAGCGTTGTTCGTTGCCAATTTTTGCAGTTGGTTGGTATGCCGGGAAAGCCAAATGAACTTTTCATTCTCTTTTAGTATTGCCACTTCGTTCTCTTGTTTACCAGAATTGGTAGTTAGCATATTTTTATTTTTGTCGAGTCAGAAAAAATACTTTAGTGATGCCTAAAACCGAATATATGGCATCACTCCACTAAAGCTCCATACGAGTTGCTTACATTGCTTACAGCTTCTCGCAAAAAGTTTGCTCTCGTTTTAAAGATATGCGACGATAAAACAAGCGTAGGAATTCAGTGTAATCTTGCAATTGTATTGCAGGACTACAGTGCGTAACAATCCCGGATGGTTAAAAACACTACAGTTCAGCACTGAAAGTTCTCGATGCAGTACCCGCCGGTGAGTGCAGTGGAAGAATAAGACATCAACTTCGTACTTATGGTTAATTGGAAAAGGGCCCAACTCTATTTCTGATTAATAAGGCAGAGAGTGCAAGATGCAGATTATTATCACAACTTTTGCAAGCATAAAGGGGTACAAGCTTCGTACCGGTACACTGCTGTCCACTTTGAAAAGCTCACCATTATTGCATGGGCTTATGATATCTTTCCCCTTTTTTATGAAATTATTGCTCATTTGAACAGATTCTGTTGAACGTAGTTTATTCTATTCAATGCATTTTCCTAAGTACTCCTTTCGAGCATATAACATACATATATATTAGGTAAAGTAAAAATTTCGTTCGGTTTTTATCTAAGAGATGGCGTTATTGTCCATAGTACTAGTGTTCCGTGTCGCATCATGCGATACTATACGGCGCTGAAAACGTGTTTATTCGTGCTAAAAGCTTGTCTTTGACAGTTTTTCGATTGATTGACTGATTATGTTGTGAGTGCTCGTCAAATATGGACACCAGTAAAGAGAAAATTCGCTATATTTTAAAATTTTTCTTCGATCAAGCCGAAAAAGCAGCCAAAGCGGCTGAAAAAATGAATTTAGTTTATGGGCCCGATACTGTAAACGAACGTGTAGCACAAAAGTGGTTTGCTAGGTTCCGTTCCGCTCCGGTGATTTCGATGTCAAAGGTGCACCACGCGTCGGGAGGCCTGTCGTCGAAAATTGCGATAAAATCATGGAAATAGTGGAAACAGACCGTCACGTGAGAACCTATTTAATTGCTGAGGAACTAAAGATAAGCCAGAACACCGTTTGGAACCATTTGCATAACCTTGGATTCAAAAAGAAGCTCGATGTTTGGGTGCCACACGAACTGACGAAAAAAAGCATGATGGACCAAATTTCCATCTGCGAATCGCTGCTGAATCGCACAAAATCGACCAATTTCTGCAGCGTTTGGTGATTGGCGATGAAAAGTGGATCGCTTATGTCAACGTCAAGCGAAATCGGTCGTGGTCGAAACGCGGTGAGCCGGCGGAAACGGTGGCCAAGCCAGTATTGACGGCCAGGAAAGTTTTGCTGTGTGTTTGGTGGGATTGGCAAGGAATCATCTACTACAAGCTGTTCCCCTATGGCCAAACGGTCAATTCGGCCCTCTACTGCCAACAACTGGACCGCTTGAAGGCAGCACTCATCCAGAAGAGGCCATCTGTGATCAACAGAGGCTGAATAGTGTTCCATCAGGACAACGTCAGGCCACACACGTCTTTGGTGACGTGCCAGATGATCCAGGAGCTCGGATGAGAGGTCCTAATGCACCCAACTTATAGTCCGGACCTGGCACCAAGTGACTACCATCTTTTCCTTTCCATGGCAAACGCGCTTAATGGTGAGAAGTTGGCCTCAAGAGAGGCCTGTGAAAATTGGCTCTCCGAGTTTTTTGCCAATAGGGACTCGGCCTTCTACGAGAGGGGTGTAATGAAGTTGCCATCTCGTTGGCAATAAGTTTATGAACAAAACGGCGCATATTTGACTTAAATAGAACAAATATCCTAATATTATTGGCACTTTGTAACCGCTGAAGCCTCTTTCAGTCTAGCTCCTTTTTTTGTTTTACCTACAAATGTTTTACCTAAACGTCCGATGGTTTTTATGATGATCCTACCATTTCGAGTACTGGTCGACGCGTCCCCTTCATAATCTTAGTACGCTATGCTAACTTCTCGGCTATTGCGGACGACATACATATAATATATAATTTTTTTTTTCTGGGATGGTTGGCCTACCACTATCGTATTCGTTTGGAGATAATAAGTGATTGAAAGTCGCTCTGTCACAATTAAGTGATCGAGCCCCTCTTGCTCAGGGAAGAGTTCTGGCTGGCCTATAGCTTTTTCAACACCACCCAAACACCAGTGATCTTATTGATGCCGCGATGATTCTTAGTGCTCAATTGTACTATGTGTTGTAATCACATGAGCTTTTCTGTTTCCTCTTTCGATTTATTTTTCAGCTCTGTGCAATGGTATAATCGCCGTCGGTTGAAATCAGCTACTAAATATCACCTTAACAGATTGAAGTTATCGATAATTGAGACTTAAACATAGCCGAACGCGAGGACGAGTTATATGTAGTTCGAATGGCACTTCGATTTGCTACTAACATGAGACGAAACGAGAACAAATTCGTGGCTTAAAGAGCAGGACTGCTGAGAGACTGAGATCTTCCCAACGAAAGCAATGCAATTCAGCAACAGTTCAGTAAAATATTTTTTTATTAAAGACTGAAGACTGAAGTCTGTTATTTAATTTGAATTTGAACTCTCACAACAGAACGCCGCTTAAGCGAGTTCACAAAAATCATTCAACGAGAAAAAGCGCGCAGTCATTAAAAGTTATAAACAAACTGCTTGAATAAACTCACAATTTGTCTGAAGTGTAATTGTCATTTTCATTACGTCAAGTTGATGAATGTCGGTCGATCGCCCCGTTGGCTTTGGCCACCCACAATAACATTCTAGGGCACTTGAAGTGAACGCGCACACCCACAACACGCTGCCCGCAACTATCATTTCCACTTACTTGCCGAGGCAAAGAGCAATAACAACTTGAAGATGACTGTAACGAAGCAATAATGACAACAACAGCAATAACTACGAGTGTCAGATGAGTTGAACATTAACGAATGCAGCTACGCCTGCCATCAACTTAGTCATCTCACTGACAGTATCAATGCTATGAGTTGTCTTCTTCTTGGATTGCTTTCAATCATACATCCACAGTCCATCACCTCACACCCCACTTCTGAGCAAGAATGCCAGCTCACTTTTCATATTAAAGTGCAGTTACAAGAGATCTTCGCTACACTGCAAGTTGTTACATTTCATTGCAAATGATTTCTGCTTTCATTTCAATTGTTAAAGTGACAAAGGCAAAGCGAACTACTCTACGGAGCGTAAGAATTTGGAGTATATGCAGCAGTCGTGCTGACTACTAACTCCGCGCCCCTTCCCGAGTGTGATTCCCAAACATTAATCGAAACAGTTTCTTCTATTGATGCTTGGAAAAAGTTGTCTGAAAATCTCTTTGATTGACGGACTGACTACATGAGCATGGTCCATGTGATGGATTTGAGGGATATACCTACACCATTAAGGTATGAGTTGATTGAGTAACTAAAAGTAGATATAATTTTAACTCGAAAGAAGCATTGAAGGAATACCTCTGAGAATAATTATAAACTACGTTCCAGGATGAACCGAATCTCCTTAATTTATAAAGCCGAAAAAGGGTCGGAGATTTGCGCATCGGACTTTTTGTCCTTTTTCCTCAAAACAGTTGAATTTTACTTTGATGTGGTCCATTGTATTTTTGAGGATATCCCTAATCCTACTTTTTTTTGCATAAAATAAATGTTTTTTTTTCATAAAATATTATCAGGAAAAATTATGTTAAGGTTCTATCCTGTTTTTGTGTGAGTCATCCACCGTTTAGTACTGACTTGGCACCAAATGACTTCTTTTATTTCCCTTACGTAAAAGGGAAGCTGAGAGGTCAACGTTTTTCGACCCCCAAAGAGGCGAACGCGTATTTGGAAATATCATACCTACCTCTTTCAATAGAGAATAATTTAGAAAATAATAAAGCGATTTTTTTTAAATACTAAAAACGATGCTTTAATATGTTTGATATGATTGTTTATGTTTCCAACAAACACAAAAACAATCTTCAAACAACTGTCGAATTGCCGTAAGAAAATGGAAGAATTTAAATCTACATACGATCGGGTCTCACAAGTGCTCCAAAGCTTTCATTCTGCGACGAGTGGTGTTTATTTGTCATGTTAAAGAAAAAGAGAAGATGATTTGATAAACCCATCAAAATTTATACCGACCTGATCAAAATGACGAGTTGAATTAATAAGCCGCCAATAAAATTCCTGGTTTTTTGGGATATTTCAACCAAACTTAGTACACAGATCGGACCACTACAGCATACATGCGACCGATTTTTTAGTGATTTTGAGTCTCAAATCTATCAAAAAATCATCTGAAAGCCAGAGAGAGCCTCAACCAATGATGAATGATGAATGAATTTGGTTTTATATACGGGTATGAGCTCTTACTCCAAATCTTGCAAAAGACCAATGAAAGGAGAATCGACACACCACCTCTTCGTCGATTTTAAAGCAGCCCCGGAAACTGACCTTGCCAGCAGGTGCTACTTTGAACTGAGTAGGCAATTGAAAAATAAAGTCCAATCTCGACGAACAAAGATCAAGCTCTACATGTGGCGGTATGAATGGTGACAACATCAGTTGAGTCGGCGTTAGGAGTTTTTGAGGGAAAAGTTTTGTGTGCGAATTCCGCAGCCGATGGAATGATGAGCTGTATGAGATACACGGCGACATTGACAGCAAATCAAGAAGCAGCGGCTGCAGTGGCTAGGTCATGAGGTCTGAATGGTTAAAAATACTCCAGCTTTGAATGTTTTCGATGCAGTACCGGTCGGTGGAAGCAGAGGATGGGGAAGACCTCCACTCTGTTGGAAATACCAGAGAATGACCTGGCTGCACTTAATAATTCCAATTGGCGCTAAACAGGGAAGAAAAAATTAATGAAATTAATGTTGCAATGTTATAAGTTCGGCTATAGTCACGTAAACGGTGTCTACGCCAGTAAAGTAAGTAAGTATGAGCTTCTGGTCCAAGAATCAGGCTAAAAGCATTTTAAAGTGTGAAAATAAAAGTAATTTGGGTAAAGAATCGGTACGAAAATTCGACGATCTCCCTTAGCTGTTGTTCTAGGAAGGCCGAAGAGACAAAGGCGCATGTATACAAATATAACAATTAGGTCCGACTGTTACGAACAGTAGAAAATAATTTTCATTAAATAGATTTCAAAATGTTTTTTTTTTTTTTTTTTTTTTGATTTTACCTAGAATACTTAATGCCCAACGATCCACCCAGCGGGCAGACACTCGAAATAAATTGACATACTTCAAACAACAGCAACGAATATAAGTAGAGTAAACTAATTTATTATGAAAAGGGGCTGGCAAATCAAAGGATCCTGCAGTGAGAGTCGTTTTCGTTTTTTTCGTTTTTTGGTCGAATTTTAGTGCAATGAAGTGTGAAGTAGGGGCGTTGCCAGTGAGGACACCCTGTCGTGTAGCATTTTCTGCTAAGCGCTCCTAACATTGCATGTACTAAGCGACACTCATATGAAAGAATGTCCTCCGAAGCCTGCGGTGTGAATAGGAAAAGAATGAGTACGTTGCGCAGGAACAAAACAAAGTTGAGGCGAATCGGATTGAGTTGAGTGCTCCGCACATAGCGACGGATGTATGTTTGTTGCAGGCAACACATGTTGCACTGCCAGACACGGCGACGCATGCAGTGCATGCGGTGTGCCAAAGCAAATGGAAAATAAAATGGAAATAAAAGATGACTAATGGAAAGTGTAAAACCAGATAGCGAACAATGCCATATGTGCGCTCTGTATCGAGGTTGTGTGTGCGCAGATTACAATACGATCGTCGTTTGCTTGCATACAAGTCAACGCCCAGTTGGTGCAACTCCTTTGAATTTTTCATTTCAAATACCAAAGCGCATCTAATGCAAATCAGCTGTAACCCACTCGACACTCTGCAGTACGGTGGATTTTTCATATACATTTGTGTATGTGGGTCTATATAAAATATGTATGTATGTATATACTTTTGGTTGCACGTTGCATTGTTCCTTCATTCCTACCGTTGAAACTTAAAAACCACCGTGACAGTTGGCGGCGGTGCCCTATCACCATTCATTGCCACACTAAGCTTTGGGATTAACATATACCAGCAACATGTTGCTTGTGAGTATTGCAAAAAAAAAATGAAACCAAGTAGACATATATTTATAAATATTCATAAAGCGTTGCGGGCATTCCAGGAGAATGAAAAACAGAAGTAATGAGCTTCTAGCTTCTATCCGCTGATCGTCTGAGAGCGAACTGAAATTGCGCTCTCCAGTTTCTTAGATGAAAAACATTGTTCTTATGCGCTCTCAGCAGAAACTAATGTTGTAGAAGAGAGATCAAAACCAACTTATTTATTGAGAACAAAGTTGTAGAGTTGCCTCACTACTGACGACTTGGTTAAAGAGTATAATGTGAAAGCAAACTGTATCGAAACTGTATCGAGTTTTCAAGGTAAACATCGGAAGGGTTTTGGATCTTTTCACTCACCCAATGAAAGACTTATTGGGTTAGGCCTCCGCAGGGGAAAACCTCTGCTCAATAGATCTTCAGGTCGTTATGGGTAGAGACCCATATTTGGAGAAACAGTTTCGGTGGTAGAGGACGAGTTAGCAGCACCGATAATATACGAGTATGAGTTCTCTTGGCCACGCATTCCTTCCGTGCGATACAGATTTCCATTAGTGAAAACGGCTTTTTGGAACGATCCGCTTTGTTGCTAGTCGTGTTCAACTTATAACGAATGTCCTGCCAAATCTGTCCATTCTTTTTGACTCGCTCTCTCTTGTTGGATTTTAGGTTTTCGGTACTCTATAAGACACAACAAACGCTTGCGTAAGTTTGGTTTAAATGTATGTAAGTAGTTTGATTTGATGACAGTCTATGTGACCCTCAGTTGATATCGGATGAGCTGAGTACACCTTAGCCTTCGACAGAGCTCTTGTCTACACATTTTAAAGCTACATCAGCAGTTTGCTCGGCCAAAACGTACCCGGTTTAGTTGTTGCCAGAACTTACCCTGTGTGTATCAATTTGAGATCGCTTAAGCATCATCTTACCGGACATAATTTGGTGGAGACTGAAGGTGGAAGGGTGGGCTACTTCTTTAATGACTTCTGTTGCAGCTGCAGATGCATGGAGAAGGAGGCGTCGATGGAGCACTATGTCTGTCACTGCCCTACCATAAGTGCAACCCAACATCGTTTCCTAGGTAATTTCAACTTTGACTGCCTGTCAGATATACATAGTGGAAGCAAGTGACAATAACCTCATGTGTTTCATTAAACAAACCAAGTGGTTTCAGCATCTAGAAAAGTCCACCCTGTGGGCTAGGGGTTCAAGAATTTACCCGTGGTAAGGCATGCCTGTCGTAAGAGGCGACTAAAATCCAATAGTTACCGCGATAGTCGGGTCTTTATACCGGAACGGCCTGGATTTTATCCGACAACAACAACAACAACATCTAGAAAAGTAAGTATCTCTCTCTCTCTCTCCCTCCCTCTCACACTCTTTCTCTCGATCGAGAGGTTCAATATGCGAACCATAAAGCAAAGAAGGCAAGAGTGATTTCAAGATATTAATCGCCTCTTGTAATATAATTTTTAATGTTTTTATATTTACATAATGTCCATCTTCGTGTCCAAAGTCGACAATAATGGGTTAAGTTGTGTCTCTAAAGGTCCATTGAGCTCAATCAGCACATTTTAGTAAACTCGAATATCAAAATTTGCCGTGGAACAGCCCAAATGCACTTGCCTCTACCGAAATGACATTGGGCACATGTGTTTTGACTCACTTCAGCAGCTGCACTCACATTGACATTGTCATAATTTCACTGGTAGTATTTCTAAAACACATTTACCGGCTAAAATAAAATTTTGAAGCTTTTGTTTACACTCCGCCTGTCAACATCTGGCTGTCTGCCACAAAACATTACCGTTGTTGTTATTGTATACCGTAATGGCTACAAATAAACGATTATAAATGTAGACTCCACAGCTAATCAATGCGCTTTTATGTGCCGCAAAATAGTTGAGCAAAAGGAGCGACAGAGGTGGTGGTGGCGGTGATGGTGGAGATTCTGGCGGAAGGGCCAGCGTGTAGCGGTTAGCGGGTGGTGAGCAAATCAGTGGCCTCATATTTGCTGTCACTGACACTAATGGATTTTTCTTGGTACAATTGGGAAGTTGTGCTTGACAGACGTCACTTGAGGCACGGAAGTGCAATTACGTGTGTATGCGTGTGTATGCGTGTGTGTTTGTGTGTGTGTGTATGTGCATAAGTGACGTCTGTGATTGTTTGTTGCATGTTTTTGACGTGTTGACACTAATTGAAATTTGACACATTTACTTTGCGCTGCAAGTGAGTCTGACAGTGCAGCAGAAAAAAAAACAAAAAAAAATTGTAAAAAAGCACAACTCAATTTTAATGGTATTAAATTGGCTTTAGTTGGATCATTATAAATGGATGAATTGAAGCGTCTACTTGAAAAATAAAATAAAATTTTTTTCCTTTTTAAGATTTTTAATTTTTTTTTACCCCTTTCCTCCTTCTCTCTAGTAAACTATCCATCAATTGATTATATTGTATAAACTCTGCCGGAATATCATCTCTATATAATTTTTTTTTTCACATATACAAAACAACAACAATGAAGCCGCAACAAGAAAGCAAACTGCTCGTCGTCGGCAAATGAAGACTGACAAGTGCCACACAGATGTTGCAACCACAGCCGGAATAGTAAAGTGAGGTTAAATTGAGATAAACGAAAAGTAAAAAAAAAAAATGAAAAAGCAAAACCAAAAAATAAATAAATAAATAAAATCAAGAAATTGTTGCTGCCAAACAAATGACTGACTGCTTCTTTGACTGCCGATTGAAGATGCCACACTCCATGCCAAGCACATACGTGTACGCACGCACACACTCGTGGAGTTGCCTCTACACACACAAGAGCACATTGTATTTTCTTTACTCTTCGATTGTATAAAAATATCGGGAATTCACTGTGAGCCTCACATGTGCCACTTTCTCGTTGCATTTATTTACCTATTCTCATTCAGCTCCTTGGGAATTTTTGCCTTTTCCCACTAGTTGAAAGGTGTCACTGTCAACTAGTGCTGATGGAGGAAAACGAATGTGTGTGTTGAGTCATGTACGCACTGTATTGGATGTGACTTGTGCTAGAAAAAAAGAGTACACTCTCCAGTTGTTTCATTTCAATTGAATCGAATTTGAGTGACATTTGGAGTGACAGCGCTGTCGGTAGAGCTCAGGAGATGTGTGCTTTTTTAATAGAGACGCCAAGTTTTTTTACTGGGTTAAAATATTAAGTCCTTTATAAATAAAATATAAATTATTAAAAAAAAGTTGTGAGTATTTATGCTCCTTACGATACCTGAAAGGAAAGTAGTTTTACCGCTGATTAAATATGTATACTATTTTTAAGGCTGGTGAGTTTTATTTTCAAACTATCCAGAAACCAGTTCCTAAGACTTTGAAATACATACTTAGATATGCAAATCTTATGCTTCTTAGCAAATAAATTCTGTCCTTTAAAATTCTTATACCTTCATTCCGAAGTTTATCACACATTCAGTTAATCTTCTTTTAGATAACGAAGACTCCATTTCTTTCAAACTTTTTCCAACTCTTCGGCAATAGTTAACATAATGAAAAGTTAACTCTAAAGCTTGATGCACAAGGTCTAAATTTTTCACCCTGAAGAACGAGGACACCAGCAATTATCATTCAAAAATGTCGCTCACATAATATGGCAGCCTCAAAGGTAGCTGATTATAACAGGGAATGAAAAACTTATAATTTTTTGATTCAAGTTGAGGGTATAATTTTTGCAAAAAATCAAATCACTAGATCCGGACGGGCTAAGTGAAAGTAGGGATCAATGCGGGAACATCAATACAATTAAGCCAAAGTACGCCCATTGTGGCTCCAAGCTATATACTCGATCACTTATTAAATTCCAATAATTTTTGATATTGCTTCGACCAGAACTTGCCTTCTGAATGGCTTGCTTATCAATGAGTTCTTTGTCGGGATGAATCTGTTTCCTCGTACCTTTCCTTTTAACTTCGTCTGCCTTACAATTTCATTCTAGGTTCCTGAGCATTCTCATATGCATTGAATATAGCATTCTATATATTCTCTTTATTAAAGTAAGCATTTGTGACATCATTCGTCAGAATTTTATCTCTTGACTAAAAACTGTCATATTTGTTAGCTAATGACCTTTAGTTATGTTTATAAATTCTACTAAACAACCTGTTTAAGAATTGCAACATCTGGCAAAATTTCTTTGAGGGAGAGATCCTAAAAGTATGTAATGGATTGTGCTAGCTTTTGATTCGTTACTACTTTTTATGAGTCATTAAGGCCGTAAGCAGCACATTTACTGAAACAAGGAAATATAATGGAAAGCTAAGATTTTTATTAAAATTAAAAAAAGATAGCATACAAAATTTGATTTGAAAAACACTTGCCTGTAGATTCAGCTGCTTTCACCGGAAATAGTTTTTTACACAAAATATTTGTTTCCTGCGGCGTTATTAGTCTTATACAAATTTCTGCATTAGGTGTGAAGAAGATATAAATATTTGCAGAACCACAACGTACCAGCACCAAAATCGAAATAGAAATTTCATTATTTGATTAAAACCACAAGAAGCGAAATACGATAACACGCGATTAGATTATAAACAGGAAGGGCACTCATGTGTATTTGCACACCTGTTTTTATGGTATATGTAAATTAAATATTTTAATTTAAGATATTTATATATTGTGAAAAAGTAAAATAGGCACACGAGTAATTAGCTTTTTAAAAATAAAAATAATAAAATTTCGTAAAAAATCTTGAAAAAAATTTGAGAGACAAAAAGCATCCAAAAATCCATATTTTATAGAAAATGTGCTTTTATTTGATTCTTGGTTGGGTTTGCTCCTGTTGGGCTCCATATCATGGACTGTTGTTTGGTTTCTGGATCGCACTTATTAGATCAAGATTTGTGACCAGTCATTACTTTACTAAAGTTGCTAGACTGACCATTTCGAATTAGTTTAGGAAAAATTGAGCAAAATGCACTCGAGCCTCTTTTTGGGCCTCATTTAAAATTCTTGACACCCATCGTACAGATGTCTTCGTGTATTCCAGATGATTACTTAATACTCGCGATACAGCCATGGCATTCAAGCCCAATTCATTAGCAATCATTTCTTGTACCAGTCGTGGGTCTTCTGCAGTTTTAAACTTCACCAGAGCTAAAGTGACGTCATCAGTGGAAGATTCTGGTCGATCTTCTCGGGGCTCGACCTCTACTGAAAAATATCCGGTCTGAAATCTTTGGATCCACTTAGAAACAGTTTTTAAAGACGATGCAATCGTTCCATATGCAATTTGGCATTTACTGAATATCTCTATTGTCTGTAAATTGTGCCGAAACCCGAAGAGAATCACATAGTGAATTTCTGTTTGCGTTTGTGGTGGAATTTCGACTGACCTATCCTCAGCTATCTTGCTTTTCTCGTCTCCATTTTAGCCGATCGTTCCAGAATTCGAAAGGAAGATTTACAAAGTAATAGCAAAAGATTTGGTATTTTTAGAATTAACAAAAACAAATTGAAAGTTACCAACTAACCGAATGTTTTTTTAATCTCCTCGTATACGTAAGCTTAATCAAATAAAATATATAAAATTGTTTGTTGTGAAAAAGGAAAACAAAAATCCTCAATTCCTGATATCCTCAATAACCATAAATAAAACTAACTATAAACCCATCACCTGAAAACTGACATTGAAAATATTTTGAAAATATTCATCATAAGCTTACTATCCTATTAGCTTAGCTCACTTCTGTGCTATAAACAACTTTATATTTTACAATTTTAAAGAGTACTTAGCATGCGAGCAGACTGCACTTTACAAATACAAATTTCTATTAAAGTTTTTCTTTTTTTGGTGTACAATATATTCGTATATATTTAGATTTACATAGTTTATCAGTGATCAGTTCATTTGCTGGATATGTTGAATTAAGAGCAAAGAATAAAATAAAATAATAACAAAATATCTGCAAAATATACACCAAATATTGGCTTCTTCTTTTTCTTACTTTCCATCAATATGCGCAAACACTATATGTACATATGTATGTATGTATGTATATGTACAGTAAAACAAAATGCAGAAAATTTATCGAAACGCCTCTTATCTTAAATGAGATTTCACACTAATGCCTGCATATGCACTGTACATATATATTTACATGCAAGTGACTGTAAACCTTGTTTAGTTTTCTTACTCTTTAGGCTCCTTTTTGAATTAACCCAGTACAAAAAAATATCAATTTCGCTTTTGATAGAAAGTAATGCTAGGAAAGACCGGTGTAATGGGAAATAATATTGTTTTGCTTCTTAATGTGATTTCATTGGTAGTCAGAGAGGGATAGCTATAACCTTCATTCGCTTACTTATCGCATTACCTTAGAAGATATTTCTATTTCGACAACATATTATTATCAATAACCACCGCTGTAGCTGAATTAAAATATAATGTTAAAGACATTATTTCTTTGAAATCCAGTTGTTCTCTAACTATATATTTTATCAAAAAGTATTGAAAATTCTTTAGTCATTCAGGCGCTGCTTACAAATTTTCTATCACCAGCAGCTAAAATATTATATTAAAATTTGCGCCATTATCGACTATAATTGCTTAAAAATAGTAGCCAGTTAGTTCGCGGTGTAAAATGGAAATTTAAGTGATCGTCGAATCGGTCAAGTCATTGAACGAAGGCCCAATAAATAGTACATATGAAGTGTATAGCATACTGAGGGAGTTAGTTAAATAAGTGAACTTATAGAACTATAGAGTCGTCTCTTTTTAATTACCCTAAAATAGCCAACATATGTACCTATCAGTGGAAAGTAAAGTACTGCTCATTATTTCGAATGCGTCTAACCAGCAGCGATTTCAATTTTTTTCTGGGCCTCTAGGTGTTTTTGTGTACTGTTTCCGTTTCATTTTATTTCCGGCAACGTATTTACGTTTTCGGTTTCATTTTGATTTTTTGTTTTTTATTTGATCCGGGGTCGTCATTTGTAGAAAAAAATCTGAAAAAAGATTCGTTTTCTAAAAAAACGCTCTTTGCCAGGGAATGTTAGGTCTCCTTTCGGTGTTAATTGAAGGTAATTAAAAATATTCTGAAGGTTCATCAATTTTTTGGAAAAACGGCAAGACGCACATTATAAATTAGAGAAGGAGTTTGGCCGAAAATCACCTCGACAGTTACAACTTGCCAATTATATTATGCCACGAGTAATATTTAGGAATCGATGGATTTTACTGGTAATGTCATTGTAGGGGAAATCTCTACGAAATACGCATGCCACTCCGCATTCTAGGGGAATCAGTTAAAACACTTATGTATACCATAGACGTCTCTTTCTATCTCCTGTATAATAGCAT
Source organism: Ceratitis rosa (assembly GCA_037013455.1). Taxonomy (NCBI): domain Eukaryota; kingdom Metazoa; phylum Arthropoda; class Insecta; order Diptera; family Tephritidae; genus Ceratitis; species Ceratitis rosa. The sequence goes on along the minus strand of JAWMAG010000031.1, from coordinate 8,383,544 downwards.
CATTCTACGGCAGGCGCTTTGTCATCGATTACCTTAATAATCGGTACGAAATCTTTTCTCTACCACGTTGCCCTGTATGTGTGTTCTGCTTCTGCTTCATTTAAATACGAATGAATAATGCGAGTTGTGAAATTGATTTATTTCGTATTTCGCTTTTTCCATTTGTATTTTTTATTTTTATTTTTTATTTATTTTTTACTTTAGTTGGAGTTGATGCTTTGTAGTATAACAATTTCGAAAACAAAATTGTTCATATGCACATACATACATTTAAGTGTTTCACAGCAATATGCAAAACATACATGTAAGTATGTAAATGTTATCCGGAGCAAAGCCAGAAAACAGGCGCTTATAATCCACTCTCTACATGGGTGGGCAAAAGGTGGCAGACTGGGCGTTAGTCTGAATGAACTTATCTCATTTTGATATAAAAGCATACCAATTTAATATGTGTGTATGTATGTATATGCACATACTATGCTGGCAGACAGCTCAAACGGCTTTGTTGTATATGCTAGATAATTGAATGATTTGAATTTTTATATTCAATTTATTTGCAACTTCCTCTAGCTGGAGCTGGAGCTGTAGCATGCGATATGCTGCTTGCGTTGCTCAACAAATGCTATCATATTTGTTACTTATGTGTGTATATATGTATGTATGTCAATATATTCTACAACTCATATGCTCTTCTGCTTGACTTTACCGTCTGTTTATCATAAATTTCTTCTTTTTTCTGCTACTTTTACCATTAAAATGGAAATGTAGGTGAATTGGAAAAATTTTATCAAGACAACCGATAGAGGTATACATACACGCATATGCTGCTGAGTGCTTACGTGTAAGTGTTTGTGTGTATGTATGTTATAAAACTCGATTGATTTAAGGATTAAAATGTCGAATAAATGCAATACTCATACAATAAAAATAAAAATAAATTGAGAGTGAGTGTGTGTGTGTCTGTGAAAGGAAGTGAATAAATTCGATTTATGTGCGAAAATATTACAGCTGCTTGGTTTACTTCAAAAGGGGATAATATAAAGTAATACAATATATGTATACATTTTTGTATGTATTACATAAATATACATATATATATTACATCACATTAAGCTAGCTACATTAACAGTATTTCAGTATCTCAGTATTTATGTACGTTGTACTATTGATGTTGATGAGCCTATTAGGCGGCCTTCAGCGTTACTGTTGTTTGGCGCCCTTTTATTTTTTGTTGTTTGTGCGTTTTGTAATTAACTCAAATTTAATTAAATTTCAACGCCACTCAGTTACTTACATACACACATCCCCTCATACATATGTACATATGGTACACCGATATTCATACATAATTGTAACGTCACGGCTAATGTGTGGTAAATCTTTCAACTTCAACAACCACACAGATGTTGGAAACCCTGTTGTTTTTTTCGACGGTCTAAGAAGAAGCATTATACTGAGTATTTGTTGCAAAGTTGGTGGTATGAATTTATGTGAAGAAAGTGAGTTAAGTGTAACAAAGTGTTGTGGGAAAATTTACAATAAGTCTTGGCTCATTTAGTTGCGGTTTCACTTTCGCTTGGTGGGGAGATGGATTAAAGAAAATACTCATTTGAGTTACTTTGAAGTGCAAGAATGTGTGAATATGCACTTTTAAATACTTAAATTCTTATCATTAACAATTAAAATACTAATAAGAATTATATTAACAGGCATTTTATATCCACTTAATAGATTTTTGGCCGCGCCTTTGGAGTCTTTATAGAGTTTTAGACCTCTATGGATGGCTCGAGATTTGATGAAATGCTTGGTGAGGGTTTCTTTTGTCATTAATTATCTATCGCCTCAGACTCAGGCCTTCAGAGCATTGTAGTGTTTTTCAGTCTGAGTTTGCTGCTTTTAAGGAAGCAATGAACTCATTGCATCGGAGAGTGGTTTCTGAGAGACAAGATCGGTTATTACGACCCTGAGCTCATTTATGGTGCGTCACTGACTGTGGCGTCGAATTATTTAAGAACAAAAATCATATACATATATATACTAACAATCGCTGCATATGAGAACGTATAAGAATACCTTGTAACCTACAGCCCGTAGAATAATAACATTAGCTAGGCGTAGGCTAGGGATATGTTTATATCCAAATCGGCGTTTCCTTTCCTTTAGAGAAAGTCATGTAAATATATAATTCGAACTTGTTTACAGGTCTTTGGAACATTTCCAGTAAACTTAAGTACTCTATTTCGGCATATCATTCCAAAAGTTCAACTACAACCAGACATTTAAATCTGTATTTTTTTCAAATAGATTGATCATGTGGCCATGAAAACATAAAAAAATTTCAATTAAAAAAAAAAAATAAGTATATATAAACACGATTTTTTTAAAGCCATAAATCGAATAAAAACAATTTTTTTTAAATATTTCGGTCCCTGGTCCACTTCCCGGAAAAAAAGTAATTTTCCTGTTAATCTAAGCAAAAAGCCACATGTGTGCCTAGGTTTAAGTAAACCGGTTGAAATACAATTTTTTCAAATAGGTAAAACCCTGATCTACTACTTGAAAATTTTGTGCTTGCAAATCATTCCAGAAATCATTGAAAGAATCTATGGAAATTTCAAATTTATCGGTCAATATATTTTGGGGATTTGCGGATATATCGGTGCCATCGCTCCTTTAGTGCCGAACAAAACAGTATGCGGTCGGATTCCGCACAGCTTAGCGAGATCCCTCTGGTAAAAGGTGGACCGCATAAGGCGAGGAAAACACTTATTAATTTCAAGAAAAAAAAATTTTAACACACAGTGAGAACTCTGATAGGTCATTGCCCGATGGGCAATCATACCATCACTTTACAAAAATTAAGGCTCTTCGATAGTGTGCCTGGTGGGATGCAGAACGCCACTACCGCTATGAAGAAAGCGCAAGGGAAGAACAAAGGGAAGAAAGCCTCTCAGTATCTCTTGTAAAATAGTAAATAAAATAATCTGGACGATTTGAAAAAATTTACTGCTATTCGATATGATCTTTTTAAGTTTTTAATATGACGATTGTCATAGAAGATTGCTGCACTTGTTTCTCATTGAGTTTTGTGTGGATATAATTTGGCGCTTTGTAACCACTCTGAAACCATTCCCCATCCAAGGGCGATCGCAATTAGAACCTCATGATCTTCCGCAAGGGAGTACGTGCATGGTCAATATGACGATCAATTTTAAATATGAAATTTTCTGATGTTGCTGATTTTGCTCTGAAAACCAACTCTGCTGTAATTGCATAATCATGCGATGAAATTAAAAACAAAAATTTAATGCCTCTCTACCAACAGTCTCGGTCGTATGTAGTGCATCTGTCAATGCTATGGACGTGGTATCGTCTGGCTAGCCAGAGTCAGTCAATTCAATCTGAAATAACTACCTACCATTTTAAAATTTAGCTTAAAATGTAGAATTTAAAATATTTCAAAGCCAAATCTAAATATTTAAATATTAACATACAAATTCAAATCAGATCATTTATGTAACTCTGAAAGAATTTCTGAAAACTATTTACCTTTGCACTGATAAATACGCGCACATACAATGCAACTTAAAAGGTAAATAATGTAAATGTCCTGCATGATACAATACCATCAGATCACGCAAAGAAACTCAGTTACTGCTGCGACCGCAAAGCAGCTTTACGAAATGCTCTTAACACGCACACGCACCCACACACTTACATATCTACATCTATCTCACAGCGTTTGCAAATTGACACAATTTAATGCACCGCCTCAGAGTTGGGCAAGGTAGCAAAGTATCAAGAGATATGTAAGTGGCAAGCGGCATGTCTTTGAAATGTTTCACCTAATTTCCACTTGCCAGATGCAGCTGAGGTGGAGAGTGCAAATCCGCTTAGAAATGTAGTGGACTAAACTGACACAGGCAACCACTTTGATGTCTATCACTCCTCTGGTGTAGGAGGTGCCGCTGGCAGCAGATATGCACGGTATACGTATGTACATATAAAGTGCAAGTATGTGTGTATTGATTTATGTTAGAGATTCCTTTAAGATTTTCTGCAGGCGTATTGTTTGCTTGTTAGTGGCATACACCAGGTGTATACGTACTCGTATATGTGACAAGCAGAAAAGGACTTCTGTGTTGCGCATCTTAATGCACCATGTTACCATTGTGAATGCCTATCCATATATTTACTTACACTTATCGTTCATATGTGTAGGAATATGCATTATCTGCTCAATATTGACTCATGCTGCTCAGGCTCAGTTGCATTGTCTTGCAACATTCATTGTCTATGCCGTCTGTATCTGCCATCTTCAGATCCGATTATTGCATATTCACATACATACATACTGGTACAAGTATGTATGGTATGTATGGCTTATTTGTGTATATGTATGCTTTTCAGGATTTTCATTAACGTCTATTTTGTTGCACTGCTGAAAAAGTCATTCGAGCGTAATTTTGTTGAAAGGCGCGTAAAATAAATGCTTTGAAATCATTTAAAAATCTCTTAAGTAGCGAATCTCGTATTTCATGGTGAAAATATTTTTGCAATATTTTTTTTCGGAAACTTTTTGAAGCGATTTTGGTCGCCAGATGTGTAAGCGCATAGGGCTGTCATTTTTTTGTAACAATGCTGCTTACTCATTTATTTGCATTTTATGCTCCACGAAAACTCACAAAAAATCACACACTTTTTACCTTTTTTGCTAACTTTTCTATTTTAAAAAAAATTGTCTACTTTTTAATTTATTTCATTATTTATGTTTTTTTTTTTCATTTCCAGCATTGTCTATTTTCAAATCTGTAGCCTCCTAAATTATGCAGGTATTTGCGTTTTATTTTTGGCATAAAAATGTCATCACTAAATATTTGATTAACAGTCACCACTTGTTTCAGTGTCGCCATTTATTTACACACCAAGCGTCTGCTGGTGCCTTTTGCTTTTGTTTAGTTTAGTTTTTGTATTGCAAACGGTTAGTTTTTGATTTTAAAATAATGGGTGCTGTATTTTCTAATATAAATTTTTTTAATTAATACAGAAAAAAAAAACTATACATAAGCTATTCTGAAGAAAGTAATATGCGTGGGACCTAGAAGAATCTGCAAAGATTTCCTTTTATCTAGCGCAAATGAACGCCGTGTTGCTTAGTATACTTCTTAAAAATAATATTTTATCGAAGTAAAGCAGAGGCGATGATGGGCTATTTTTTAATTTTTAGATTTCGATGCAATGAAGTATAGCCAAAGGCTACAAACTTGAATTAGTCTGTAATGAACCAAGCGGTGCTCGAAACATCACCAGTATCGTAATTTCGCAAAACTACTTTTTATAAGACTCTACGGATCGAAACACGCGAAAATAGTCTATAACACCGTGAATGTCAGAACTTTGATTTACAGAACTTTTTAATACTGAGCTTGGTGGTAATACGATACGTTAGACTGAAAATACTAATCACAGTTTGACTCGCCCATCATTCCCTCTCTCTCTATCTCTAAATGTACGAGTATATTAATTATAAGTAAGCTCAGATCACTCGCTCTTTACGAGCCGATGTCGAAGAAGCAACCGGATTTCGACAAACTCTAGACAATAGTTACTATGATGATCAGTCGTAAAAACAATGAGATAGAAATTATAGCAAATAAAAGCAACTCAGCTTCCCAATAAAAAAGAGAGGAAACAATACTTGTGCGTACGAAGAGTTTGAGAAACAGGAAACAAGCTTTAACGAGGTTTTTTGTCATCGTCAGAGGCATGTTAGCGTCTTCAGGGATTCCCAAGCCCTTGGTGAAAAGAAAAATCACACAAGCGTTGCTAAATTTCAGAGCCCCAAGAGAAATATTAAAGCGAGAAAGCAATACTAATCCACGACATGATGATAACTTCAAACGAAACTAGGACATTTTGGTCAGAAGCGTTTAATGGCCATAAATTTTTTCCATCAGGCTCTAAAAACTCCGTAATCAGAAAAGAAAACATCGTGTTATGATTTCAAAGCGAAAATTTGTATCGCTGGTCAATGAATACTGATTCTATTAAGTAACGTTAATTGAATAATACAAATCCTCATCGAAGTAGACAGATATCCGAAATTCTTTTCGGCCGAAATTGATGTCCTTTAAGTGTACATTACATATTCATAAGCTGAGATCAATTACGTATAACCTCTATGAAATGATGTCGAATAGCAGGCCAATTTCTACGAGCGCTAAACAAGAGAGTGAGAGGAGAGGTAGAGGTAGAGAGAGAGAGAGAGAGAGAGAGAGATAGAGACAGAGAGAGAGAGAGAGAGAGAGAGAGAGAGAGAGAGAGAGAGAGAGAGAGAGAGAGAGAGATAGAGACAGAGAGAGAGGGAGAAAATTATAGAAAGAAAGAAACGTTTTACAGCGAAAAAACAAGAAAGAAGCTTATTCGAAACTGTATTATATTATCTTTATTGCAATATAACTTCCGAAACGATTTTCGACCAACTGAAAACTTCATTATCTCAGGACCGTCTAAACATAAAGAAAGGGAGAGCTGATATTATTCTTGACCCTCATCTTTCCCATAGAGTGAAACGGAGCGTTATATAGTTTTGAAGGAAGAAAGAAAGAGGGGAGAGATAGAACATATAAGAGTTATAGAGAGTATGACACGAAAATGCGTTGGTAGAAAGGGAGTGAGAAATGAAATGAAAAATGTACAGAGAAACAATAACCCCCAAAAACAGATTTAGAACTGAGTTGATGAAGATAAGTATTCTCTATATCTTAACCATTTGTTTTTAGATCTTCATCAGTATGCTACCCTGCCATGACGAAAATATCGGAAGAAGATAGCAGACCTAACCCTCTAACGAAGTTGTATCGTCTATTCCATATGTATCTGTAATTTCACATCGACTACTTCTGCCAAAAGAAGAATATTTAAGGGCGAATATTTATAAGAAAAAATTCAGCAGAAATTGTCTGAAAAGAATAATAAACTACTATTTGGAAAACTGCTAGACCTGGCAAATAAGCATACAAAATTTTGAAAAGAAAAATTCAAAGGCACTCGAGTCTGTTCAGCCCTTTATATGCGGCTTAGTTGGGAGCCACAGCGATTTATCATTTGTTGGAAATTGAATAAGAAGCACATCCTGAAATCATTTGAGGTGACATCTTAACACATTTTTCTACAATATTATAAAATAAATATTTTATTTCAATGCAAAACTTCACTAAAAACAAAAAAAAATTATTCTAGATCATATTTACACTACATCGCTTTGACAGGGTATGCAATAAGTTTTTAATAACCTTAGCACGAGGAACGACTTCACCCTATATATTTTATTGTATAAATATTTGCACTGAAATTGATAACAAAATATGTGAAATTCGTTTTTATTTTATTCGATTTGTTTTGTCACTGGTTTTTACTCCACTTTTACACTTTTTACTGAAACTTTTTGAAATTTGCACGTGTTTTGTTGCGCTCAGTTGACAGACAAATAGTTTTTCGTTACGCCCGAATTGCCACAGTTTCATTTTGTTTATATTTCGAATTGCATTTATTTACTTAGTATGCGATGCGGACAGAATAACAGACAGAATAACACTACCTTTATGTACAAAATAAACACACATGCACGAACGTAAAAACTTGAAAAAGCGAAGGAGTAAAAAAAAATATAGTTAAAATAAGAAAAGAATTAAAAAAATAAAAATTAAAAACTGCATGAAATTTATAGTAAAAATATTTAGACAGTATATTAAATTAAAACAAGTATTTTTCAGAAAACAAAAAAAAAAAAAAAGAAAACTGTCAAATTAAATAGAATTACTGCAAAGCCTGAAAAACTGTATTAAAAAACATCAAAAAGCTCTTAGCCAACAATATTTAAATTAAATTTCTCTCACTACAAAAGCATATCGAATAACTTATGTATTTCAAAGTGCCAAGCAAAAAGATCGATGATGTTTGAACTCACTCCAATTTAAATTAGAAATTCGATATTTAAATAAAATTAGATTCAATGACACGTAAGGGATCAGCAACAGAGGAAAAAGTTGAAGAGAGTCTTGTGAAAATTACAAACAAACTTTTGTAATAAAACACCAACCATTAAATAATGAAAATAATTCGCAGGCGAAGTGTAGAAAAAATTCACTGGAGTAAATCAATAAGAGCGCCACATAAACAAGCGCACAGCAAAGACTCGTGGTAAGGACAAGGGTGGATGTGGCAATAAACAAACATTGAAAAAACATTAAAAATTCATTGATAACAACATTTTGCTATTAAAATGATAATTTAATTTTTGGTTTGTGTTAAGAGTGGAAAAGAAAACAACTATACACGGCGAATTAAGTTAAACTTTATAAATTGAAGTAAGAAAACTTTGAGCCATGCCTTAGAGGCCTCAATTGATAGGCCGATAGGTGCCTCCCTGTGGTGGGGAACAAATTGAAAGAAAAATGATTGTGTAAATATAGGGTAATTTATTTAGAGGTTTCAAAAGTACAGACCTGTTTTTTTTTTCAACTTTCAAACTTAACTGTCAAACCAAACATGTTTTTATGCTTTTTCAGGTCATTGTTTTGTTGAATTGTTTTTGGGTTTTTAGTTTTATGGAATTGTCTCAGACCATATATTTTTTGGAAATAGTGAAAAAATTACAACAATAGTTTTGGACTGTAGAAGTTATAGCTACTATTTCGGAAACCACCACGTTTCCTCATCAGACTTCTTTTTCCAAACACCTTTGATCGAATTGCATTCGAACTTGGGATGCCCACAGCACGAGCCAATGGGTATCCCATTAATCTACATATGTGCCGCTTTCATTTCTTTTGGTTTAGGCAGATATACATGAAAATTAATCGCTTAACAACGCGTTAAAATTGTTAAAACCCACGTTTCGTGCTTTAAGAGGTGCAATTTTAAAGTAATTTTAAGATACTGGATCTGTTACAGGTTTTTAAAGGCCTGTGCGTCATCGTTTTGCTCGTTCAACCTCAAAAATCGCTACTGTAGGCGAAAATTTAGCCGAAGACCAGAATGTGATTATGTCTCGACGTTCTCGAGATCTTTTTTACGGCATTTTATGGCGTATTTTGTATTCCAACTCACACAAGAAGTGAACAACCTTAGCCGGCGCTAGCCCGGTCATACGTCGATTGGTTGCTTGAACAAAAGTTTAATAAGAAGCCCAAAGAAAATTGTCTTCAGCGGCGTGGTATATTTGAGATGGTCGTATGATAACAAACTTTTTTTTTGGCCTGCAATTGCAGCATACGACTGGGACAGTATGTCGTTTCAACAAGAAGAGGCCACATGCCAAACAACCTGAGCGAAAATGAATTTATGCGGGAGAAATTTCCCGGCCACGTAGTCTCTGGTCTTAGCGATGTCAATTTGTCACCGAACTCCTAATATTTGACTCCGTTGGACTTTTTTTGTGAGGCCATGCGAATGATATAGTGTTTCGTATAAAATGCCAAGGTTCAAACTTTATAATAAAAAATGAATTTTGAATGCATTTTATTTATGTTCATTTTCGAAATCACAAAATGAATTGCCACGTATATTATATTGCAGACGACAAACCATAAATCTCAAATTTCCGTATAGGAAATCAAAGTATTTTCAAAAACTTAAGATCTATTGTTTTATGGTACATTGAAAGCGATTGAATTTTAAGTATGCACCAAATATTTTAGCATTTTAGCGGTAGGTGTAATGGTGGCTCTGTGCAAAGAAATTACTCTTATATGGTAAAACCAGGAAACGGGACGTTGTCTATGGGATCTCATCTCAGATCGATCCGGAATTTGAGTAAAATTGAGTAAGTAGACCATAAAATTGTTTGATAAATATATGGCCTCCTGTTTTTTGACCTTCTATCTACATAATATACCTGATGAGGTTAGCAAATATGAGCCAACTAAAGTGAGTTTCCGTCAACCTAGAGGTCTAAGTAGTATAACAAGTAACACTAATTGCAAGAAACTCTAGGCTTATAGCTAACCAAAAAACTTACGAATTGAACAAGCAGAGAGGTTTTTTTTTATTAACGAAAGCTTCACAGTTTGAACAAATAGCACTTGATAGATGGAAATCCATATCCAACTTTCTCGCAAGTATGATGCAGGAAACCTTGAATGGCTATCCACAAAATTATTTTTGAAATAAGCAGTTTGATTGAGAAGCCTAAATGGCAATGAAACCATAATAACAGAAATGTTAAGGTCTCACGATGATTCATCAAGATGGTATATCTGGTGCTAATTGGGGCTGAGCCAGTATGAGGGGGAATTTCAAAATGCAAATCTATCAACGCGGCTATAATCTGTTCGAAAATCGGTGCAACCTGTTTCACTTAGCATTTGGATTAAATGCAATGGCCGATTCGAATAACTTCATCAGTGCACCTCGGTAGAGACAATTTTAGACAAGTTAGACATGTGCGCATCCTAATTTAAATGTCATTGAATTATTAATTATAAGTAAATGTATTTGACAATATACATACATAAAACTATTATTTTCTATATTAAACTATACAAAAGGTTCTACGGCAAACCCATTTCATTGCTAGTCCCAGCTAAAGAAACTTTGTGGCGGCAAAGTTGAGGTTATAGTTCGATTTTGGTTAAAACTCATGAAGGACAAAAAAGTATAAACATTTTTTTTGAGCTGAGGCTGTAACTGGCTGAAACTTACTACTTTTCCGTAAAAATATTTCTTCAAGGATGCTTGAAACTAGTCAAAAATATTCACGTAAACGGCATTATTGGTGAAGAAAAACAGTAGCGGTATACCATAGAATTCGAGAACTACTGCGCATTTCTAAATTCAAACTTAAAGCCGGATATACTACCTTGACTCCTTAGCTGTTTGCATATAAAGGGTACTGTATTAGCCACAAAACACTTCCTTTGCCTTATCACCTCTGGTGAGCCTTTGTGGTTATCAGCAGCACATATGCTTTACATAACGCAGCCACCAGTTGCTCTTCAGTTAATCAGCTGTGAATTGTATCTATTTTCCATACCCTCTGTTAGCCAAAAATTATCTACAGCATTGACTTACTTAAAATAATTTTGTATTTGTATTTGTGAGTATTTGGTATGTGTATCCTGGAAAGCTGGCGCCTGCGCAGTACAGCACATCCAAAGTGGAACTTAGGCGTAACTCCGAAACTTGTCATTACAATCCACAAACTTCAATGGCAACTTAAAAGTTCAACACCAACTTTCGTCCTGCTGGTGGAATGCCAACACTGAAGTGCGTTCCTTTGCTGACTGTTTATATAAAATGTTATCCTATCGCAGTTTATTCGAACAGTTCCTTACGTGCCGTGAAGTGAAATAGTCATAAGCGCTGAGGGGATTTGTGTTTGCTACGAATTTTATGAAAATTTGATAACTTACGAAAATTATTTTGTGTTGTTTGTTAGTGAATGGTAAAACATCAAAAATTTAAAGTAAATATAAAATTACAAAAAAGAAAAAAAATTAAATAACTGAAAAATAATTGAATTTTGTTTCTTAATTTATTAACTTAAAATAAATTTCATTTTCATTTTCTAATTTTTTTGCGTTGTTGTTATGTTGACATTGAAAATTTTTATCAGCAAATATTCTCATATGCCTTGAGTATTTTGGTGATAAAAATATACATAAAATATATATGTGTGTATGTGTGTAAGTGTGCGAAAAAAGGATCGAAAAATAAAGGACCTCAGTGTGAATTTATTGTCCCTTATATTGCTTCTGTTATCGCTAAAATCTCGCTTGAGCTTTAAACGTATACAGATATAATTTAAAGCCTACATTTGGGCGCACAGCCGACTGTGACACAAACATTTATAAACATGCACATGTGTGCTTGGCATTCTGTAAGTTTTGGCGCGTAAACAATCGTACTTAAACTTCTAATATTTTTGCTTTTACCATTGTTGTTATTATTGTTGTTGTGATTTGTTATTTGTTATTGCTGTGCACAAATGTTTATTGCCATTTCGTCGCGTTAAGTTGATAAGCCAATAAAACTCTCGCCTGCCGATTGACGATTTGCGTGTTGAGACTGTTGAGATTGAACAACAAAAAAAAAAATAAATAAAAAATAGAAAATAAAATAAAATAAAACGTTATTTTTCTCTTTTGTTTTGCTCCGCGGTTTACAAATACTTTGCATTCCTTATCTGATTTCCTCATGAGCGCGCGTGCATTCGACAGCAAGTGAAAGTGAAATATCAATAAAAACCAAAAATCGTTTGTTTGATAAGTTTCAATTACGGATGCTTTCGAGTGTTCGCTTGTGTGCATATGTATATACATATTTATGTGTGTATGCGTGTGTAGGTTTGCTGCCTTCGCTCGTTTAGTTGTAATTGAATGAAGCTGCCAAAACATCGGCGACTCAATCAACTTAATGGAAAGCAATCAAGTAAGTGTTTGGCATAAACGGAAGGAAATATATCAATTGATTTGTTATAGGAAATTGATTTAATCTACTATACATACATACTATATATAATATATACATATATAATAATGTATAGACAATTGGTTATTTCTTATGTAACAATTATATTTTATAAGAGGGGCAGAATATTTTGATTTCATTTTCTTTTAATATTCGAACAACTTGTTAAAAAAATTGGAAAAAATTAAAGGAAAAATTAGAAAAACTAATATTTTCGAATATGGATTTGCTTATTGAGCAACCAGGTTACGCTCGGTAGTGTATTTCAAAAAATTGTGCTTCATAATTTTTATTTTTTGCTTTTATTTTCTTTACTTTTTGAGTCATGTGTCAGCTCTAAAAAGAATAGAAATCAGAAATATTTTAAGCTTTGCTTATAATCGAAATTCCAAAAACTTTGGCATTCGAAAATTGTTGCCGAAAAAATGTTTCATGAGATTATTGCTCTGCAGTACTCTAAGCTGCACTGATATTTTTTTTTTTCAAGCTGCTCTATTCTGTTCGACTTTGAGCTGCTCTACTCTGGTTTTAGGTGAAATAAACAAATCTTATAAGATTCAAATAAATTCCTGTATTTTATACATATGTATTGTACATATTATTGACGCTAGGTATCCGCTTAAGCGATTTTCGGAGGACCTACCATTTATACTAAGCCGCCTCCGTACGGCTTAAGGTTTTTTTTTGGGATGCTTTTTATTACATGCCAGGAATATACTCGGAACGAATATGACTTGCAGGTACTTTGGTCCACTCGCTCACTTCTTTTAGTTCGGACCTTACTCTCCAAAATGGCCCAAAGAGAATAATCATCGGATTAGCGTCTGGTGAATTCGAGAGCCATTGTACGGACGTCATGAAGTTCGGAACGTTGTTTTTCAGCCATTCTTGGTTCACTCGAGCTTTATGAGACGGTGCCGAGTCCGGTTGAAACGTCCATGGTCTGCCACCAATATATTTATATGCCAACGGCTTCAAAGCAACCTTCAGAATACTTTTCCGAAAATGTTGAGCGTTTATCTTGACGGCAGGCTCGATGAAAACGATTGGAGAGCGCCCATCTGTGGTTACAGTAGGCCAAGCCATTATCTGTGGCCGGCGGTGCCTCCTGGTGGCCAATCGATGACTCAAATTATTGTATGAACGGTCGGTTAAGTAAATTTATCGTTTTGAGAGTTTATGGATTACTCAACTGTGAAAATTTTCCCGTCAGAAAACACAATGTTCAGAAATTGACTATGGGCTAAGCAAAGCAACTCTATCGCTCTCTCAAGTCTGAATTGTTGCTGCTTGGGTGCGAGATCATGATCTTATAAGGCTTGTAAATAATACTCTGTACTTTAGCTAATTTGCATACAGCTGATGTCTGTGTGTCAGCTGCGCGAGTGGTCCGAAGTTGGTTACACTTCGAGTGCCGGACTCTGTAATATTTTTGTTTAAATTAGTTTTCTATAATATTTTTTTTTGGATGTTAGCTATCGGCTATCGCGGTCGCCTGTATTAATAGTGCTAAAAGTATTTAAGTCTTCATAAAAAATATTCCGATAAGTTTTATAACCCTTAATTCATTTATAAAATATCCCTTACATCTCTCGTTAGGGCTTTCTTGGAATATATAATATAATATGTGAAGAAGATTCCTCTCACCTTTCCATATGCTCAAACAACTTGGTGTATTTTATGAAGTTCAGGAGATTAATGATGCCCAGAGATGCAAGCTAGGAAATTTCCGAGAAATCGATAACGGACAACACTGAGAGCTGAACAGTAGCAAAAAAGTTTTTTGAGAAACAACCCATTCATCCACCATGAGTACCCACAATACAATGTCCGGTACGCCGGTTGTTATGCTTATTAAGGTCCTGTTTATAAGGTGTAAAGACTTAGTTCTGCTCACTTCAATCAATTGCACGTGGTTTTACTCTGTCATCTGCCCTTGAACCTTCTGGTGAAGGCTAGTCTTAAAAAATACTTAGCCGAGGAAAGAGGTATGTCTCCGATATGTGTAGAGTTTACCGGAGTTACCTAGCAAAGCCTTTTCTTGCATCTGTCGCCGATAAACACGGCTAGAAACAAATCTTTTAATAGATCCATACGTGTTTTCAATATTATAGCATCTGCTTAGAAAATAGCCCCAAAAATAATTAAAAAATCTCCAAGTTGAAAATTTTATAAGTGGCAAGACGAGCAAATACGTTTAGTGTAAAAACTTTTGAAGTGAGACTACCTTATAGATTTTTGTATCATGAGTGACGGAGTCTTTCTCAGAACACCTTTATTAATATTCTTAAATCCTACTTTCAACGTTCTGTACTAAATTTTCGATCAGGCTTAAAGTTTCGGTGGTCAATTGTAAGTGGAAGATTCGCTAATTAAAAAAGAAAATTTGAAGTGGAGGGAGGTCAGGGGATGAACTTTATATGTTTCAATAGTGTATCAAATTTGAAAGGAATCAGCTGTTCTTAGAATTTTTTTTAGATTAGTTACACTGGCTCGTTAGTTCTGTGAAGTGACAGATGAAGGTCCGTTTATTGTGATCTAAAGTAGCCATTGTAGAGAGCGTCAACGCCTTTTTCAAAGCTCAAGAGTGCTTCAATATCTAATTTT
This sequence comes from Ceratitis rosa, assembly GCA_037013455.1. Classification (NCBI taxonomy): domain Eukaryota; kingdom Metazoa; phylum Arthropoda; class Insecta; order Diptera; family Tephritidae; genus Ceratitis; species Ceratitis rosa. Next base: position 8,368,466 of record JAWMAG010000031.1, on the reverse strand, counting down.
CAGATTTCCCCTAGTCTTTTGAACTCCAAAGCTCCGAGATACCAATGACGAGTTCTGGCTAAGACCGGACAGAAACAGAGAAAGTGTTCTAATGTTTTACTCATGCCTTCCTGCCTGTAGTTCCTACATGTATCACTTCTACAGCGGCCATTCTATGGCTTTTCCGCGTTGCTTAATATCTCGACAGTTTTCACTATAGCGAATATCTCCGTCGGAAAATACTACAGTACTCTTGCCGCTTGTAGGGTTGCTTAAGGTCAAGCACAGGCGTGTCGCAAGTTCATGCACCACTCGCTTCCGTTGAATGTACTTTGAAATCTTCTTTCTTAGATAAATGATGGGGTTAAGCCTCCATTCCCCTACATATCGAATTGTGTCCGAAGGTTATAGCGGACAATTCATCTAAGGCCATCAATTTCATGGCACAGGTATTTCGCTGCAGTGCTCTCTACTACGATGTTGATTGGTGGTAGGCCAAGTAACTTTTCGACTGCCACCATTGAGGCGGGCCTTAGTGCTCCTGTTGAGTGCAATGCAGTACAATTTATAGAGATCGATCTTTTTGACACTGACAAAAAGTATTTTTTACAAAAAAAAAAAAAAAAAATTAATTGACTAAAAATTTGCTCTCTTTAATATCTTTCTTGCCACGATAAATTCATATTATGTTTTGTTATTGTTATAAAAATTCTATATTGTTTATTAATGGATTTTTTTTTATTTACTTTACCTCAGATAGTAAGAAAGCTTCGATCCGTTGTATTTATTGTAAAAATTAAAGAAGCAAAGGGACTGTTATAAGGACGGCAATACTTATTTGTAACAAAATAATAGTAAAATTATTTTTTTAAACTTTCAGAAAGTCTTAAGATAAACAAAAGTTCTTTAATCCAAAAATTTTTAGAATTTTATTTTATCACACTTTTTGAAATTTTTTTGGTTTCATTTAATTGCATTGTTTAAGTCTGATATTTAATGTGTGAAATTCCAAATCTCTGCTCCCAAACTTTTTCCGCATAACTTCCTTGTTTTTCAGTTGTTCCGTCAGGAGTTAAATTAAAGATTTTACCCTTTCTTCAAAACAACCGCACACCTGTCCCCGCCTAGTACGCCAACAAATAAAATGTTAAAACTCCCACTGTGTCAACTACTCCCAATGAGGATGTGGTAAATACATACAGTCCTTATTGCAGTGGCGCCACAGCACTCAGAATCAACGTCAACCGCAGCACAAGAGTTCATGTCAACACCGCGGATATTTAAATAAACAAGTGTAAATATTTTTAGATGTCTGCAAATTGCGGTGAAAGCTAAAACGAAACAAAAAAGAGCAGCAAAAAAAAAACGAAATAAACGTAAAATAAAATAATATTGAAATAGCGAAAGCGCCAAGTTGAATGCCACAGCAGCGGCAAAAGCAACAGTGCAACAATGCGGCTGAAAGTGTCTGCCGTGTCGCTCAGCAACCCCCTACGGGTGTTGATGTGTGGCGGCGTGCAAATAAAAAAAGGGAGAAAAACTTAAATATAAATTTCCCGCAGCAGCGCAACGCATACGCACACACAAACGCATACGCTCCAATGCTTATCAGCTCATTTGCTCGCTTCTTTAGTTGCTTGCACGTAAATAATTTCATACTTTGGATTTAGGCGCCGCGGCGGGCAGGGGTGCGGCAGGTGGCAATGGGTGTTGGGAAGGGTGCGATATTGCCAAGCTAATCAACTTCGCACACTGTCGACTGTCGACTGTCTACTGTTGCCTGTTGCCTCTGTGGTTACTGTCTGCGCTGCTGCTGCTGCTGCTGCTGCCGCTGCTGTTGTTTTTCATTCATCTCAGTCGCTGTTGTTGACACTTTTTTGTTGCCGTTGACGTTGCATTGCACACATCCTTGCGTTGATTTTGTTGTCAGCAACTAACTTTCTACTCTAAAGTTATTTCATTTTTTTTTTGAGTTGTTGTTTTTATTGTTGTTGCTCATTTTCACATTTTACCAGCGTGACTATAACTCATTTTATTTACAATCTTCTGTTATTATTTGCCGTTGCCAAGTCAACACCATGTGTTGTTGCGCTGTTGCTATTGTTGGTTATATGCATAATGCTATTTGTTGTTATTATTTGTTTTTGTTGCTTGCGAAAGACAGTCTCACATATTTACCTCACGCAGCGCATTGACAAGCAATTTTAATATTTCAAATTAAATACTTGGATGAGGAGAGAGGCTTTGAAGGGATTTTTGATAGGTTGTTAAGAATTGTATGGAAGAGAGAGTGAAACAGTGAAGTAGTTAAATTGAACATGGATTCTAAGGTACTTATGAGCTACCAAGCGTTCCTCGAAACTCTAGCAATTTTTAAAAATTCCTTGTTTCCAATCCTATAAACCGTGCGAAAAGATTTAAAAAAAAATGGCGTATTTTATTTAAATATCGGTCCTAGAGTAGGTTTGATGGTTTTTAAATCAATTCTTTATTTTTTACATAAATTCGGAAATGTTAGGTGTAAAAGTAATCCATTATTTTCCCAATAGATGGCGTAATTTATCTGTATCTCGCGTTGTATAAGTCCGATCGGATTCCACTAGATGGCATTAGAAAGACGACATTTTGTACTAAAAAACTTTACTGACAGTTTTGTGATTGGTTTATTCAGTTTCAGTGCGTCAAAGAAGGATCATAGCAAAGAGAACATACGTTATATTTTAGAGTTTTTCTTCGATAAAGGCGAAAAAGCGAGCCAGTCGGCTGAAAATATACATAGCGTTTATGGTCCTGATACTGTTACAGTCAATCATGCACAATTTCGGTTTCATTCCGGTAATTTTGATGTTAAAGATGCTTCACAGAGTGAAAATGTCGATAAAATCATGAACATTGTCGAGTCCGACCGTCATGTAAGGACTTTTCGATTGCACAAGAGCTAAAGATTGCACAAAAATCCGTTTAAACCATAGGCTGGATACGAAAGAAAAAAATTTAACCATTAAATTGTATGCAAAAATAAGGGATTTATTAAAAATTTTCAAATAAATTGGGTTGAAATTCTTTGTACTAGAGCCATAATTCAAAAGTTTCCAGATTTTAGCACCAACGTTGCTCACTTGCATCCTTTTATTTAAGTTGCTACTTGGAGTGTCATATAATGAAGAACAGTCTACATCAATGAATGCCAAAAATACAAATCATTTTTGATTGAGTAAATGCTATCATCTGGTTAATAATTTGGATAAAGCTTAGGTGACTACACTGGCGTGGCGTATCCGCTTCCTAATTCGATAAATTATTTTAATGTATACCTTTTCAGAGAACCCTAAATCTCCGAAAAAACTTTTCCGTCAAATACTCCCAAAGCCGACATATGAGCGACTGCCAGTTACATTTCAAATCAGCCCACAAGGAACGAATATATCTATGACTTCAAAGTTATTGTTGTCCTAGTTATGTAAACCTATTTATAAGCTCTTCTACCTTCTTCAGTTCCATTTTCTGACAGGTTTGTCTCGACGTGTCAAGTTTTATTTCCATCTTAACGTGGCTTGTCTCTGAATCAATTCCTTTAGTAGTAGTTTCCATGTGATTATAGGCCTACCAGTTCGATTATTACCCAGAAGAATCTGCTTAGCCGTAAGTTACCCAGTTCTCCTCTATGTATCTGTGGCTAAAGACACAAATGAGGGAGAGTTATCTCAGTTAAGTCATATCTCAAAGAAATCTGTGATAGTCCTGTATGATTTTAGAGTCTTTCGTGTTTATGCCCAAAGTCACTAAAGATGAAGAATTGTCTAACTGTATTTATGTTTCCAGATTCCATTAAGCTGAAAACTAATATACTGTAGTAATCTGGTAGTTTGTGTATTCCCATTTGAGTGTCTTATTTGTTTCCAATTCCGTCCAGCCCATAATAATGGCAAAAAAATTGGAACGAGCATCCGAGGTAGAAGCGCAGAAGGTCCGCTGCTTGGTTGAAAGAATTCTAGATATTCTGGATGGTTCCGATTTTTGACAGGCTCACCGCTTCAGTTGCTTGAGCGGAAAGTCATCTGATGTGCTGCCTATGCCATAGGCAGGATGCCAGAGATTAAGTTTGGTCCTTCATTTTGGGATGGTTCCCAGTGCACCAATTTTTTTGCCAATTTAGAATTTTTTCTGAATTTCGTTCGAATGAAGCATTACTTTTTCTACATTTACATTTTACTATATTTACCTTCACTCCAAAGCGGGGATAAATTTGATGTTGATAAAAAGTTAAGAAATATTTTTTTAAATAAAAAAAAAATCAAGAAAAAACTAAAAATATTTCTAAGACATTTAAAAATATAAAAAATAGTTATTTCAAATTCTCGGAATAAAATCTGCCCGATTTTGCAAAAAGTTAAAAAAAAAATATTGATTTTTCTATTTTTATGACGAGTAATCCACTCAATATTCGTTTAAAACTTAGCACAACAAGGCAAACTCTGAATCTTTCACCTTTTTCAATAAAATTCTTATGAGAAATTCAGTCCAAATTCCAAATCTGCTCTAAATTTTTCCGTCCGATAACAGTTTGTTGAAGTCGGTCGGTGGTCAAAGTCAAAATGATCGTTTTTCGTTCAAAAAGGGATGCATTCCAGACAAATCGTTGAGAAAAATTAAAGCCAAAACATTTTAGGTGAATTAGCTAACTATCAGGTCTCTACAGTAACGAGGCTGTAGAAAAATCTACCAAGGCCGTGGAACGAGAGAAAGAAACGAGAAATTCGCAAATTATACTTTTGGTATTAGCCGTTAGAATGACGGTCACTTTAGAGCTACTTTTACGATGTTTTTTCACAGATATATACCTATATATATAATTGGCGCTTTGTAACCGCTGCAGCGATTTTTCGGCCGAGCTCCTCCTCCAATTTGTGGTTTTGCGTCTTGATGTTTTTTCCAACAAATGGAGGGACCTACAGTTTATACTAAGCGGCCTCCGAACGGCTGATGGTTTTTTTTTACGAGCAGCCTTTTATTTCATGTCCGAAATACACTCGTAGGGGTGGACATTCCCTGCCGAGGGCGACCGCAATTAGAAAATTTAAGTTAATTTTTTATTTAAATTAATTTTCCATAACTTTTGGATGTTGCTGGCACTGGGATATGAACCCGAGCCTTCCGAATGTCAGTACGCAATGCTAACCACTCGGCTATCGCGGCCGCCATCACAGATATGCAACGCATAAAAAATCACTAAAATATATTTAGAGTTGTTTTTTGCTCTCTTAATATTTTTCAGAAGTTTACTTGGCTTCTAATGGAGAAAATCCTATAAGAATCCAGCTTTTACCTAATAGCTAACTGAAAGCTCGATTTAATACTTTAATACTTGCATATTTCCGCTAACGGTAAACATTTAAATATTGCATTTTCATTTCACTCATTCACATTTAAAGACTCATTTGAAAACAGTATCATTGTTGTTGTTGTGTAAAATAAAACATTTCTATGCAAATCTCACTTTCAAAATCAAACTTTGCTGCTTTATTTCACTTTTCAACTCACACGTACACACACACACATACAGCGCCACCGCACAACAAAAGCATACGTGTATGTGAAACCCCCAATGTGTGGACCCAGTATGAGCTCTCACTTCGCTAGTATTATTATTGTCATTTACTTACATCACAGCTTCGCGCTGTGTGTGTGTGTGCGTTTGTACGTTTGTAGTGTATTTAATGACGCTTGAATATGAGCATGTAGAAATCCCAGCACGTTGCTGGTGGCCTGACACGTGCAATAATTCACTGTTATCCCGCTGACATACGTTTTAACCTCTTTTGTTTATCGAAGCTCAATGCTAAGCAATAGCGCACAGCAGATGAAACCCGATTCCAAGAGCACTGCACTGCAGCACTGCGTACTTTCTATTGTAAAAGCGCCGCTGAGGTTTATTTTCAACATGGAGATGACGGTGAAAGGTTGCTAAGCTGCCTACACTCGTTTCACATTCGTTGTGTTTGTTTGTTTGTTTTGTGCTCTTACCAATGCCCGGAGCATCAAGCGAAGTCTTATAAGGCTTGCCAGCTGACTCGTTGTTATGGTACTCTTATGCGGAGGATTCAGTAGCGAGCTCACCGTTGATATTTCCATTCATCGTCGTGGTAACCGTAATTAAAATCGCTTTAATTTACTTCTTCCACTCAATACCCACTCAGAGTAATTCTACAATCCTTGCCATGTTCGCTACCTCGCATCACAGCCGATTCTCTTCTTCGATACAACTTTTTTCATTATACAACTGTTTGTTTGTATGTTTATTTGTGTGTGTGTTTGTGTGTGTGTGTGGGCATTATCAATACTCATACCAAAGTAGAATCATTTTCAGTTTTGTTTTTTGTCTTTGTTGTGTGTTTGTGTTTGTATTTTGCTGTCAACATTGGTTGCCACGACGTTTACATTTTGAATTGATAGCGCCAACTCAACGGAGGACTTTCGGAATGTTGGAAAGGTGTACAAACCTGCGCTGGCGATAGATGAGAATTCAACTCGTATCCGTAACCCAGCAAATATGAGCAGATTTCGTGCATACAGACGGGTTCATAGCAAGAGATGACTGATTGGCTGAGGAAAGACTGGTGCGAGGTTGGCTGGGTGATTTGTTGTGCAGTGGCATGACTAGCAAAACTCATCGTATTACCTCTTGCCACGCCTCTCGTATTTTGCACTCGTTTTGTCAGCTTAGTAGCTGCTGAGCATTTAATAACACAAACTCTGACTTAAGTTGCGTTAATGAAGTATCGTCATGGTGATGATGCCATAACCACTACCACGACCATTCGCCACCCCCTCCCTTGCTGCTGGGCCGCTGCGTATATCTATCAACTCTGTGGGGGGGGATTTCATAATTCCTACCTGCGTTGTTGCCAATGCTACAAATCTACAAATCCTGCCGAGTGCCGCTTCGAGTGAGTTGTATTTGCACTGTTGTTAGCTGCTGCCGTTGCTAACATTCGTAATGTTGCGCGGTTGCCAGTTGTTGACTGTCATCCTTGCACTGATCTCATTGCTGCCGTATTTATTTGGTCGGTCTGTCAGTCTGTCTGTTTGTCTGTCTGTGTGGCAGGCAGCAAATGACGATTCGAAGTGGCAAACGTTATTTAAAGCCCGGTGCCTGTGTAAATGCGTATAAATGCATGCAAGCCAAGTGAATGTTCATATATTTGCACGTGCGTACGCATACCTAGTCACGTGGTGGATACACATTGGTTTTGGCAATAGCTGAGGGGATTTTTAAAGTTAAGCTTTCCTAAAAGTAGGTGATGTTTCAAAGTTTCCTTCGATACTGTTGGGAAGTTTACAATTAATGGAATTTGTTAGATCTAAGTAAGGACTACCCAGAAACTATAAGGAGTCTGATATAATTTTAAGGAGTTTGTACCTGCTGAGAGCAGACCTCTCTAAACCAACATGACCAACGATATCTGTGATTTTGTGCATGTAAGAAACATCTTTAAGCTGGGTAAGATCATTTGAACAATGCATTCATACATGCATATGCACGTTGGGCTCCATAAGGTAGCTGAAAGTTCGGCCTACAGATAGACATAGGATCACAAACGCATAATAATCAAGGATGCCGAAGCTGCATTATTATTATGTGAGAGTTTTGTATATTTTAAAGCTCTGTTACCGGGTTCGAAACACACTTTAACAATTTTTGGTACAAACTTTCAGTATGTCATCCAAAAAATCAGAGTTCTACTCGGCTCGAAGATAGGTATTATTAAATGAAACTCTGAGAAATCTTCACGGAATGTGCGATCCGCTATGAGTGGGGTTTGGTAACTGCTGCCAACACTCTAAGTTACCATTCAAGTCAACCATCACAATTTAAATCGAATTACAGTAGAGTTTGCTAGGAACCAACTAGCAGACACGAGACAAAACTTTTCGTACATCAAGAAGGTCTTCTTAACCAGCTGACTAAGCACTTATCATCTGAAAGTAGTCCTAAGAATACATTTTAGTGTTGAATGGGCAGAAACTACTACCCAACTATGGAGTTGTAGCTCTTTCATGTGTAAAAGGATAAATTAGGAAAGGAGACGCCAATTTTCTACATATCAGAGCAACGGAATGGTAAAGGCGGGCCATTTGAACAACAGCTTAGCTTGGCATTTATATCTTCAATGACAAAAAAAATTAAAAAATTTTGAAAACTTACTTCCAAATTGATGGGTCTTCAACCATGATTACAAAATAATTTTGCAAAAAAATTCGACTGAAATAACACGCCTACACACCTTTGTGTATCAGTTTGTGTTGCTAGTTCACCAAACGGTTCGCTATCAGATAAAACAACTCGCAAACGTACGTGGTATTAACAAAAGTTCGGTAAGGTGACCAGAAAAAAAATTCTTTTCGTATTTAATATTGGTCCGGTATATAAAATAATATTGATTTTTTGGCGCGTCATGGTGTTCGGCGCCAGCATTGTTCCTTTCAATTCAAGGAAGGATATGTTTTTACCGTCAAGGCCGATAATTGTGGTTGCATGCTCAGAGCCATATAAATAGAGTCCTAATGCATTGGCGGCCGCGATAGCCGAGAGGTTAACAATGCGTACCGCCAGGCCAAGGTTCGAGTCCTGTTCCGACCAACATCCAAAAATTATGGAAGACTAATCTAATTGAAAATTAATTTCTTTGTCTTTTATGCGTTTTCAATGTGCTCCACACTCAATTCTGACCTCAGCAATCGGAACGTCTGAGTGAACAAATCACACAGAAGCGCCCAATTTTGGCCTACTGGAGACTAATTCTGCTATATCAAGACAACGACAGACCACACTTATTGATAAAGGCTCACCAGAAGTTCCGAGAGTTTGCTGGGGAGTTTCTTTTGGATCTATCTTATATTATCTTATGAGGAGTGTCTTGATATTAAAAGAAATATATATGAAATTAAGTTACAAAAAAAAACAAATTTACTACAATATGCCATTATATATATAGTATATTTTAAACCTAATTTAAAAGGTCACTGGTTTGTGATAATTTTTTCGATAATACCATAAATGCTAACCAAAGGCACACGTGATATTCCAAAATTTTCAAGAGTGCGTCTCTCAGGCTTAGATGCACACTTCCAAACTACTTTAGTGCAAAAAAAAATAATAATTAAAAAAAAATTGAAACTGAAGCCAAAAGAGAAATCAAAAGCAAGCGTACGAGTGCGTCACGTCACTTTTCTCTGCCGCGAGAAGAAAGAAAAATGTTTTATCAAAAATGTATCCACTTGTTTTAAGTATGTGCATGTAAATGTGTAAGCCGCAATATGCGTTAGCGAAAACGACAACAGCATTTGATGGTGTAACACCTACACAAATGCAGTTTTTGACACCAGGCAAACAGCAAGCCGCAGAAAGCAAGTGAAAAGCAATACGCAACGAAATGGGTCGGAGCAAATCGGCATACTTACACTTAAAGCAAATATGGAAATGTAAATACATACATACAAACAGCAATGCATACTTATGTCCATTCAAACATATTCGTATATATGATAAGTAGTATAGGGAAATGTAGCAGTAATTTCCTTGTGTACATTTACGAAACACAATTATATAAAGTGTACGATTTTGCTGAGCAGAGGCTGCAGGAAATTTTGTGAAATAAAAAATGGAATTTTTGCTTTAAACAAAGATACAACGCCAAAAAGTATGCTGCACTTTTTAAGCTATTTTTCAACTTGTGTGAGGATTTAAGGATATTAAAAAACTGTGTTAAAAACCATTGCCTACATTTGGGCGCACTTAAAATTTCTTCATTGAAACAGACGCCATGAGTATTTCGAGTTTTAAAATTTTTAATCCATTGTTATGCATTTATTTATTTTTATATTTGTATTTTACTTATTTCCTACATGGCCATTGGTCATAGATTTAACGACCAATACCACAGCATGCGAATATTCGGCAAAACAAGCGATAACAAGTTTGTTGCGTTGCAAAGGATGTATGCATATACGTGTATATATATATGTATATATACATAAAGTTGAGTGATTGTGTAGGATTGTGTAGGTGTACACTGCACAGGAAGGATAAAATGCTAAAACATGAATATGTAGGCGGGTTAAGTCAAACAAACACACGTACATACATACATATATACATATATTTACATACAAATATGTTTGAATTTGTTAGGTTGTTACAAGTGACGGTAACTGTTACTTTTAATGTTGCTAATGTGCCTGTTAGCCTTGCCCTCGCTTGATAAAAACTAAGGCGACAAATTTTCATATATATGTAAGTATGAATGCGCCTACATAGTGATTTGTGCGATTAATAGTGTATGTGTATATTTGATTTGCATGTACTCGTGCATATGGTATGTGGGTGTAATGCGCGTGTGTGTAATTTTATTTCCGTATGAGTGGAAAATGTGTTTAATTTTCCATTTAGGCGCGAATAATGAAGTTGAGCTCAACTGGCGGTGCGGTTATATTTTTGCATACATACACGTACATATGTATATGCATGAGTGTGCCCAAATATGTAGGTACATATACCATATGCACATATATATTTAAAGCAGTCTGTTAAATTGCGTTTTACACTACATGAGCACAGTACATTTATTTATATATTTTACTTTGCAAACTCACATCTACATACATATTTCTTTACATGCTTATGCGCACATACTCGTACATATACATATTGCTTTTAGGTGCAACATTTTGCCTTCAAAATGGCCATGAAACATTCACAGTCATTTTTGCCGGTTTATTTAATTTCCTACTTTGTTTTTGTTGTTCCAACGCCCGAGTTTCGCTCATACAACTTTATTACTTTAGATAAATATTTGTTGTGTTTATGTTGCGTAACGCATGTGCCTGTGCGTTGAGTTAATTTTCAAGCTTCGCTGGCTTAGTGAAATTGATTGTGATCTCTTTCGTATGAGACAATAAACTTCTCACTAATTCGCTTGTAAGACAAGTGTAAATACCATAGACATACTTAGATATGTATATAGGATTTTATGTATATTTCAATGTATATATACATATACTATAGACATATGTATTTGCCTTTCATATATCTTCCTTCCTATGAGTACTAAGTTTTAAACAGTATTCAAATTGTCTTAAGTAATAATTAATTGTTAATGAACTCACATATGTACATACATATAGGTATACATAAACAAAGCCTTGCAGCTTAGGACATTTATTATGTTGTTAACACTTTTGTGTGAAATACTGGAGAGCAAATTTGAATTGTAAATTATATGCCCATAAGCATTCTGACATTATCTTTGCATAAAATTAAAGGTTTTATAGTTGCCATAGTTAGGATAATCCAATTTATGTTAAATATGCAGAATTTTTTAGCGATAACTTTTTGCCATTTTGAAGTTACTGTCTCTCATATAAACCCTATTGGCAAAGAATAGAGACCATTCATTTTCACAGGTTTCACTTGAAGCCACTTCATCACCAGCCAAATCATTCGCCATAGACGGGAACAGTTGGTATGCTGTTGGTGTGATGTTCGGCTTATAAGGTGGATTCACAAGAACCTCACAACCAAGCTTTCGTGCTTTTGGCGAGTTACTATCGATATGTGTCTTGTTAAAACACAATAATACCCCTCTTGTTGGCCAAAGTTTGGCACTTCTGGACGATTGCTTCCTTCAGATGCTCCAATTGTTCTCATTTCAGATCCGAAGTAAGGGTTTGGCATTAGGGCAAAGGAGAGCTTGTAGTGGACGACTCCTTTCCAATTTCACCAAAAACATGAAATAACAAAACCACCTTTTTGGCCATCAATCCTGGCTTGGAGACCATTTGTGGCGGTTCACTGCCCTTCAGCCAGGACCGTTTTCGTTTGATGTGGCTGCAAGTGACCCACTTTGTTATTTATAAAAAAGATATTGATGTAAAAATTAATAATAAAATTAAATTAATAAAGGATTTTCTAATAGAAGGTGTTATTTTGATTAATCTGCTATTCTGGTAGCTGCCATGTTTGGAGCTGTAATGACGAGTGAAATCTACGCAAGTAAAAAAAATTGAACGATTCATGCCTGAACAAGCTATTGAAATTATCAAAATTCAGTATAAAAATGGTGTAAACCTGGCAGAGACGGTTCGTAGAACTAAAACATTTTCTGGCCGTAGTAAAGCACCACAGAAATTGATGGAAAAAATGAAGCTGTTGCGTCAAATTTGTGATGTGAAGAATAAAACACATGCACGTCGCTCGATAACAACTGCGGCTGTAACTCAAAGGTTGAAGGAAACCAGCGTTGGTTCATTCCTTTTCGTTCTATGAAAAGACTTGCATCTTAAGGTCAATAAAGTTCATTTATTACAAGAACTCAAGCCGGCCGATCTTTTTGGGTTTTGAGCTTTTAGTTTTTGCTTTTGTTATCTGCTCTGGTGTGGCTATAGTTGCTGCTGTTGCTAGTGTACTGTTAAATACAAGTAACTCGTTTTCAACTTCAGCTCCTCTCTCTATTTGTGAATTGGTCTGTATACGACTGCTAATGTATTTTTTTATATTTAAGCCAGTTAGTTCTTGATGTAGTAAGTCGAAGAGCATGCTCATTTTCAATTGCTTGTTCGTTCAATTTAGTGATTATTGAGGAAGGATCAGAAGCTAAGTCAGCACTGATTTCAGCAAATACTAAACTCCTTTCTACGTTTTTAGTGACTTCAAAGTTAATCAGGTCAGGTAATTTCCGTGAGTTCGTAGGCCAGCAAGTTGGTTTTCTTGGGAAGATAAAATCGTAACTATTTTTTATACTTATGATCGTGTTATAAAAAAGTCGCTAAATGGTTTTTCTGTTATTACGAAATGTGGCGGAGAGTAAATCGCAGCCAAAGTAAGGTCAACCCCCCTATTTTTAAGAGTGATCGAAGTTGACTGCAACCAATTTGTTGAAAAGGAACTAAGAAAGCTGTGCATTAAATGGTTCCTTATGAGTATAGCTGTGCCACCATGTGCTTTGCCATCTGGGTGACTAGAGCTGTACAGCTTAAACCCATGGATATACAAATTATACTTGTGGGTGAGATGTGTTTCAGGTATAAGTATAACATCAATTTCGTGAGTCTGTAAAAACAATTTGAGTGCTAATTTATGCTGGTTTACACCATTAGCATTCCATAAGCAAATCCTGAGTTCACTCATTTTTTGGTCAACAGGGCTAGGAGCATTTGGTTTCACGCCTTTATTAGGTCTTGAACCATACTTTGTATGGTTGACATAAATTGTGTCATGCACTGGGTTAGATTAAGAATCATGGTCTCAACTCTAGTACTGGATGGAGTGACTGGTGGGATACCTATTATCTTGGCTATATTCGTAACGAGTAAATTGGAGCTGCGCTCCCGCAAGTAGATTGGTGGAATTTTAGTACTGACGACTGTGGAAATACCCCTTGGGTCTGTTATAGGCTCTTCCTCATTTAACGGGGTAAATCTGTTCCCTTTTAGTACATTACTATCAGCATATTTATTTGGACTTACGTGTTGAGGATATCAAATTTCAAGCTCTGATATGCTTTTTTTACGGATTTGTGACCTTAAACCTCAAAAATCGGTCAGATATATGCAATAGTTTTTCGATCTTGGCCCATCTGTGTATCAATTTTGGTTAAAAAATATCTAAAAAATTAAGAGAATAGCTTGCGTGCAGACGAACGACAGACATGACTAAATCAACTCAACTCGCCGATCTGACTCGATCGGTATAGATTTTGATGAGTATATCCCTTCACGTTCTTACATATTTACTGACATATAATTTCAACTCCATTTTAATTTAAATAATTTATAAACAAAAGAATTAATTGCGCGTTGAATTAAGCGTTTAAACTTAACACTGTGGGTATGCATTTACACACATACATACATACATACATACATACATACATGCTGTGGTGTAATTTTTAAGAGAAATTTCACTCAACACTCACTTAATCGCCACGTTTATGTTGTTATTAGTGTAATTCTTTTTAATTTCATTTTTCACGCGAAAACAACGCAAAAGTCATTGCAACATTTACATGACATTGTCCGTTGTTAGTTGCTGTTGTTGTTGCTGCTGCAACAGCGTTGTCATTGCCGACTGTGTGTGTGCGCGTTTGGTCCACTGACGGCATTATTACAAATGCATGCACATATAATTGTAACTTTTTATATTTATATATATGTATAAGTGTGTATGTAGGTATGTATAAGTGTGTATATATGTATGCATGTCTGTAGGTATTTGTATGCATATAATTGTTGCAGTAGAAACGCGACATTGGCGGATATCATTGCTGAGCATTAAGAAGAGTCGCATTGTTGTCATTATTGTTGTGGTTATTCTATTTACATGGCTGTTATTGTTGTTGTTCTTGTTATTGTCATTGTTCTTTTTTACGTGTTCGCTTGAATGGTGAATATTACAAATGCAATGACATTTTCCATGTCTGCCAGTGCAGCATTCACGCCGCGAAATGACAAGCTGTGCCAAAGTGTTGTTGATGTTGTTGTTGGAAAGCAATTGTTGCAGCAGCAACAGCGGCGTTGATGCCACTGTTTACTGGCTTTTGGCTGTTGATGTTCTTGTTGCCCACTCCACTTTTCTCTCATTCTCATTCTCATTCTTGTTGTTGTGGTTGTTGTTGCAGCGCTGCCGGCACTGGTGAAAGTTTTTAATTCATGTTGTGAAGTCAAGCCGACAAAGTCAGATTTATAACGTGTTAAAATGTTGTTCGCAGAATTGTTCCCCTTTGGCACTTGCACAAGGCATAGGCCGCCCTCGTCTCTCCACAATCTTCTCGCCATAACACTCTTCACTTGCCGCTGCTGACATTGCTGCAACATTTTTACTTGTCTACAGCTTGTCTCTCGTGTTGTTGTTGCACTCTTTGCCTAACTAATGCGGTTGTTGACTTTTTTGCTCTTTCTTTGGCTGTTAAGTCACTGCCTGGATGAACTTTGCTGAACTCTTCTACTGAATTTAATAATTTCATTGCAAAGTTCTCCACTTAAATGCGTGTAGCTATATACATACGTGTATGTATAAATGTATGTGGAGATTAAACTGATAAATGTTTTCATTTAGATGGAACATTTGTTGAACAGGAAAGCTTTGACTCTGGTTAAGGATAATTAAATTAGAGTCAGAGAAAATTGAAAAGAGAAATGTGTAGAAACTCTGCCTCGTAGTCCATTTTGAAAGAACCTAATTTGGTTGTTTCAAGGAAATAAAGTATGAAAGATCTTAAGGAGGAATTCTTTTAGGAATGGCCAAAAGCTTATGGAAAAATCGGTCCTCATTTTTATGAAAATTCTACGATTTCTTGGTTCAGATCTACAGATCATTGTTTTAGTTTACAAGGAGAAGTGATAATTATTGAAGGCGAGAGTATGGCTTGCTGCCCTAAAGAGCTCTTTATTAATCTAAGCTTAATTATTATGTGTTTAGAACTAGCTGACTCTTCCCTAACAGAGAAGAACGAACGGAGAGCAAGGCCATCGGTAATACTGAAGATGTCCACATAGGAACTGGGGTTTTCTGAGACTGTACTAATAACCAAGGCAGTCTCAACTTCAATGACTACAACTCTATTATTCAAGTAGACATTGTGTGCATTTCTGAAGACGTGAAATGGTCTACCGCTTTAATAAAGGAATCTATTCTCTTTATTATAGGGAGCCAGCCAACAATAAAAGTAGTTAAATATACAAACTCAAAGCCTACATGTGTGAGAACATGCGAGGAGGCTATAAAGGCACTATCACGTGGTAGCATAGTGAAAAACATTTGGGTTCTAGATCACACGAATATAACAAAAAACGAGAAGGCGGACGATATGCCTCGCGTTAGATGCCTCACCATTGACTGTCTTAGACCCTTAAGCGCCTTCTAATGTTGTTTCAAGCCGTGTGCCATAGAGAAAAACTTAAGATTCCGGAACACTTCCAACGCAGGACGTACCGATAAACAATTGTGGGTCATCGTGGATTGCAGACAGTCCATATTCTTGATAGCACTAAGCAAAAAATTACTTAACATTCTTATATGTGTATTGACGAGATCTCTATTCTTGTTAATGATAAGGTAGAACAGGCCGAAAAGCTGGGGCAATATCTTTGCGAGTGTCCGGCCTTGAGTCGATTCCGCGGTGATCCGAGTTTAAGCTCTACAACCGAGCGAACTCTTTTCGGAAGTGTAAATGGCTTAACTGCGTCCGCCCATGGTCAGGTGCTTAACCTCTCCATTCTACCAAAAAATCAAAAAATTCCCAAGGAAGACTCTATCACCTTTTAGCCTGTTATCAGTTGAATTGGGTGGCTTTTTTGAATTACAGTCTTCTTTTTTAATGTCAAACTCCATTTTGTAACCAACAGAACCCCTACTTTTTCTAATCATTGTCTAGCGTGCACTCACGCTATAGGAATTTAACAGTTAGTGTTATCATCTTAGAATATCATATTAACCCAAGGCTTTCTTGAGTTCCTTCTGATCTTATTAATCCACCCCCTAAAGCCAGGTGGTTTTGGTCCTGCGGACAGTACCGAATAAGACCTCATTGAAGATCTGCCTGAAGTAAACTCTGCAAATCATTGAGGAACTTTCCTATTAAAAATGTTCTCGTCAAGGCAGCGTTAAATACATTGTAGAGTTATGCATTTTTGTATATTTAACTGCTCTTAATAACCCCTTCCCGGCAGATGGAAAACTAACTAAACTCAACGAGTTGACAATTCTTCCCTAAAGTCTTTGGTATGAACGCCTCCTTGATTGCACACAAACTCAGTTCGGCAACTCAAACCTATTACGCCCAGCAAATTCTCAGTTTTTTTCAGCATTGCCCATCCGATGCTCTGCCCAATTCCACATCACCTCCAAATTGGACAGTGGTAAATGACTTTACGAAATTGCAAAGCATGCTCTGTGAAACTTAAACTTATTCATGGCCACATCTTAATTACCGAGAGCTTCTCTGTGTTTTTGTGAGAAATACGAGTACACTCCACCACATACCCTGCGCTGCTCTGGGCATCCTTTGGCCTTTGGCATCGCCGAGAGCCACAAGTGAATGCAGCAATTAATTTTTAATTTACCATTTAATTTAGTGCAATTAGAAGTCTAAGTTTGCAACTCTCTTCTGTGCAATTGTTCACTAACTAACAGTAAACTAAGTAACAGTAAACTCGCACTCAACACAGTTACGCAATGCAATTATTCAACAAACAGCAGCAACAGCAGCAACAGCAGCAGCAGCAGCACAGCTAAATGCAATTGCAAAATGTCGTAAATACAAAACCATTAACCATTTATATTTGCATGACATTTCTATCGTCAAACCATAAAGGCATACCATAAAGTATGGGGTTGGAGTGCGAGTATATGGTAAACGAACTAATTGCGACTTTTAACTCGTCTTGGCAACTCCTTAAATTTTATTATACAAATAGAAGTAATTGTGGGTAGAGAGCAAAGGAGCAGGGGAGAGAAGTAAAGAAAGCAGAGTAGAAGTAATTGTGGGTAGAGAGCAAAGGAGCTGCTGCAACATTCTCTTCATTCTCAGATTTCATTGTTGTTTGGCACGCACATCGCACAAGCAAGGCAAATCATTCCGTTTTCAAGGCGCATATTTTGTTGACAAGAAATCGCTGCAGCGGCTTGTTGACGTTTTGTGGCAACCCTGCCACACGACCATCAACTTGAGTAGCGGCCAAAGTGTCAAAGTGTCATAAAATGCATAAAATGCATAAAATGATGTTAAAATTACTCGCACTTGCCGCCGACGGCTGTGGTGTTG
This sequence comes from Ceratitis rosa, assembly GCA_037013455.1. Classification (NCBI taxonomy): domain Eukaryota; kingdom Metazoa; phylum Arthropoda; class Insecta; order Diptera; family Tephritidae; genus Ceratitis; species Ceratitis rosa. The sequence continues at coordinate 8,350,668 of JAWMAG010000031.1, read as the reverse complement.
TTGCGCCTTGGTTGTGTTGCGTAATGCGTGACGGCTATTGCCACGTAGCTTGCCATGCATTCGCGCGACAAAACTTCGCATGACAACTTTGTGTCACTTGCAGCAAGCACTTCTACTTGTCTGCCATCGTACGCTGATGATGGTTTATATAACTTTTGTGTTGCGCTCGCGGGATACTTTTTGCATGAGATACATTAGATTTGTTCATACAATGTTTATTTGTTCACAGTAACAGTAGATTATTTGGGGCATTTCCACCAATAAATTTCGTTTACTTTAGCCCTGCCCATAGACTGATCTGAACGTCTGATCGTCTTACCCGGTTTAGTAGGTATCAAAAAGACTATTAAGTTCGATAACTCTGCAATGATTCAGCTCGAAAAAGCTATGGAGATCCGCAATTAGGGAGCTCGTGAATGGAAAGCAATCCATACATTTTTGGAGATTTCTTTTAAGGGATAATATTATATTTTAACTGCACTTGGAAAGACTGAGAATGTCGGTTTTAGTTTCGTCCATTAGTGAGTCTGTCCATCCGTTAATTTCTTCGTTCGTTCATTTGTCTCTTTTTCCGTCTAATGTCATTTCGTCTATTAAAACGTCCATCTATCATCTTTACATTCTTCCATTTGTCCACTCGTCTGCCGACCTGTTCGTCGATCGCTCCGACAGTTTATCCAGCCGTCATCCATTCACTAAGCGATCTGGCCTACCATCAGTCCATCTATTCCATCGCTGATTCGTACGTATATGTTTCTGTTTCACTGCCTGCCCATATGCCTTTCGTCTATCCATATGTTCATTCGTCTACCCGTTTGTCAATCTAACCATCAAGTTGTCCACCTGTTCGTCAATCTGGCCTTTCGTCGACTTTTCAATCAGCCTGTCCACCCTGTTCCTTCCTTCATTCATGTATTTACACGGCCATATGTCTTTCCGCTTATCAATTCGTACACTTTTTACCGGCGCATTCTTCCGTCTGCTCATATGTTTTTTAATTGACCCGAGAGTTTATCCCCCCGGGTCCATCCGTTTGGCTTTCTAATATTCTGTATGTTCCTCTCTTAGTCTGCCCATATGTCGAATGTCGGATGTCCACCCGTCTGTCATTCGATCAGTCAGTTTAATTACCAGTCGTTCATCTATTCGGTCGCCAGGTGCTTCGTCTATCCATCAGTCTTACTGTCCATCTGTCAAGTTATTCGTAGGCTTATTCATTCGCATATCCGTCTCTCAATTCGTAAATGGCCTGAGAATTCACTCGTCACTCATCACTTAGGCCGTCTGTGATTCCACCTGTTGATCCATCCATTTATCCGTCTGTATATCCTCCTCTCTGTCTATTTATCTTTTAATGACTACCAGTCGACCTATTCTTACCCTCCTTAAGTCCGTTTGTTTCGCCCATACACCCATCCAACCGTCGGTCTACCCAAACTTTGCACTGACGTCAGTCAATTCGTTTATTCTATTGCTTTCACTAGAGAGCTCGTAGAACTCGCCCCGTTCTGTTGTTTATTGACGGAACGGATATTCATTATTTTCTTTTTTCAATAGTTTTTGCAAAGCACCGAGCGAATACTTCTTGGAATTAAATCATCCCTACTGGCTATGCCTCCCAAAGTTGTGCCAGGTATCCGAAAGTGACATACACCGATCACAGCACTCCCTTACTACTAGCAATTTTTGTTGCTATTACAGCTGGTGCACTGTGCAAAGAGACACGTACAGCAATTTAGTTCATAGTCGTCCCAATTTGAATGCGTTGAAGGGCGGCGCACACCGTCCACCTGTACACTTCCACATCCCTCAAACCGTATGTCAAGCACGCATAGCAACACCCAACACCTACAGTTATGTAACGATGGTAGTAGTTGGTGCGAAGGAATGTGAAGTTGACACTAGAAATTGTATGAGTATGTGAAATTACACATTTGTTGCTTCCAAAGATGCAACGCATTTTTCAACTTCTGCCACCCGCACACGACCAGGCGTCATGTCGCAGTGCGCCTGTTGACCTACTTAAATACACTCGCCAAACTCGACTGACCTGACTGTCAGTGTAACAAGAGAAATGTAGACAAATAGTTGTGTGGAGTCCTGTAGAGAACGATGGTGGTGGTTGGCGGAGTAGGAGATTGAGTTTTGTAATAGTAGTTGTTGGACTTGTAGTCTAGCAGCACGCCAACAGAACCAAAATTGGAATGATTATTACAAAGCTTAGTGGTTGTTGTTGCTGCTGTTTTTCAGCTTTGTTTGCAGTATGCAATTTGTTGTTGTGGTTGTAAATATTTTTTTAAACGTGCTCGCATCTTAACAACCAACTTTATGGCGCTTCATGCGTCAAGTAAAACAACAAAACTACAGTAACAACAACAATTGGGGTCAATGTATGCATCTAGTTTCGTTGCTCTTGAATATGTATATATGTATACCTATATTTAAATATATGTGCATTTATTATATAATGTTTATATAGAAATGTTGTTGACTTGACCTAACCACTTGGCCACAGGACAACAATGGCAATAAGGACGAAAATGAAATTGTAAAATGAGTTTGCATAAAAATGTGTTGACTTTTAAATTATAAAAAAAAAGAAAACGATGAAAAAATATATTTTTGGTATTTATGTTTTGCTACGAAAGCTGAGACAGAATTTTTCTAATCTAACTTAGGCATGAATCAGGCCGGAGCATAAAGTCAAACTATTCAAAATATAGTATAAGAATATTAGAATTTTCTTTCTTGAACTATATTTTGAAGCCGGTTCAAGTGAATTTCTTTAGTCAATTTTTTTATGACGAAAATTGTATAAAACCGATGTTAGAAAATATATTTGTCTTAAAAGATATATTTTTTTTAAGTTTCAGATACGTTGTATCCATTTCATCAGGCTATGCGGCAATGCAAATAATTTTCGTGGAATTAACGATTTCGGTAAGTGGTTTCATATTTTCCTTGACACTAGTTTGCAAAATAAATTTATATTTTATATATACAAATATATTTTTATTTATAATTTTTTGCTTCAGGTAGATATTCAAAAAAATTCGCTTTGAAATTCATTTTTTTTTTCATTATAAGTATAAAACTTTGTGGACAAGGCAGCAACGTTGCCAATTTTCTTTGCACTCAGTTTTTTTCCATTGTAACTACAAAATTCTAGAATGATAATTTTCACGGTGCAGAATTTACATTGAGATTGGTTGAGCTAATCAAGGTTTGTGAAAGCCCTAAAAACAGAATTTTTGAAATAATGTTATTGCTCTTCTTCTTCTTCATTTTCACACTTTTAGCTGGGTTAACAACATTGCGCCATTCGTTCCGTTTAAAATAATGCCGAACTTATTCCTTCCAGCATTCAATGCAACGTTGGCAATTTTCATTTTCTGAATAGACACTTTGCTATAAAAAGTAATAATTTAAAAATACTTTCTTTTAAATTCTTAAGATTTTGTGAAATATTTTCACTTTTTTAAAGCAATTGAGGTCTTGTTATTAATTTTCTTATGACTGCAACGTTGCCAATTTTCCTGTGTATTGCAATATCCGCTTGAGATTACCATATTAGAAGGTAATGATCACTTTATGTATATCAGTAACTGGTGCGAGTAGCTTAACTAATTTTAGTAAACTTTTAATTATATTATAATTAGCTACGTTGTTTATTTTCGTGTCTCGAAAACTTTCACTTACGATTCTCATATATTTTTTCCTACCGTGGTTCTCCGCTTTTAGCTAAAATCATTTCTGCTGAAATTTAAGCTTTTTAAAATTTAAATATTGTATTATATATGTATATAAATATTTATTATTTTGTTTGAAACTTAAAATTAAATTTAAATGCAATAACCTAATGTAAGTATCCATTTACTGTGTGACAGTTCATTAAGCTCAGTGACAAACGTGCGAAATGTGAAATAAAAAAAACGAAAAAATAACAAAAAAAGTGGAATACGAGTTGTCATGCGTGACATACATACATTTTTTTCTTATTTATATTTTTTTTATTTTTTTTTAGCCACAATATCTCCGCCTGCAGCCAACAACGCTGAAAACTGCGCTAGTGTTGCATACCCCAAGGCGCGGGCAAACGAAAATACAAAAAATAACAAAAACATTATTGTTTTTGTAAAATCACGTTGCTTTTTGTAATTTTCACATGCGTGTTACACGGCACACACATACTTGTACATACATACACTCCAGCATTTGTGTAAATTGCCATTTTTTCGCCGCATTTTTCATGCAACATTAACTGCTGCCGCCAACAGCAACTTGTAACCAACAAAACTGACATTGCAAGTATACGAGTATGTTACAGTTAGCAGCCAGTGGCGTGGTAGTGTAGTAAATATGTATGTAAGTATTTTTGTCTTATTGCTCGACACTTCACGCTCTACAAGCACACGTTCACTGCCATTTTAACTGTATATTTTTTTGTCGCCGCTGTTACTATTACAACTGTGGCTAATGTTGCAGCTGCACGTACTTCATTTTGGTGTTGCAGTTTTTTGTTGCGTTCACAGAAAAAAACAACCAATCCACAAAACTTGCATCCAAAAAAAAAAACATATTAAAATTTTGCATTTCTGTGTACTTATATATAATGTTGTTGTTGCTTTCTTTAGCTTTTCTCACTATGCGTCTGTTTATGTGTAGCAACCAACCGTCTCAGCTGTCAGTTGGTGTTTTGTGGCAATAACTTGGCAGCACTGTTCTCAGCTGTGCCACATGCACCAGCAACAACAAGATAAAAAACAATACGTTCAGTCTGCCACAGGCATTGCACATAAAATAATATTTGCGTTGAGTATGTGTGTGTGCGGTTGCACCGCGAGACATTTGAGATTCCAAAATAACTCAGCTGATGTACTTACATACTCGCATGTAGTTGGCCGTTAGTTGTTCGTTTCGTCAGCCTCGTCTGGTTGCTGGTTTTGCTATTTACGTTTTGTAAATATTTTATATCCTTGACGTCATTGCAACCGCTTTTGGACTCATATGCATATTCATTTTTGATTAAATATCTTGCATCTCACTGATCTACACGGTGTGTCCCAAAAATAACCGAACTTTTTGGATATAAAATAGTAAAATACACTTGATATTATCTTTGAAAGTTATTATTTATTCAAAATAGGTTCCATTTGACTCAACACAACGTTTGGAACGATCAACCAGCGCATGCATAGATTTTTTTATGTCATTTATAGAAATGTTCTTCAGTACCTCGGTTACGGCTGCTTCATTTTTTTCAATTTTTTTTTAATTTTTTAAACTTCAATTTAAATTTTTTTTTCAAGTTTGACACAAAATTTAATATTTTCTCTTTGTTCCATTTTTTTTTGGAACCATTAGCACACTTTTGGTTTTATTGAAATGGCTGTCACTTTTACATCTGTCATCCGACTTACATGAAGTCAGGTGCGTTTGAAAGAGGATAAATGTATCTTTTTAATGTTGCAAATTTTCAATAGATGGCACTGTATGCTGTATGATTTAAATATAAATATATATTTATTTTTGGGACACACCGTGTAGAGGGGGGAAACGCCGTTTTCCAGTAATATGCCTCGGATTGAGAGTTTCGCCCAGCACAACTACGAACATCGTTGCTGTCTGTCGAGTAATGCCTAATATTGCCATCCAGAATGACCTTAATTTGGATAAAGTAGAAGTTCAAGCGCGTCAACCAGTAGAAACATGCGTTGATGCCGACGAAAACATAGCTGAAGTGCAAGAAAACCATACACATATTACATACTAAATCATCTGCTAGAAGTCCACATAAAGTGCCTTTAATTTTTTCTACATTGGCGTAGGTGATGCTCACCCGATTATGACCTAATCAACAATAGCGTACCATTTCTCTTACTCTTCTTCTACTTCTACCACAGGGTATATAGCCGCAGCCGCTTCATTCCCTTAAATATGTAAAAGTCTTCATAGTATAAATCGTACAGCTCATCATATACTCCAAAATTTAAATATGTGAATATATATGTGTTGCTCTAGAAAATCTTTCCAACCTCTTGGCTATAAAATATACGTATATATACGTGTATATAATCGCAATTTGAGCAAGTTACTGTCTTCATTGATTTGGGTGTCATAAGTTATATTTTAAAAATCATGTGAATTCCTGGGCTAATAAGGTAAAAGAAGGCTTAGGTTTCTTTAAATGATGAGGTAAAAAGTTCAATGACTCATATATCACTATTTAGTTCACTTGTTAGGCTCATTTTGAAATATGGTCCAACTGAACGAAATCCACGCTATCGATTGTATAGCGCTGAACTAGAATCCGTACAAAAAATTCCTACTATTCGCAGTAAAAACTTACACTTGGATGCGAATAAGAATCCTCCTTGTTACAAAAGTTGTTTACGGAGTTTTATTTTTGACCAAAATTATAAGAGGTATTGTCACTAGCCCTTTCTTACTTATTGAGCTTAACGTTATCACTCCTTTAAGATCATCAAGATATTTTAGACTCCTTTTATAAAATTCGTGCAAAACCAACATTGAAATGCACGACCTTTTAGAGGTTTGTGTAAGACTTTTAATACTCATTCCATGTAATTATGGCAGCTCGTCCAAAAATCGCCTCAGCTGGGCCAAAACATCAATTATGTGTACATATATAAATATACATATATGTACATGTCTATTTGCGATATTGGCCGATGCACAAATTTTCCTCAAATTTTTTTTCGAAAACTTCTAATACCGTTTCATCGGACGTTGTCATCTTCTAAGTCCTTGCACCCTATATCAGAACGAGAATGATGAGCGTTTCCTACAGCTTTGTTTTTGTTCGTCGATAGAAAATATTACTAACATTCGCCGGCCAGAAACGATTCTTCTCTAAAGCACTCAAGTAGCTCGCGACCTACGGTCTAATAAATTTTCAATGCGAGCTGATGTGAGAAGGCGGACATTCCGTTGCTTGTATATTAGGTTTGTGAATTAAATAAAAAAAAAAAACAATTAACTTCGGATGATGGAAACTCCTTTCGTCGGATCCTAGTGTTCAACACACACCTAGAATTACAATGTTTTGAATTATAATTCTATTTTATAGCTCTCTAAGCTCATCAGGTCGACTCGCACTTTATATTAGAAAATTTAGTATACTTGCTTACATATTATATTCACATGCATGTACATACTTTAACCAAGAAGCAGCCGTAGAGCTTCTTTTTAGAGAATCTGATCTACACGCATTTTGTTTGCCGGTTGTGATTTCCACTTTCTAAAACACAGAAATATTAAAATAAGTCTTTTTTAAAATAAGCAACTAAAACAACAAAAATATGCCAATCTGTTTTCTTAACAATAACAATTCCATCTTAAACAGTCTCCAACATAATTAGGGTATCAATCTAAAACAAAAAAAAAACAGTTTATTATTATTTTTTTAATTAATACGTAAAATTCTAATAAAAAAGTTCTTCCCAAGACTCCGACGGAGCATTTTTGAGACATTTTTAACATATATGTATGTGATGAAATTTTCTGTATCACAAAAGTTCTTCTTGTTCTTTGTACCACATCACTTTTACAATAAATTTTAGAAATCAGTTTCGACGAATAGCAAAAAATCCTTTCTGTACATATCTACAGTCATAACCAGTCCGGTTTCATTACACACTGCAATGCCTAATTTAGTACACACATATCATTTGCTATAAACTCGTATGTCAGCTTAGTCAATCTGCTTAAACCGCCCAATCAACCAGCCAGCCTACCAACTAAGCAATGATTGCCTTTGGTTACTTAACTTAGTTTGCCGTCGGTTATTCAATATTCATGTTACATCAATGTCCTCGAACAGCTGCACAGAGGCTAAGCAGAACATAATATGAGCACAGATCCACCCTGCGTTCACTTAACAAACTTTTTTCTCCTTCACTCGTTTGTACTTTTGGGCTACTTTGCTTAAGGCCAAATACACTTTTCTATTAAGATTTTTCGTTTTTTTTTTCTTCCTTCTTTTATCCGTAATGCATCCATCAACGCTTCGGCTTTGCTGGGGAGTGTGTGTTGGGGTGTTTTGCTGCGCTGTGTTAAAGCAAGTAGGTGAAGGAAGTTTTTTGGGTGCGTTTCACTTTTACGGTTTATTGCGTATTGTTGAATAATTGGATTAGATTACCTGCTGGCTTATTGGGTGGTATAAATGTTTGCAAACATGCATGAACTTGTATACGTACATATATACCTAATAAGTACGGGTAGAGAGCTTTTTGTGCTCATTTACTCAATTACCAAAGATGCTTATGCTGTTGTAGGTAACAACGCTTGGTGTGGCATGTATGAGGGTGCGTTAGAGTTAATATTGCCGTTGGTGTTGTTGTCAACATTGATGGATGATGTTGTCACCCCAAATTTTTTTTTTTTTTGCCCTGTGGACATGACAAGCAAACAACTCACACCTACTTAGTGGATGAATTGATTTTTTAAATATTTTGAATCAGCTCCAAAGTAACATATTAAAGAAATATTTTATTTTTATTTATTGCTGTGAAATACTAATAATCAGCAGCCAGCAAGTTCGATCAAGTTCTGTTTGCTGAACCTGAATTATGTGATTTTTTAAAGTAATAAACTTTATTCGAAAAGTTAATATATTACAAAAACTATCGAGTGTTGAATCTGCTGAACGAATGAAAAGACTAAATTTCATGAGCATAGGATAATAGCTTGTTAAGCTAAACTACCAACCACAAAACATTGGTTAACGAGAATGCCAACCGACGGGTTCAGGAATTGATCCCAATGAGTACTAGGAGGGCCTTTTTGTTGCACTATTGTCCAAATTTCACGTGAATCTTTCTCTTGATCATTCATAATGGATATGGTTTTATCTCCGCTTCAGATTCATCAGAGAGTTGCTCCGAGCTTGGTCCACTCATCAGTTCTTCCATCGCCAAAAAATGTTCCTTTGACAAGAAACCCACATTAAGTAGATAGCAAGTTGTCCACCCAGAGAACTTAGAGCCTTCTTGCAATTGTTGACGATGCTTGTATTTATGGTGATGCTGATAGACGCGAGCTGAATATATGTATGCGCCTTGTTGTTTTTCCGATAAATGTGGGGACCTATAATTTATTCTAAGCCACCCACGAACGCCTGATGGACTTACGGACCACGGCTTTCTTCAGCGCCTCGAGGCTGGTGTATCTTTTAGTTCGCACTTTGCTCTCCAAAGTGGGCAAAAGGGAATAACCCATCGGATTAGCGTCTGGTGAGTTCGAGAGCCATTGTGTGGACGTTATGAAGTTTGAAACGCTGCTTTTCAGCCATTCAGCCAGCTTTATAAGACGGTGCCGAGTCCGGTTGAAACGTTCATGGTCTGCCACTGAAATGTTTGTCTACCCACGGCTTCAAAGCAACCTTGAGAATGTTATTTCGATAATTTTGCATATTTATCTTGACGCCAGGCTCGATGAAAACGATTGGAGAGCGCCCATCTGTGGTTACAACGACCATCTGTGGCCGATGGTGCCCCCTGGTGGCCAATCGATGACTCAAGTTCTTGTGTGAACAATCGGTCAAGTAAATTGCTCAATTGTGAAAATTTGCTCGTCTGAAAACACAATGTTCGTTGTTGTTCACTTTCGGCTAAGCTGCTTGGGTGTGAGCTAATGCAAAAAGTAAATTGTTTCCGAATTTTGTATTATTTTCACTCATTTTGTACTTTGAATTGATTAAAAGTAATTTTCCAAACTGAATTTATGGTCTTTTTAATTACATACACTTTGAGTGGCGGACCCTGTATACCCTCGCCACCACTCTTCCCTTCTGTGTACATATGAAACATCTTCTCCATTCACGTCTAAAGGAAGTCCTCAACTAGGGGCAAGTATTGAAATCTAATCTTGGAAGAATGTATCGTTGTGGGTTAATATATTGCTGTGTTAAAATCGATTTTGGCTCCATCAACTCCAAATAATCAGGCCGGAACCTACTGCCACTTTGCTAACCAAGATGTCTTTAGGACGTTGCTTCAGGTGCATGTTAAGCTCATCTGTAGGGCATGAGATAATGGGTTCTGCATTCCATTGCGCAGGCTGAGGCTGATTGGAAGACATGGTCCATACTAAGTATTCTCTTGCAGATAGGCTGAATATACTGCCAGATATTTTGCTGTGGGCGACAAAGGGATTAAACTAACGTTGAGGAAGCTAAAAATATGATATTTTAATCTTTTTAGTGAATAGCAACAGCACTGTATTATTGTGATTTACATGAAGTCTGTTGTTCGCGGTACATGGGGGTAATTTTCGCAAGGCTCTCTCCCATCTAACGATCAGGCTATCACTAGTTTTCTGTTTATATTTCAGTAACGCTAAGAATTTGGAATATTCATAAGCATGTAACTCATGTCTATCAAGACTATCTTTCGGAAACCTTCTAGCGTAAACCGGAGTTACAGTTGAATATTTGTTAACATTTAGACGCTTGCCATGAAGAGGTGTTAATAATCTGCCTGGCTGCGCGTGCTCAACTATATGAAAAAAAAATATATATTTTTTTGTATTCTTAAATCCCTTAACCCTTTTGCCAAAGGGTATGGCGTGAAAATCCACAGCTTTTGTAGTATTTTTAATTTTGAAAAATTTTACACTTTCGCTCGAGCGTGAAATCTTTTATAATTTTAACGCATTAAACGCCTCAGCATCGAGCGCAGACGTGCGTGCCAACGCATACAATTTATTTATAAAAAGGCAGAGATTTAATTTTTCTTTTCATTCCTTTCCTTTTTATGTGTTTTTTTCTTGTTGTCCTTCGGCAATCATTTTACACTGGTCAAAAATCACTGCCAGTGGCAATTCGAGCTTACGGCATGTTTTTGCATTTTTTTTTTCTGTTTACACGCTCAAAAGGAAAATAAAGGAAATAAAAATAAAAATAAAAATAAATATAAAACAAAATAAAGCGATGAGAATCTCTATTGGTCACCACAAAATGGCGCAGTCACGTGTGCGACCCTTTAAATTACAGTTACGCATTGACGCTTTAAAATCGACATCCATTGTCCTGCTTCCTGCGTTTGCTTTGTATATTAACTTTGTTGGTGTTTGTTATGCGCTGACGGCTGTTGTGGTTTATATGGATGTATGTATGAATGTATGTATGTATGTATGTCTGAATTTAATTTTTGGTAGTTATTGTTATTGTAGTACCTACTTTCTTTGTTTCCTTAATGCGCGTGCTTACCAAGCACCTATTGTTTCGCCTCCTGAAATTGCGTGAAATTGTGATTTTATGCAGGGCAAATGAAAAGAGTCCATTCAGATATTGAGCACACACACACACACACACAAACATACACTTGTCTTTACACAAATATAAAGCAATCGTAATTTCAACCGCAATTTACATGCAAAAGTGCTCAATTCACTCTTACTCTTTTCACTATTTTGCACTATTTTTACTTCATACCCACGTATCTTCACCTTCGGTTCTTCACCATTTGCGCGCTGATTGTATGCCTATGCCTGTGATAGGTCTTGTCACTTTGTATGCCAGTTCAGGTATCACTTGACGCTTTTGTTGAGCTTTTTGGCCCATTATCGATTCGTTGGTTGCTGGTTGCTTGTTGGTGTTGTTATGCGCACACATCGGTTGGTGGGTATGTGACTGCTTATTTTGATTGTCAACATTCTCTGAAAGGAACACTCACACACATGCATATACCTATATATATACATTTCATTTGAGCATTCACTGGAGTACAAGCCTTTCCCACTCATTGTTTTCAGCTATTAAAATCATCCATTTATAAAATATTTATGTAGGTGTGAGTGTGTCTGTGCTTGCGCTTCGAATACGACCTTTCGAACTTTTCAACCATTGTTTGTTTTTACATCATCGTTGGTTAATCTTTGGTTTTACGGTCGTTACACAATCCAATACTGTTAGTTAATGGATTTAGTAGGGAAATTTAAGTTTGTGTTTTTGCCTCGAAAATGTTTTTTAAGGTAGAAAACAGTAAATAAAAATTTATTAGTATTAATTTTTATTCTGAAATTTGTTTGACTTTAATCAACATGAAACGGTTTCAAATACTGTTTATTAATTCAATGAGGAGCGAATACTTTCCAAATAAAGTTCCAGTAGTGTGTATATTCCACTTGGCCTGTGGAGCATGTTGCCAAATAAATATTAAACATTACATATACATAGAACAGGCATAAGTAAATCAAGAGCTTATTTGACGTTGAAAAGCAATTTCACCCTTCACACATTCTTTCTGTGCGACACTCAAATTCATATAGACGCCATTAAGCGTATTCTGCTGAGGTTTGTTGTACTTTGGCAATGAGCTTCTTTGCTAAAACCTCTACAAGGTCAATCAAAAGCACATTCTGTTGACGTAACTCTTCTACACTTCCATGTTTTCTTCCAAAATTTATTTTATTTCGATTTCAATCGGCTATTGAATCTAGTCTTTCACCTTCCTCATATTCTTCAGATAAAATTTTAACATATTCGATAAGCCTTTACATGCCTACGCCCTTACAAGTCTGAAAATACTAGCATTCTCTGAGGACTGCAAGTCAACACGGTGAGAAGTAAAATATACACTTTTTGTTATCCTCGATCCATTTTTCAGTTTGGGTATTTTAATCTGTATCCTGTATCTGTTTCAGTTCTGAAAGGGTTAAGCCTAAGAAGTAGACATCTATTTTTGTAAAGGGAAATAGGTGAACGAAATCCACGAAACAAAAAACTCAATGATCAAATTATTTAAATTAAATTCTGTTTATATGCCAAGGATCACCATCTAGATCACGGCCGCTCAATCTAATTTGTAGTAAACCAAAGAGTGATGAAATGACTAGAATATAAATATCAAAAATTCTGCGCTGAAACATCTCTGTCTGTGTGATTATCCAAAAATAATAAGGCGTGCTGTTATTTTTATGTAATATAAAGCAAAGTGCTTCTCTGAAGTTTGGATTTTATTAAAATAGTTGCCACCTTGTTACGGCTTGGCCGGCTTAAAATTAGTTATAGCTGTCAGGAGCAGGATTTTACGAAACAAAATATTACCTCCTTGACGGGAGGAGGAAAGGTCAATCAAGGAAAAGGTGCTTCCCAAAATATCTTACATATTTATTTTAAATATGGTACAATGTTGGTTTTTGCCCAAGGTAAGACAAGAACCACTTTTTCTCTGAGGAAGTGAAGACCGAGTAGACCGAGTTAAATAAAGAAACCGACGTGTGCTTCAAACAATGCTTTAATATTAACTAACTAAAATTCATATTCATGTACATATACATATTATTCTTGTTCATATGTAGTGTATTCATATTACAGAGCTATCTTGTTCTTAGGAAGAGATTGTTCGTAGATCACTGATCATGCTAGTACACAGCCCGTTTTTAGTTCCACGATGCAAACTATACTTATTCCTTCGATTTTATTATGAATTCACATTTCATATTAATATTTTCATGGAAGTCTTCAAGGAGAGATTGATCTACAACTAACTGTTGTAATAACTTAGTGAAATATTATAAGCACATAAGTAAAAATAAATAGATAAGGCAATAAAATAACAAAAAAATTTAATATTTTGGATTAACTGCATAAGTATTTACATTTAATTTCCGTTAAAATACGTATAGTATCTAAAATCAACGGATTAGGAAAAAATGTACAGTGAATAATTTAAAAATAAATCTGTTGTATTTTTGTTATTTGAGCTTGATACTACTTTTAGGTAGTTTTTACTATCTTTAGCAAATATACATACAATACCTTTATCCTTATAAAATGAAAGAAAATAAATTTTTTTCAATTTTCGTTGTCAAAGTTGTAAAAAATCGTATATGGCTTTATGCTTTACTTTTATATACAAAAAACATTTCTGATGCCGAAAAACTTCGGGCATATTTTTATTCTAATATATTTTATTTTTATGTATTTTCCATAGCATGATAAAAGTCATATTTGTGCATAAATGAATGAGTATTGGCTGTCTAGATTTTTGAAAGTCTCTAACTAAATTCTCCTTTAATTTTAAGTAATGATGACGTCAGCTTTTACTTTAACTAAATCATCCACCACCTATCTGAAGATTGTCTTTCATATCTCGTAGCCTTTAGAAAGTTTGCTTCTTTGCAGGTCCTCTCATAGTTTGTTTTCCATTTTATAAAATTTTTACTTCTTACAGTTATTTTAGTTTTGCCGCCAAATGATGTAAATGTAAATGATTTGCATAGAAAAATAAAAATAACAATAATAAATTTAAAATTTTAAAATTAGATGGAAAATTTTTTAACCTGTTCTAATAATTGAAATAATTATATATTAAAAATATTTTAAAATCAAATTAGTGCAGATGCATGCATCTTTGGATCAGTTAGAAAAAATTCGCTAAGTTTTCTTTAACGCCAATTAAATTAACCAAAAGTAAATAAATACTCATGTCCAATTCCTAACATATCCCATTTCAAAATAATGAAAATTCCTTGCTTAAAATAGCATACAGCCAAGTTTACTTAATGGTTAACAGAAGAAAGAAAAACCCAAAATAAAATAAACCAAAACATAGTAAAATAGCAAAATAATAACATACACGTGTACGCAACATAGAAAATAACTCAACTCAAATAAAACAGGAAATTCCCAACAAAACCAAAGAAGAAGAGCTTGAAAGCACAAAGTAGAAAATTACTTGATTAGAAAACATTGATAAAGCCGATCAAGCGAATGAGCTAACAAGATAAATATTGGGCTATGTTCTAGACTATGTATGTATATTTGTGCGTACATATAGTGTGAGTGTAAAAAATGTAGAATAACCTAAAAATTTGTTGTGCAAAACACAAAAGGCAACAAATGACGGACTAACGAGCAACCCAACAAGTTAATTCAAAGTGTGTGTTAAGAGCGAGGTGGAGTGCGGTAAAGACATGCTGATAGATAAGGCTGTGCTGCACAAAAACTGGGTATAAAGTGTAAAGTTTGCATAGTGTATATATATTTTTGGGTTTTAGGGCGCTGTGACATTAAAGTGTCAAAAATACTTGTGTTTGTAAAAATGTTTTTGTTTTCTTTATTTTTATTTATTTATTTATTTTTTTTTTTTTTTTGTAGATAAGCCAAAGTGCCTTAAGTTGGGACATGGTGCAAACATACTCTAGTGATAAATGTAAACAATGCCAGCTGAATATATACATACGAATATATGAGAGTGTGTTAAATGTATACATGCTGCTTTATATGCAATATTTATGTATTTACTAGCAGAAACTAAGCTTTTTTATTTACACTCTTTTGTTTTTAGCTTGTGCTGAAATCTAGTGGATTTTGTTGTGTTGAAAAGAAAGTTCAGAAAGCATGCTTAACAATAAAGATAAAATGTGCAATTTGTAATATCCTTACTTAAAACAAAAATTTGTATGCATTTCATAGTAATAATATAAATATATTTGTATGTAGATAGTAATTTTATACTTTCATAAATTTAAACAAATAAAAAAAATAGAGTATTTTTCCATAGAATAAACTGTTTGCGAATAAAATTATTCCAACAAAATAATTTCAAAGCAACTAGACGCCGTTTATGGTATAAAGATACCTCAAAATTATTCCCAATTTATTTAAAAAATTTTGGAGAAATATGCCGAGGAATATGCTCCGAAGAATTATTTAGGTGTACATAAATATATATAAATAAAAAATTATAGGCATACACATTTTTAAATAGTTATAGAGAAGGTATGAAATATAAAATCTTAAATATATTAAAATGTTTTATAATAGACTAAAATACTCGAATCCCTCTTTCAAACCAATTTTTTTGATTTTTGTAAAAAAAAATATAAAATTTTAATAAACAGACACATGCTGCTTATTACACCGTTATTTTTACATGCTTCCCAACACACCTACACGCATATTTAATTCACGCTCCTTCGCCTATTCTCATCACATCACAACTCGTTACGTATACGCCATGGCACACTGACAAACTAATATTCACTTCACTAAAACACATAGCCGTTTTCAAGGACACAACTGACATAAATGTATATTTAATATCAACATATCGTCTTACCATATTTGTTGTTGTTGTACTTATAAGTAAATAAGTGTTTAGTCAACATGCGTGCCACGGAGCCATCTTCGGCTTGAGTAAGAGTAAGGCAATCACCGAATGGCACGGACAAAACACGGCTGATGCAGTGAAGTAAACAAAGTCATAAATAAAATTGGTAGTAAAATAAACAGAATGTAAAGCACACATGCACACATTTGTATATAATAAGTACTGAATTGAAAAAAAATTCGAATTTGCGCCTAAATATATGCTATAATGAAAGTTTTGCGCTATATTAACCCAATTTCCTTCGCTTGGCTTCAAGTGGAGCAAAGTTTTCGCTGCCAGCAACGTTTGTGTTGATTTTGGCTAGCGTCTGGTCTTTTAGATTACTTATATTTATTTTATTTCTTCTCCACTACTTTTTTGTGTTATATTTTCTTTTCTATTTTTATTATATTTATTTACTTTTTATGTTCCTGCTATCAGTCTAACCAATTGACCATAAGTGCTGCCCACCAACATACTCGTATATTGTATATGAAAACGTATACATCTATGTTTATAAGTATCTCATATATTAGCTTACTATTGGTTAGCTAGAGATGTTTGCTTTAAATATGCGTACACACAAATATCTATATATGTACTAGTATATGGGCATTGTATATTTACAATTAGTTATTTTCTTGATGCTGCAAAACAACACCTTAGGGAAGAAGCAAGCAAATGATAACAGATAATACTCGTACATATATACATAAAATAAATACGTTTGATATTTCTACTGGAGAGTTTCACTGCCAACCGAAATGCAAGTATTCTTATATAGTCTTATATAATATATACATGTGCATGTGTAAAATAACTATGAACTTCTTAGTATGGTTTGACTAATTGCTTTCAAAGCACACATATACACATATTTATAAATATAGATGCTTTCAGATAAGTAGTTTTAATCTAAAACTATTTATGTACTTGCAACTAAGCGCATTTGTCTACTTTCTTGGCACACATTTCTGCTGTAAATGTAAGCAATCATAGGACAATTCATATATAGTTATGTGAGCATGTGTTAAAGTATGTTACAACACGATCAAACTACAGTTTGATGCTACGAAAAAATCATAAAATGCGAGCGATGAATAAAATATGCATATAAATATATTTTTCTTTTGCTGAGAAGCTGTGAAGACACACATCCTTATAATAAACTTTTTTTTTTAAATTAGTGTATGTATATATGAAGAAATTTTCTAAAAATATTATCAAACAATTTCCTAAAACTGCAACCTTGAATATTATAAAAAAACCCAGATTCATCTAAATTTGCTCAAATTTTTTTTTTAATAATTTCAAGTATAAAACTTTTAATTACTAAATTCAGAAATGTTGTAACGAAGTATTTACCCTGTTTATCAATATATTTCTTTGATATAGCTATTGCTAGCTGTGTGGCGCATATTTCCGTCCTGTTGAAGCCATACATCGTCCATATCTTTCTCTTCAACCCTTTGAGACAAATAATCTCGGCAACGAACGTCTCATCAAAACAGCCAAGAGCTTCCTCGGTAAAAATATCTTCTGCCGGCGATCTTAAACCCATTAAACGAATATCACTTCGGATGTTCATGATGCTTCAGTTCTTGGACCAATTGTACTTTTAACTCTTCATATTGACGATATTATGAAAAATCCGGCGCAAAGAACTGTGCGAACAGTATAGATTTAATCTTGGTGGCTGTCCGAATATACCTTGGTCTGCACCAGTATCTTTATTTGAAAGCACCAAACGACCGCTACGAGCGTATGTCGACTGTTTCTTGTTATTGTACATAATTTTATAAGTTTGACTTTATTATTCCATTCATAATTTGAGTTTTTATTGGTCGCCTAAATCCAAAACAGCTTCTCATAAGAAACCATTAGCCGTTCGAAGGCGGCTTAGTATAACTGGTAAATCTCTCCATTTGTTGGAAAACCCGCGGCGCGTAAAATCACAAATTGGAAATGGAGCTCGGCCGAAAGTTGCTACAGCGGTTACAAAGGGCCGAATTTATGTAAATTAAAAAAATTAAGCAATTAAAAATAATTATAAAAAATAAAAAAATTGGAAACAGTTTATAATCGCTAAATAAATTAAAATACACCACTTGGAACATTAACAGCGGTCGCAAGATTGAGCACGTAATTTTTTCAAATCAATCATTAATGTATATACCTATGTTTAATTCCACTATAACAATTTATAGTTTTTATTCAGAATTTCGATGCTTTGCTCACCCTATGTACTCGCATTGTCCTACTTGAATTGGTATTGAGAAATTTAAATAATTAATATGCCTTCACATTAAATTCAATGAATCACATTAATTGCTTTAATTATGCAGAGTGTTTAATTATGTAAACATATTTAATAATATCAATTAAAAAGTACAATTTAATTATCAGCTGCCAAGAGAGGTAAACTAATACATATGCATGTATGTATCAGTAATTACAATGTCACCATCGCATATCTGCAAATTGATAATGACAAAAGTATACAAATACAATAGAATATATAACGATGATATTCCGCATGAATTAACATACAAATATTTAAATAGCAACTTCGGCGCTATATGTGTTGTGTAAAATAAAAAAAAGTTAAATTGAAAATTTTTTAAATTTTGTTTCAAATTGTTTTTTATTTTTATTACCAAACCACTATGGATAATAAGTAGGTTTTTAAATGTTAAATGATATATTTTGAATATTATAAAAATATTGCACTACATATATATTATTATTTGCTCATTTAGTCGTAGATATTTTTATATAATCTGAGTTTCATACATTATTATCCTACTTGAGCTCAATTTTTCTGCATTACAAATATAAATACAGTTGCAGAAAAACAGTGTAAATATTTTTCATATTATTTTTTATTTTTCCGCAAAACGCTGATGAGTGTTGTCATTTCATTTTAATTGCTCAATTATAATGAGCCCTTAAATTTGTGTTGAATGAAAAATATATTTAATTAGTTGAACTCAAATGGATAAGTAATAGCATAACATAAATATGTACATAAAGATTTTGCGCAAATAAGTGGATATTTTTCAATTGACCGATTGTGAAAAATTTTAATATTTTTTTTCAATTTTTATAAATTTCAAATATATTTAATTCTTATTAGAAAAGTAGTTTAAAATAAAGAAATTACAATTGTAAAATATTAAAAAAGCAGCTTTTATTAGTGAATGCTGTTATGAGTAGAAGAAGAAGTACAACTTTTTCGGAAATAATTCGATTACAATATTTGAACAAGATTTGGATCACTGAATATACTTTTTTAACTAATTTTATTTATGACATAGGTAGGTTTGCTCTACGTGAATCTACATGAAGAATTATAATTTATTTTTTCTTCATTAACTGCTAACAATATTAAAATTCAGAAATACTTCAGTTTGGTTATTTTCTTTATAAATTCTATCTTAAAATCATTCGTTAGTTAAAGATTAACTCACTAACTTAAAATTTAGGGCTTACATTTTTTTTATTTTTTATTTTTATTCATTTATAAATATGAGAGCAATGGTAAATCTAAGATATGACAGCGATTTAATTGTATAGTTTCATAAGTGGTATCTTATAGGCGTGCAAGATATCTATCGGTGTATTTTAGAATTTCAGTCTTTACTAAGGGTATATGCCTAGGTCCTTGTGAATAGCTTCATTGGTAACAAACAAATTTCTGATGAGGCATCCTGTCACTCTGATAATATTTTAGTATTAAGAAGAAAAGTGCTGGCAAAAGCGTTTTTATTTTACAAATAAGTGCTTGATGCCATACTCTGTCAAACCAAAAACTCTTATTGAACTATCCAACTAACTATTAACTTGATGAACACATCTTTGCAAATACTTCAGTTTATTAGCGTATTTATTTAAATATTTTCACAGACGACCAAATCAATTTGGGCCAAAGTCTCCTACTAATCCGCCGACCACTTGTTATGGCATTCCTGCATCGCCGACAGTGATAAAATTTGTCTCAGAGATTTTGATATACATACGTACAAGCAAATATATTAAAGCTAAAATTAAATTTGTAACAATAAAATACTTTTTCGTCCCCCATTTTCCTAACAGAGGAAAGGTATATAAAATTTTACATATAAAAATTCCCAAAGTATCCGAAATAGAGGTAAAATAAGCATAATAGATTACGCACATAAACACAAGAATTTCAATTTACATATATATATTTATAGGTATAGTATATATTGAGTATTTATGCAATAGTAATAGAATTTCATTTACATTTCACTCCCATGCCAACGATTACCAAAAGCAATAAATGCTGAAATCAATTGAAATGTTTTGTCAATTCAAAACTTTACTTGTGTGTATGTGTATGTATACGTATGCGCTTGTATGTTAATGTGGGGATGTGAATATCTACCTGACGGACAGAAATTGGTGAGGTAAAACACCGACAAATAAACAAGTGATATGTTACAGCATCTAGGTGCAAGCATATACTTGTATACACATATATGTATACATATACTTACTAGTCGCACATTTGGAAATTACCAGTATAAAGTTAAAAAGAATGTGTCTAAAAAATCAATATTGACTACCGGAAACAAATTACTTTGAAAACATACCTAAAATCTGTGTATTTATGTATGCTTGTGTCCTATTTCTATGAACATAACGAGCAATCGACACCGAGATTGAATGTAATCATGTGAGGCATGTGCAATTCTGCTTCTTCGAATGTGAAATCATTTTCGTGTGAAGTGAAAAATTGTACAAAAACTATTTCTACTCTATATATTATATATTATATTTACATATGTATGTATAGACATAAAAAAATAATATGCTATAAAACAAATAAAATAAAATAAAATAAAATAAAATAAAATAAAATAAAATAAAATAAAATAAAATAAAATAAAATAAAATAAAATAAAATAAAATAAAATAAAATAAAATAAAATAAAATAAAATAAAATAAAATAAAATAAAATAAAATAAAATAAAATAAAATAAAATAAAATAAAATAAAATAAAATAAAATAAAATAAAATAAAATAAAATAAAATAAAATAAAATAAAATAAAATAAAATAAAATAAAATAAAATAAAATAAAATAAAATAAAATAAAATAAAATAAAATAAAATAAAATAAAATAAAATAAAATAAAATAAAATAAAATAAAACAAAATAAAATAAGACAAATTAAAATAAACAAAATAAAATAAAGTAAAATTTAATTAAATTAAATTAAATTAAATTAATTTAAATTAAGTTAGATTAAATTAAATTTAATTAAATTACATAAAATAAAATAAAATAAAATAAAATAAAATAAAATAAAATAAAATAAAATAAAATAAAATAAAATAAAATATTGTAAAATAAAATAAAATAAAATAAAATAAAACAAAATATTGTAAAATAAAATAAAATAAAATAAAATAAAATAAAATAAAATAATATAAAATAAAATAAAATAAAATAAAATAAAAAAAATGAAATAAAATAAACTAAATTAAAATATTGTAAAATAAAATAAAAAATAAGAAAAGTTAAATTAAATAACATAAAATAAAATAAAATAAAATAAAATAAAATAAAATAAAATAAAATAAAATAAAATAAAATAAAATAAAAAAAATAAAATAAAATAAAATAAAAAAAATAAAATAAAATAAAATAAAATAAAATAAAATAAAATAAAATAAACTTAATTAAAATAACATAAAATAAAAAAAATTAAACAAAACATTATTGCATTTAAATAAAATAAAAATTAATAAATTAAAGCAATGTGTGCTGTAGCCTCTGTGCCCAATTTAGGCATTTTTTATTATTGCAATATATGTTCATACTTTTGCACTTGTGCCCGTGCATGTTTGTATGTATGTCTATCTTACAAATAAATTGCTTTGGTACTAAGTGCCAACATATGTAGAAAAAACGAGCAAGGGAATGAACTGACATGGCAGAAAATGTAATAAACTGCAATTCGGTCGTAAAGCTCACACCAGACAAGGACAAATGGTCAACTATGTGTGTTAAGGATGTACTTACATGAGTATATGCATATACATGCATATGTGAATGCAAATGTAAGCCAAAATAAAAAGAACATGTGGACAGTTGAAAGTTGGCATGTTAGAGTGGCGGCAATTTCAGATATTCGGCGAGACACTTGGTCATATGAAATGGCAATACGATAGATAACGAATGAAGGAAGTTGCATATATAGCTATGTAATAAAATCTAACTTATATATATATATATATAGGTATATATATGATACTTGCTGTCACGTCATAACAAATTTACATTTTCTTTAATTTTTTTCACAACAGTAGTCTGAATGCTTACATACGTGTACATACGAACAAATATGATTGCCGGTACTTGAATATTATCGTAACTATTAATTTTATTAGTTAATGGCCTGAGACAATGTGCTATCTGCAAATAAGTCCTTGAATAACTTTTTGTTGAAACCACATGATTTAGTTATTATGTTTGGCTATAAGAAATACAAGAGATGTCCAACAAATGATGGCGATAACTTAATACCGATAGATGTTGTTAAGTATGAACTTACTAATTATTGCATATCAAATTATGATGAAAAGATGACCTTTTGTTTGTGCAATTACATGATGTAATAGGGAAATCAACATTTATTTTATTTATAAACATTTATATCTTTGTTATTACAAATTTTTTATGTATATATAAAATTATTATCAGTGTTTTGTTCTATAGTTTATCCCAAATATACGGCTTTTTGAATCGCGAAACAATTTTATGGCCTTTGGTTTTTATGAGCGTTTTCCCGAACCCGAGATAAACTTTGAAAATCATCCGGCATTTTTCGAATACGCACTTTCTTACCGTCCGACACTAAAAGGGTTTCTCTTGACTTGAGATTTCAAAGTTTATTCGCCTTTATCTTAAAGAAAATCCAATCATATCATTGAAGCATTAACGTACATATCAAATTATTTTTCTTTGCGCTGAAAAACTTCAACCAAAAAAAAAAAGAACTGAAAAAATTAGTCGAAATTCTTGCAGATTAATGCTTATTGAATTTTAAAAATTTTGTCGTTTTTCCTGTCAATTTAATACTGCCAATTCGATATCCTTTCAAAATGCTGAACTGCACTGTAAAAGCCGTTGACAAACAAACCTGCCGACCAGTTAAAAACAACTTAACTCGAGTTTTTTAGTCCAAGTTTGTAGACTACGTAAATTCTTTACGCAAATCTTAAAGAGTGAATTTTATCAACAATTTGAGTTTGCTGCTCTTGAACTCAATTTTTAGCCAACACTCAAAAGTTTTAGACTGTTTTTCTAAAAAAAAATCTTCACCTCCCTACATTCAAAGATATAAACTTCTCAACAACACTTATGTCGTTTTGTCAAAAATCTAAGAGAAATAATTTACATAAATAAATTCCAATAAAGTGAATGTGTAAATGAAATATTCCTCCTGCTCGAAAGCCCATGCAAAGCAAACAAATACCAATCGAATTATGTCAACTCAATTCCACCTTCTTTGCCTTTTTCAATGTTACAGCTTAACGCACAGTTGAACTTGAATGCCGAAATGGTTTTTCGAATAAAACGAATACGAAGAAATCTAACTTATCAAGCGAATTTGTGCTCTCTATTTTTAGGCGCATAAGTAGGTTGATGTACATATGTATATGTATTTATGTAAATAATGTTAATAGTTGAAAAAAAAATAATAATTTGACATACAAATTGATAGAAGGTTGGTGTTATAAAAACAACATTGAAATGATACTTGATGTATGCAAATGTGTAGAAGTGTGTATGTAGGTATATACAAAAGTCTGCTTACTGGTAAAACTAAGCACAGAAAATTTGGTTGAAAGGGTGCAAATCGTCAAAGAAAGAACTTGATGCTTAAGTGAAAGTACCATGATTTTTAAAGAGATCAAAAGAGAAAAAGGTAAGAGGGGAATAGGGAAGAGTGAATTTAAATAGAGTTGAAAGGAAAAAAAAGAATATTTTTTAATTTGAACTTTAAAGTTCTTCATATAAAGATTTTCTCAAAGTAGACACTTTATAAAATTTTTTCAAAAATAATTTTTTTACAATATATTTATACTCGAATGGCCTTCCCTGTATTCGAAAGGGTCGAAAGAATCCTTTTAAGGTATAACTAGCGGGTGTAAATATTCTGCAAAAGTGT
Source organism: Ceratitis rosa (assembly GCA_037013455.1). Classification (NCBI taxonomy): domain Eukaryota; kingdom Metazoa; phylum Arthropoda; class Insecta; order Diptera; family Tephritidae; genus Ceratitis; species Ceratitis rosa. The sequence continues at coordinate 8,326,345 of JAWMAG010000031.1, read as the reverse complement.
AAAAAAGCTTTGCTATTCATTCCTGTTAAGATACCTAAGCGTCATAAGTGGCTCATATTTATTCATACGGAAATATTGGTCAAGTGCTTAGCATGGCGCAATATCCTGCGGAGCGTTAAAGGTTTAATTCCTGGTCAGACCATTATTCAAAATTATTTAAATTTAATTTAAAAATTATTATTTTTTAATTGCGGTCATCCCTCAGCGTGGAAAGTGTACTCCTTCGAGTAAAGCTCCTCATAAAAATCCATCATCCGTTTGAAGGCAGTTTCAAATAAACTGAAGGTTTTTGGCTCTTTGTCGAAACATCGAGACGCATTTAATATATTTGAGCTGGAGTTCGGCCGAAAATCGCTTCGGCTGGAATTATATTTTAATGAAAAATATACTTCAATCTCTCGAGCATTCTAAAATGGGTAGCAATTGATCAAACAACAGAGTTTTGAGGAGTATATCTAGTGAACATGATTGTGGGAAGATTACCTAAAGACACCTCTACTTCTGATTCCTTGAGATTACATTAATCGATATGTCTTAGCTTGGGGAGAGGATGCTTAGGAGTAGATAGAGGTGTTAATAAAAGCAACCTGTTTATTCATTTAGCTCAAGAACTCTCTTACGAGTTTAAGGGGAGCCCCGTCTAAAAAAGAGGTGGTTCAGGATTTTTTCTATGAATGGTTGAAACTCAGAGGTGAGTTTCAATTTGGAATTTGGTAGTAATGTGGGAAAACCTTTCCTCAGGTGAGTGGAGATGCTGTGGAACGATCATTTCCTGTGTTCTGTGGAGAATTCATTTTGGCTCTTTAAAATTCGTCTTTCAGCGGTTTCTGATGCACCGAGTACCGATTTATCTTAATCCATTGATAACGGTGAAATATTTAAACAGTTGTCAACTCACATAAAAAATTATTTCAGCTGTAAGATTTCATACATAAGTATGTCTACTTCTCTAAGCTTTTAGAATTAAAATAACTGACAGATCAAGGTTCTATAAAAAAGAATATTTATACATATATAATATTGGATGAGTGCATAAGTTCGTGCCCGATTCCGCTGGATGTCGTACGAATCGTTTGAGAGTGGCGCTCGTGAAAGAAATATATACATATTATATATCGTTGGAAAGGTGACAGTCCGAACTGTAAATCAAGCATAAAATAACTTCATTTTGATTTGAGTTGCTTAGTGAAAAGACGCATGGAAGATGAACAACGAAAAAGATCATATGCGTCATATTATGTTATACGAATTCCGCAAAGGAAAAACAGTGGGCGCTGCAACTAAAGATATTCGCGAAGTTTATTTGGACCGTGCTCCAGCACTCCGCACAGTAAAGAAATGGTTCGCGAAATTTCGTTCTGGAGATTTTAACCTCGAAGATCAACCTCGCAGTGGACGGCCTTCTGAGCTTGATGACGATGTTCTAAGGACTTTAGTTGCGAATAACTCACGTATTTCGACGGAAGAGGTTGCCAGTGAATTGAACGTCAACAAATCAACTGCGTTTCGTCGTTTAAAAAAGATTGGGTACACTTTGAAGCTCGATACATGGGTGCCACATCAGTTGAGTGAAAAGAACAAAGTGGACCGTATGTTAACAGCAATTTCTTTGCTTCGACGGATCAAAAACGAACCTTTTTTGGATCGGCTCGTGACTGGTGATGAAAAATGGGTCCTGTACAACAATGTTCAACGCAAAAGAACATGGAAACAGGCTCACGAAGGGGCGGAACCGATGTCGAAAGGTGGATTGCATCCGATGAAGGTACTGCTGTGCCTTTTGTGGGATATCCGAGGCGTGATCTATTTTGAGCTCTTGCCAGCTGGAGAAACGATCACTGCCAACAAGTATTGTCAGCAATTGGTCGAATTGAAGAAAGCAATTGATGAAAAACGTCCGATTTTGGCCAATCGCAAAGGAGTTCTTTTCCATCATGGCAACGCCAGGCCACATGTTGCAAAACCGACCCTGGCCAAACTGAAGGAGATGAATTGGGAAATCATGCCGCATCCCCCATATTCACCCGACATTGCACCTTCTGATTATCATTTGTTTCGATCGCTGCAGAACAATTTGAATGGAAAAAAATTTAAAAATGTGGAAGACGTCAAAAACCACCTTGACACCTTTTTCAACGAGAAACCGCGCAATTTCTATGAATCAGGCATCCGTAAATTGGTTGAACGTTGGGAGTGGATTGCCGAACATGATGGCGAATACATAATTGATTAATAAAAGCGCTTTCTTCAAAAAATTTCAATTTTAGTTTGCACTTGAAATCGGGCATGAACTTATGCACTCATCCAATATGAGTGAACTTCATAAGTTCAAGATAACACATTAGTAGTTCACCTTAGTATGAAACCGATTGACAACGCAACTTCAAGTGGTATTATACTTATAAATAAACGCTAATGCAATTTTAATCAGTCAGCAAAAGGTAAACGCACAGCAAAGTCTCAAGTGAGGTAGTCCTTGCCACTCGAAATGGGGGAAAAATTCGAAAACCAACAACGAACACAGATTGCAGTGATGCTACTGTAGTTGAATCACAGCGTATGTATGAGTATGCTCTGTACATATTTTGCTGCATAGTTTTAGGTGCTGTCAGTTGCCATAGCATGCCTTTGGGTAAATAAAAGCGTAAGTTAACTTAAGTAAAATACCTGTGAGGTTCATTAGCAGCGCGAAAAGCCTGCGGCAAAAGAGTCAAAAGTTAGAAAAAGTCAAAGGTTGAAAAGCTTACCAACATACTATTAAGTACGAGTATGTGTGTGTAATTGGGTAGGGTTATACCAAAAGAGTTATATAGAGAAAATTAAATGCCAGCGATGAGCACGGCTCTGTCAGTCAGTAGGCGCGCCGGTGCGCTTAAAATGCGTGCAATGATACAGTTGACGCTTCGGCTTCGGCTGTCGTTGATGTGCCTGTGTTAATTAGAAACTTTCTTGGCTGCAACGCCACGGCGTATGAGTAAACTGACTTCCAGGGGCATAAAGGAATGTATTTGGCATGTGTAATATGAGTGTGTCTTGCCGACAACTTCAAAGAAAACTAAAAATGTACAAAACAGTCTTGTTTCAACCATACATTTTACGCTTTATTTAGCACACAAAACCGCTGCTATTTACGTCATTTACCTTAAATATATGTAAGCTTGTATGTATACATATGCAAGTATAAATCACATTTACTGTGCTTAAACGCTCATTCAACGCTGACATTTATCATTTTTTCATGAATAAACGTGAAGTTCCTTTTGAACATTTTCGTGTATTTTAGTATGTCTCTGTGTTTCAGTTTAATTTGCTGGCATGTAACACACATACACACCCATTTAATACATGAAAAAAAAGGTACTCCAGCGACAGCTGCTACGTAGACCACATAAGCTAAATTCTCATTTAATTTTCATAAGCAATTTGTGCCAGACAAAAACAACACCAAATGCTATCTAAAGCATAAATTAATCGTAGACATGCAAATTATAAGGAAAAGGCCACGCCAATAGAGTTGCTTATGCCAGCGCAAGGTGCGCCCTTAAATTGGTATTTCTTTAAAGACGCGCAAAGAAGACGTTTGTATGGTTGTTGCATTGAGTGATTAAGAAGATTTATTCAAGTTTATTCATATATGTATATATAGAAGCAGTTGGGTTAATATGTAGATATGTGCTGATATTTTTTTTATGTAAAATATGTAATAATTACAACTCTGGCACAGCGGTCTCTACGTTCGCGTGCAGGAAATTGTTCATTATATTTAAGACTCTCTTTGGCAAGCATATAAAAGCAAAACATTTCGGTTAACTGATGTGTGCGAAATATGTTTAAATACTTTATTCGAGTAAATTTGATTAAAGGAGAAGGATTTCTCTTTTACTTAACAAAAACAAAAAAAAAATTGAAATATTTTCTCACCACTAAGAACACTTACGTTTAGTTCAATAATTTATATTATAATTTTTTAAATTGAAAACTTCCCTTCCCTTCTCTTCCACTCAGTATTGAGCTGAGGCTAATTGATCTCCCACTGGTATGACATGTACTTCAGCGAATCCAACTAGTCTTCATCTTTTCATGAATAACTAATAAAGAAAAAGCACATTTGTTTTATATTTCAATTTATTATAAATCACGCTGGATTATTTTATCATCGAATTGGTGTGTGTCTTTGATAAATTTGAAATCGATGGCCTAATTGTAGGCAACATTTATTTAGAAAAAAGCCCGCTGTCCCTTTCTATTAACAACTGAACGTTCAAGGTAAAAAGCAATCATAATAGTCGAATAGTTAGCAGTACGTGCTACTATTAATAACGCCATGGTTCGAGTCCTGGTCCGAGCAGCATTCAAACTTAAAGATAATTAATTTTCCTAAGTGCGATCGTGGTAGAAAAATGCTGAATCGGGCTTTGATATCCATTCTTTTTAGGCCCCTGAACAGCCAAGCTACTAGATGTCGACGAGCCAGAACAGCGTAGGTGTTCTAAGGTATTACATTTCTGCCTGCATACATTTTCTTCTACTAGTGTTCAATCCGCGCTCATGTAACGCCTATAACTGCGGTATTATCAAGCTCAGCGGTCTTCCTTACTGCAAGTGCAGCCGATACCCAATCCATCACTCATTTTTGACCCGTCCGTGCAGATGTGTAAATCACGGTAGCGGGCCATTAGATTAGAGTGGAGAAATATCTGCTCTCTTTTATACACATTCCATTACTGTTATTCCCCAAAGGATCCGGCTGTATTCGCTAAATCATCTGAGAGCACAACTGACTTGTCTTGAGCTGTGTAACATCTCTGCATTAGGCCAGGTGATTGGCCCCTCGAAGCAAAGAGCTTCCATATCAGCTAATCACAGTGGCTGTAAATCGTTGCGTCTTAGCATGTCTTCAAAATGGGAGGCAATGAGGGCCATGAAATATATACATTCGAGGGTTGCTATGTATATGTCTGGCCAAATAATGAAAACACGAATATTTATCAACGAAAATGGTTTTATTGTTTTTCAAAGTATTCTCCATCAAGATTTATACACTTTTGCATGCGCTCAAACCAATTTTCGAAGCACTTTTTCTACTCCGATTGAGACACCTCCAAAACATGATTTTTGAATGCTTCAACAGCATCTTCTGGCGACGGAAATCGTTGACCACGCATTATTTTCTTGATGTGTGGGAATAAGAAGAAGTCATAGGGTGCCAAGTCAGGGCTGCACGGCGGATGACCCATCAATTCGACGTTTTGGCAGGTCAAAAAGCCGCTGGTTTGAGCCGATGTGTGAGAGCTTGCATTGTCATGGTGCACAATGATTCGTCTTGTCTTGTTCGTTTTTCGAATTGCTCCGAAGACTTCTGGCAAACAAATGGTGGTGTACCACTCAGAATTGACCATCCTACGTTGCTCAAGCAGAACAGTCGCCACATGGCCAGTTTTGCCGAAGAAACAGGCGACCATTTGCTTCGAAGTGCTTCTTCCACGAACAACTTTCGTTGGATTTGGTTCGTCTTGGAAGACCCACACGGTCGATTGCTGTTTTGTTTCGGGCTCATACGTATAGATCCATGATTCGTCACCTGTGACGATCTTATAAACGTCTTTTGAAGCACCCCGATCGTATTTATTCAGCATTTCTTTACACCAATCCACACGAGCCTTTTTTTGAGCGATTGTCAAATTGTGCGGGATCCAACGAGAACAAACCTTTTTTACGGCAGGGTGTTCATGCAATATCGAATGTATGCTGGTGGGAGAAATGCATAGGCATGCCTCTATCTGAAGGTATGTTACATGACGGTCTTGCATTATCAGTTCACGTACGGCATCGATGTTTTCTGGCACAACGGCTGTTTTTGGACGACCTTCACGGAATTCGTCTTTGAGCGAGCGTCGGCCACGATTGAATTCGTTGTACCAGTTTTTCACAGTGCCATAGGATGGTGCTTCATAGCCATACAAAGATTTTAGTTAATCGATGCACTCTTGTCGTGATAATCCACGTCGAAAGTTGTGAAAAATGATCGCACGAAAATGTTCAAGAGTTAATTCCATATTTTGGCTGAGATGAATTTTTTAATTCCCTGTAAATAAAACAATTCACGATTAAATGACAAAACGTTCTGAGTGATGTTATGCTAAAAAATGTCAAACTTTCCAACGGAAATGTCAGATTGCACCTGGCAACACTTATATGTAGCAGCCTACGTACAACAAATTTAAAGTCTTTAATATATAACTTTTTCTACAACGCGTTCTCAATAAATTTTGTATGGTGAAATATTTTATTTAAAGAAATTATGTGTAAAAATTTATCTAACTTCAAGTTTTTTAATTAAACTTTCATTAGATTTTCAAAAAAAAGATCAACTAAAATTCTATTCTACAATAGTACCAAATTACATACATATAATGCAAAAAAGCAGCAGGAATATATTATATATATATATATGTATGTACGAGTATATAGATAATATGTTAAAAAGTTGTACCACAAGCATAAACAATTGCAAACATTTCCTTTAACACTCTATTCGTTGGCAAGACTTCCTGTGCTGTCTGTCACCTCATGTTTATCCTCAACCTCCTTAAGCCATCACTGTTGCAATGTTTTGTTGTTTAGATGTTTACTGTTGTTTTTGCTTTGATTTTTTCTCCCAAATACAAGTATACCCGCACTCTTTACGTGCTAGAGGAAGAGTGAATAATGTTCGCCCCGCACGACAAATAATTATTTTTTCTTACGCGTTGCCGGAAGGCGCGCACACCCAATTGCCACCAATGAGGGGTGGGACTCGTTAAGACTAAGGCCAAAGCTCCTAACAATTTCCATTTTCAAAGGAGTGTCAAACGGTGCCCAAATAGCGACACAGCACGCCATTTGCGTACGAAATACATTCGTTGTTGAGACACCGACAAATATATTTGCATACATACATACACGTATGTATGTCTTCACACAGGCACAGCGTGTATTAAACAATTTCGACAGCGTTACTGTGCTATTTCGTGACTCCCAAAAGAGAACTATTAAATTTCGCAAAACTGCTTTTGGCACTAGTTGGCCTTAAGGTGCCTTCATTTCCATTCCATCCATTTGGTGTTTTACTTCGTAAATATTTGTTGCACGCTTTCTTGATTTTTGTTGCTTTTGCATTCTGTTTTTTGTTTTTGCTTTTTTTTAACAATGTTTAGGAAATGTTTTAAATGGTTTCTGGTCGTTGATAGTAAACGTTTCAGAGCATTAAGGGACGAGCCAGCGCGCCTTGAAGTTAGCTCATTTTTGGTGGGAAACTTATATTGCGAGTGTTCAAGAAATGGAAAGGAATGAAACTGAAATTTCTAGGAAACGTGTTAATCTACTTAATAGGAAACGGTACTTTAAGGGTGAATACAGTGAAGCTCATCATAAAGTTCTGCAACTGCTTTAAATATCACGATGCATATTTTGATTCATGAAAAGGGGGCCTTTATCATCTCTAAAAAACTTAATGTAGGAATTTCAAATTGCAGAGAGTTCAAACTTTCCTTGACTCAAATCGTTATTCTGAATATCCCTTTATTTGGGAACAGGAAACCTGAAGAGAGTAAACTTTAGCACAGAAAGATCAGTATCCGACTCCATGAAAGGTATAATGCTCGAAAATTCTATGAAAGTTTCAAGACCGTAGCAGACTTTTGTGGGACACAAAGAAGTGATCTAGTAACCGATGTCCCGAGTATATTGAATTTATGGAGGACACACTTCTCCAGCCTCTCCGAGCCGTTCGATACCAAAGAGGTTTCAGACAAGGTGATTCATTTAACTTGTGTGTAACTTTTTTAACTTGTTGTTGAAAGTAATACGAGCTGTGCAGAGCTGATTTGAGAAAGTACAATCTTTTATAAGAGTGTACAGCTGCTGGAGTACGCTGATGCTATTGACATTAGCCGTGAGTTCTGCTTTCTTCAGACTAGATAATGAAGCGAAGAATATGAATCTGGTAGTGAGCGAGGGAAGACGAAATATCATCGCATTCGCTACTCGGCTCCCACGTCACTATTGGCAGTCATAATTTTGAAGTCGGAGATAACTTCGTCTAGCTTGGAACCAGTATTAACACCAACAACAATGCCAGCTTGGAAATCCAGAACCAGTATTAACACCAACAACAATGTCAGCTTGGAGATCCAGAATAACTCTTGCCGGCAAGTGCTACTTTGGACTGAGTAAGCAATTGAAAAGTCCTCTTCCGACGGTTGAAAACCAAACTCTACAAGTTCCTCATTGTTTCCGTCCTACTATATGGTATATATGCATGGACGATGACTAGAAAGGTTTTGCATGATTTGGGAACGATGAATATCGCAGCCGATGGAATGTTGAATCAAGAAAAATCGGCTGCGCTGGCTAGGTCATGTGGTCTTGATGGCTAAGAATACTCTAGCTCTGAAAGTTTTCGATGCAGTACTCTTTGGTGATAGCAGAGGTAGAGAAGACCTCCACTGCGTTGAAGAGGGCAGGTAGAAGAGGATCTGGCTGTACTTGGTATCTCCAATTTTTTTCAAGCAAAAAGAAGAAATTAATGGCGCAAGGTTATAAATTGTACTATAACCGCGTGAGCCGTGTCTACGATATTAAAGAGGAAGATAAAGAACCATGTTTTAATATAAATTACAAAAGCGATGGGACAATTCTTTTCCATGCAGTATTTTCATCCAAAATGTACTCAGAAACTGAAAAGGTGTATCCTCGCAGTAAAGTAAAGTAAAGCTATTTGCTGTTCAAGATTGATCATTTCTTCTGAGCTAGGGTAATAAACGGAAGATCCAGGAGACTTCTAAGCTTCAGTGATTATAGATCCTACTAACACTAAATTCTCTGATAGATCATTCCACGGTGAAAATATTTGCAGAAAAACTAGGATTTATGCAAAAGGGTTAGAAGAAATTGTGTGGAAGCGGTAGCGGTTGAACTCGTTTTCAGGAAGAAGAATTTGAAGCATTGGCAGATCTTCATTATCTCTGTAGATGTTAATCCTTGATTCATCTCTAGTAAGACTTGCAGTAAGTGATACTTAAAAGTTTCCTTAATTTTTGGTACATTAACCAACTGAGTATTTGCTGTGGTATCACCAGCTCTTCCAACCCCTACATTGGGCTTACTTATGTACATCTCATGTCACCAGAAACCTTGACATCTAATGACATTTTCCAACAACTGTCATTACTTTTAATGTGCCTGATATGAGCTTTGGTAAATATTTTGTCACTTGGCTTTTGGAATCTTTTTTTTTCGCCATTTTAATTACACTGCGTCATTATGTACTAAAACAAACAACAACAACGATAATTCGTTGTTTATGTTAAACATCATTATTATCCCAAACTCCGGCAAGGCGCTGAGGAGCTGATGGACTACACGCTCGCTAAATAGTCGTGGGTGGAAAAGTAAGTAATGGCACCTGTCAACTTTTCAACACTTACAACTGTTTAGTAATGCAAATACACAAGCCCACATACAACTATAACAACGTTGTGTTCATAAAAACAAACTCAAAAACATAGTTAGTATCAAGACACTTGACAATACCAGCAGCAAAAACCAGCGCAGCTCTTGCCACCAAAAGGTAAACGAAGCCACGACGGTTCGGCCAGGTTCATTACATTGCGGAATGGAAAATACTAGTGAAATTACTGCCATCACAAAATACTTTGCACAGTCACGCAATTTGAAAATTTGTTTAAATACCCACAGCCATTATTACAATACAAACAAGCGAAAGCGAGTGTCGTTAGCCAATGGTGTGGGGGCCATTTCCGGCAGCTGACACTTTCCATCATTGTGTCCAATGGGTTGATGTTGATGTAAATGTATATAAAATATATACAAACATAATGCACGTGTAGATGTTGTACTCTCGGCCATTTCCATATTATTTTTGCGTTACTCATTTATTCACTTTGCAACATCGTGTTACTGGCCAAGCAGCATTTTTTTTTTTTTTTGCTGAAGTAGTAGAACTTACCTTTGGAAATCACTGTGAAATATAAATTGTGTTAGATGTTAAGGCATTTGATTCGATGCTAGTATAAAAAGACATGGCTGATTTCGTAAAAGTACATAATACAAGCCGTCAGATTCTGGATTCGAGGCTTGGCAAAATTAATCTTCAGGCTAAAAAAATGGCTTTTTTTTGGCGGTCGCGCTTCGTTTGGCAGTGTCAATATCTCAGAGTATATTTTCTATATCTGATTAAAAACTCTCACAAAAGTCCAACAGCCTTTTTGAGGACGACGGAGTTTGTAGGTCCCCTTATATATTTAGGAAAAGCTTTGTAGTAATAGGATGTGGAGCTACCCTGGAATTTTCAACGCACGAATATCAGAGGAGAAGCTCAACTGAAGATCGCTAATTATAATTCCCTTATACGACTTATTTGAAAAAGTTTCTCTCTCCGACTGATTCGGACGTATTTTTCTCAGTAAGATGGGGCAATCCGGTGAGACCTTAGTTCAGATTAGATCCAAACCGGCTTACTCTCTCTCTCTTTCTCTCATACTCTCTCTTTCTCTCCCTCTCTCTCTTTTTCTTTCTCTCCCTCTCTCTCTCTCTCTCTCTCTGTCTCTCTCTGTCTCTCTCTCCTTCTCTCTCTCTCTCTACCTCTCTCTATCTTTCTCTCTTTCTTGCTCTCCCTTTCTCACTTTCTCTCCCTCTTACTCTCCCTCTCTCTTTCTTTCTCTCTCTCTCTCTTTCTCTTTCTTTCTCTCTCTCTCTCAGCTCCGCCGTGAAGATCAAGTTCCTGGCTTCATTTAGAGCCAAACGTGTAAAACAATAAACCACTGGTGTGCTAGTCTTAATTCGGCTATAACTGTGTAGGCTGTAACGAAGAAGAATATGGTTATATGTTTGGGTTAAAGACTTTACAATTCTTGCCATAAATTAATGATTTGAATGTTCTCTTTTCATACGCTGTTTTGATTTGTCCCTCAGAAAACGAGACGTAAATTTTATTTTGCAAAGATCTTTTGTTTTATGTTTATCTTGATCTGCTCCGATGCGTCCGAAACTAAATGAATACAATTATTTTTTTAAGTTATTCACATATTTACAGGATATGTCCCACGGAAAGTGAGACTTTAATTTTTTTCTTCAGAATTTCTGACTTAACAGGCGCCAACAGCAGCCATGTAATCTATTGTTGTATCATTCAATTCATTATTAACCAACAACTATTAAGTGCCCTAATTTAGCCGCTTTTTCCCAACAACATGGTTAGTGAGTTGTTTTGCTTTCAGGCGTTAAATGACTGAAAAATGTATAAGCAAGATTAAGTGTTGGGCTCAACTTATACTCGTGTATTCTGAATTGTTCTTGCGGCCAGAACTTCGGTTTGGAACCTTGTCATACATGGCAATTTCACTTTCGAAGTTTTCTTCGGCTAAAGAGGAAAGCCTAAACTCGGTTAAAAATACCCAGAATATTAATACCTATATCAAGTAAACTGAAACATTTTTCTAGTGTATGCTCATGCACTATTTCGTAAAATATTCCTACAAATACTCACACATAAAATCAGAGAAATTAATAGGCTCGTGCTGAGTAACAATTGGCATATTTGGATGGGCGAATTGCTGCTTCAATTAAAGCGAAATCATATATTCGGACAACATTTATCCTTTACGCCAAGTTAAAGTAAAGCAAACACGGAGCGAATATATAGGTACAAATATGCTTAAACACAAGCAAACAAACATAGGGAAATGCATAAATATTTTGCCTCCGCACAATCGAACCGAAAACAAGCCAAGCAAAAGATATTGTTGCCTGTGGTGCGTTTGAGTCAAATCGATTGAGTTGGAAAATACTCGTATATACAAGCATACTCGTATTGGTTGTATGTAACTACGTATATATAACGTACATACATATGTACGAAAGTATGCAAAGCCCACTAGCACGCTAGTTACGCACATACATACATAGTTACACGGCAATCGCTGTAAGCTATGCTGTACTCTGCTCTGCTCTGTGCTGCTGTTCTGAGTTTCCGTTTCATTTGTAATTAATTAAATTACTTCCGTTTGAAGGCTGTCGTGTGTTGGCAGACGTTTGTCGGCACTTGCAACGATTACCTTTACTCGTTGATTACGCTGTGCTGCCCAAAAGCAACTACACTTACGAATGTGGGCGTACGTGTGTGTGTATGTGTGTTTATGTGTGTGTGTGTGAAAGCCAACATTGAATTACTTACGCTCAAATTGTTAACATTTTTTCCTAATTTTTTCCCTATTTGTTTTACGCTCAGCTCGTTTGCTTAATAACTCCTCTTTTTTATTTGCAATATCATCACTACAGTAAAAGACCGTTCCTTGGGTCATTGGCTCACACACTTTCAGGTTCGCGTCAAGCCTGCAAAATCCTCAACCAGTCAGTTACACACATTTCATTCATTTCACTCTTTTCACCCAACACAAAAAAGCCATCCGGTAGCTATCGCTCTGCTGCTGCTCTCGTTAACTCCTGCCTGTTGTGAAGTAATTAAGAAGACATTTACGCCGAGTATCCTTTAATCTCTGCCAATTTTTCTATTTTTCGTTTATTTTGCATTTATTTTATTTATTTTTGTTACCTTTTTTTCTTACAAAATTATTTGTTTCCATTATACATATGTAGCTATGTTTCTTTGTGGCTATTTTCCACACAGTTACAGATTCTCCTTTAGCCGCATTAACGCTTGAATGAGTTTTGGTTTATTCATAGTTCTGGCCATTTACTCAACTCTCCTTCAAGCGCCATCTATTTGCTATCTCCTAGCCAGTTTTTGCTTCCATTTTACTTTCTGTCGGCTTTGTTGCTCTGTTCATCCTTTGGGACTTGGTGTTAATGATTGCGGCCGTCGCAACTCTTCTTCTTCTTCTACTCCTTTTATTTACTACATAGACTTTCATTAACTTTGTGGCAGTTTTTGATGGCGTTGGGCTCGCGCCGATTACTTGCCAACTACAGGCGAATTATTTGTGGTGAGAGATTTTTCCTGCTATGATTTTGTTTTTTTGCATATGCAGGTTTTTGTGTTGTAACTGTCTGCTATTTACTAGTTATGCATGCACATATAGCCAAACACACGTACGAACACTACTTCATATATAATGGGTAAGTATATCCCTTGTCTGCTTTAGAGCATCAAAAAGGTTGTAACTTTGTTATTTTGTGCATGACACAGCTGATTAGCTGCCCAATGAGGTGTACCTCGATTATAGTGAGAAACGAATTCGTCAGAAAGGTTGTTTATTTATATTTGTTATAGAGCTGGTTACATCATATTACCAAACTATTTAAGGAATGCAAATGTTTATTTAGTAAAAATGTTGACCAGAATAGGCACGCAACACGCTTTTGATATGTGTTCACTTAAACCCGAATTTTTTAGCAATGACAGGTAATAACATTAACATATTATTATTTTATTGCCTTTTTTATTTTTTTTTGTATTATTTTTATTTCGTTTTATTTCTTTTGATATTATTTTTTATTAAATTAAATTATATTTAATTTTTTTAATTGCACTTAATTTTAACTTGTTTTTTATTTCTTTTTTTATATAAAATCATAAGTTGTTTTATTTCATTCTATTTTAATTTATTTGAATTTATTCTATTTTACTTTATTAATTTTTTTATTAAATTTTTTTTATTTCGTTTCATCTTATTTTATTTTATATTATTTTACTTTATTTCACATTACTTACTTTTTTATTTTTATTTTATTTAGTTCTATTTTATTTTATTTTATTTTATTTTATTGTATTTTATTTTATTTTATTTTATTTTATTTTATTTTATTTTATTTTATTTTATTTTATTTTATTTTATTTTATTTTATTTTATTTTATTTTATTTTATTTTATTTTATTTTATTTTATTTTATTTTATTTTATTTTATTTTATTTTATTTTATTTTATTTTATTTTATTTTATTTTATTTTATTTTATTTTATTTTATTTTATTTTATTTTATTTTATTTTATTCTATTTTATTTTATTTTATTTTGTTTTATTTTATTTTATTTTATTTTAGTCTAATTTAGTTCATTTTATTTTATTTTAAATTATTTTATTTTAGTTTCCTTTATTTTATTTTAATTCATTTTATTTTATTTTATGTTGTTTTATTTATTTAATTTTCTTTTATTTTATTTGATTTCATTTTATTTTATTTTATCTTATTTATTTTATTTTATTTTATTTTATTTTATTTTATTTTATTTTATTTTATTTTATTTTATTTTGTTTTCTTTTCTTTCATCTTAATATATTTATTTTATTTCATTATATTTTATTTTATTTTTTATTATTTCATTTTATATAGTTTACCTTATTTTATTTTATTTTATTTTATTTTATTTTATTTAGTTTAATTTAACAAGTAAAATATGTTTGATTTCATTTGAATTTATTTTAATCTATTAGTTTGTTTCATTTTATTTAGTTTTATTGTATTTTATTTTATTTTTTTTATTTTATTTATTTTTATTTCATTTTACTTTATTTTATTTTATTTTATATTACATTATTTTATTTCATTTTATTTTATTTATTTTAGTTTTACTTATTCCATTTTTCATGTCATTTTTAGTATTGTATATTAAATTAATTTATTTTATTTTATTTTATTTTAATTTTTTTCTTTTTATATTATTTTTTATTTCAATTCAATCGAATTTAATTTCATTTCTTTTGTGTTTTATTTTACTTTTTTTTTATTGTATATTATATTATTTTATTTTATTTTGTTTAGTTTAATTTAACAAGTAAAATATGTTTGATTTTATTTGAATTTATTCTATTTTATTTTAATCTATTAGTTTGTTTAATTTTATTTAGTTTTATTGCATTTTATTTTATTTTATTTTGTTTTATTTTATTTTATTTTATTTTATTTTAAATTATTTTATTTTAGTTTCCTTTATTTTATTTTAATTCATTTTATTTTATTTTATGTTGTTTTATATATTTAATTTTTTTTATTTTGTTTTATTTAATTTTATTTTATTTTATGTTATGTTATTTTATTTTATTTGATTTCATTTTATTTTATTTTATCTTATTTATTTTATGTTATTTTATTTTATTTTATTTTATTTTATTTTGTTTTCTTTTCTTTCATCTTAATATATTTATTTTATTTCATTTTATTTTATTTTTTGTTATTTCATTTTATATAGTTTACCTTATTTTATTTTATTTTATTTTATTTAGTTTAATTTAACAAGTAAAATATGTTTCATTTCATTTGAATTTATTTTAATCTATTAGTTTGTTTCATTTTATTTAGTTTTATTGTATTTTATTTTATTTTTTTTATTTTATTTATTATTTTATTTCATTTTATTTTATTTATTTTAGTTTAATCTATTCCATTTTTTATGTCATTTATAGTATATCAATTTAATTTATTTTTATTTTATTTTAGTTTAGTTTGACTTTTTTTGGTTTTTTTTTATATTATTTTATTTGATCTTATTTCATTTTAGTTTATTTGAAATAATTTGCTTGTATTTTAAATAATTTTAATTTTCTTTATTTAATTGTGCATTCTTTTATATTAATTTATTTTATTTTATTATAATTATTATTATTTTTATATGTACTTGATATTATTTAAGTTTCACTTATTTTAGTTAATATAATTTAAATTTTTTTAAGATTATTTTTTTTTTATTTTTTAATTTTTTACTTTATTTTATTCTTCTTTTAGTTTAATTTATTTGATTTGATCTATCGTTTTTATTGTCAAATGTTGTGAACTTATATTTTCTTCTACTGTAGCAGTTAAAAAATTCACTTGTAGTAAAATTCTTTCTCTTTTTAAACCTTTCAGCCAGCAAACTAAAATATGTCTACTCATAAATCAACACTTAACGCCGCTAAGCGCTAAAAATAATTTGAAGCCATTAAATCTTGTCCTTACCGCACCGCCCGTCAAACGTCAGTGTTTTGGGGTCTCAATGAAGAGTCTGGAGCTCATAGATCAAAATCAGAGGTCAGTATACTATATTACTTTTTAACAATTTATCGCTATAAAAATTTCAATTTTACACAACATTGCATACGTAAATATTTTTCTATCGTATGCATATGCAAACTAAATTAAATAAATATTTTTTTTATATTTATTTTATTTCATTTTCATGCTATCGGCTGTTTTTTATACAACCACATCAGTTACAACAAAAAAACACACGAAATTGGTATGCGATCACAACTGAAAAAAAAAATTACTGAAAAATTGCCAACGAAAAACTATTACAATATACTCAACAACAACAAGAACAATAAAAATCGCTCGAAAACACTCAACAATAATCTCATCAAAACTCAACAAAAATCAACTGAAATTGGTTAATGTCTAAAAAATTCTGCACTCAACGCTTGCTCAAATGATTGACATTGTAGGCAGTGAAAAAAAAATTGATAAAAAAAATATTTTGCAAAAAAAAAATAATAAAAATAAATGAATAAAATAGTATAAAAAATTGGAAAGTACCGTGTAATATTGGTTGCAGAAATCGTTGCGTGCACGATGTGTGAAAATTCTTTAAAAATTTAAATAAATATTTCAAAAATGCTAAACTCAAAAAAAGACACGCCCAAAACATGTTGAATATACTCGTATTGTGTAAAAGAGATTTACCAATTTTTTTGCCCAAAATGAATGCATTTGTAATTCAGCAAATTTACGTAATGAGTGTGCATAAAAATTAATATTTAAAAAAGCATCACTTTTAAATGAATAATATTTACCTAAAGTATGTCACAAGCTCATAAATATTAATTAAAAACAATTTAGTTAAATTCTAAAAATATTTCAATTGGCACACACAATCATAGCCCACATAACTGAAGTATTTATTACTACACTAGAGTGCATTAATATGCAGAAAAAATGTGGCATATAGGTATATATGCAAATATATATGTGGAATTACAATGTGGCATTAATAAAAAATTACATACATACGTGTATGTATCTTTTGGTATGGAAAAAATAACAATTTAATAGATAGATTTGACAGATATTTGTCTATTTGAGTGCTGGAATTCGACAGCAATTAATTAATGCCATTTATTGTGAAAATGTTTTTATAATTTATTCATGTTTTCATTGAGGTTTTTCTACCATAAGATACTTCTTTGTTCTCAAAAGCATTTCAGATTTAGAAATCAAATCTGGGTGACAGCATATAGTACAACTGGGACTATAGCCGTCATACTCTTATTAAGATACCTATTAATGAAGTTAGATATTGCTTATCCGCCGCTCTTTCGATCCAATGCGACTCTCAATCAACTCAATCACAGCGAAAAGTTAGACATTTATCTTAAGCCGCGCCACGGTATTGATTCTCTAAAAGTGTAAAACATTTAGAGGTTTTCTGTAAGAGAGGAATGTTTTTACTATCAGAGCGAAAGAAAATGGTCTCTGAAGATGGCAAAAATCTACAACTGAGAATTCATTTAAATATGTCCGTTACTAGATATATCGAAGGAGTGGGATCACTTTTACAAAACACAATTAAACTCTAAAAATCTGTAGAAAAATTACTAAATAAAAATAGCAAGGCATCAGCTAGTATTGTAAGAAATTACCAAAATAAATTTTTTTTTTTTTGAATTTTTGATACGAATATATCCGCAAAGCAAGCTCAGCGGTTACTTTTCCCCTTTCCACAGACGGTTAAGAGAGAGTGAAAAAATCGAATAATATACTGCCGAGCTCGGAGATGAAAATTCGATTCTTTTCACAGTAAGGCATGTAGTAATAGGCAACTAAAATAAAAAGAGTCGGGTCTTTATACCAGAACTACTAAAAAGTCCAAGCCTAATACAGAAAACTCGTTTTGTTTTTGTTTAAATTTTGCTTAATTTACTAATGCGATCTCCATAAAGAGCTACACAATCATTTCAGCGCCGCTTTAACATTGCCATACCACATTTGCAGATCGATCCATCTTCTTACTCAAAGTGGGTCTTAATTTTGATAGCTTCTTCATTCGAGTGAAATTTCTTAAATCTCTGGGTGCCAAATCTGGCGAATACAGTGGATGGAGGAAGTTCCATTAATAGAGCTTTGTCATGGTTTTGATTGACTTGTGATGTGAAGCATTGTTTTGACGAAACAAACTTTTTTTTCCAGCTCTCCAGAAATGCTTTATACATTTAATGTTCAAAGTATTGTCCATCGGAAGCTACGATGTTTGCCCATCTTTCTGGCAGTTTGCGGATCCCATCCCAAAAGAACTTCTACGGATTGGAGGTCAAGAAAGAATCGAGCCAATTTCTGATACCCTGTTCTGAAGTGAAGCGTACTCCGGTGAATGCATTCTGCATTGATCTGAACAAGAGGTAATCGCAAGGTGCTATATCTGGGCTATAAGGCGGGTGAGGTAGAATTTCCCACCCACAGTTTTTCAAATAGTTTTTAACTGGCCTTGCAACATGGAGACGAGCGTTGTCATGATGAAAAATTATTGATTCGTGTCTGGTCGCATATTCTGGTCGTTTTTCCGCGATAGCCTTTTTCAAACGAATCAATTGTTTTCGTTAGAGATTCCCATTGAGCGTCTGACCCGATTTCAGTAGCTCATAATAGACCACACCCTTGTGGTCCCACCAAATACATAGCATAACCTTGGCACCATGGATATTCGGCTTTGCCGTGGATATCGATGGTTGGCCGGGCTTCACATATGATCTCTTGCATTTTGGGTTATCATAATGAATCCATTTTTCATCGCCAGTGACAATCCGATGCAAAAATGACTTCTTTTGGACTAGCTATCATGTGGCTTTCAAACAGACACGCCCGATTTTGTTGAGTGGAATTTTTAGTTTTAAAAGTAAATATACCCTATCAAGTTGTATAAAAAGAGATGCGTTACTAGTATATTGGTAGCAGCGACCTGTGTAGACGAATGATTAGGGCTACACCTTACAATGCAGAAAGTCGTAACCTGCTCTAATTGCGATTTTGTTACAGAAAAAAATAGGAAGCTTCTCATAAAAATCCATCATCCAGCATTGAAAGTTTTTGCTCCCACTAAGACTCTACGTCCTTATTTAACTGTTCCTTAGCCCCCTTTGACACTCCTTAGATTCCATGTAGATTCTTATGGCTCTGATGGCATAAATGTCGCAACAGTGGCATCATCAAAATGCCATCAAAATGCCAGCATAACGGTAAATCAAAAGTGACAGCTTTATTTCACTAAAACTTCGATATTGGCATTTTCAAAATTTATAACCAATCACAATCAATTACATAAAGTATTTTATTTAAAAGGCAAAAAAGGGGAAGCAATCGCTCAATGCCCACTCAACCACTTTAACATATACGATAACAACCCTTAGACTTTTAACGAGCGACCAACACCCTCCTCGTAATGCTTTTGTGCATTTTTTGTTTGGCATGTTGCTGTTTTTGGCAGTGACGACGTCATCGTCTGCTACTTCCGGCCTCACACCCATTTTCAGGATATTCGTATGCATATAAAAGTATTTTTATTATTATTTTTTTTCGTATTGTATTTGGTCTGCCCACCCCGCGCTGTGGTGGTTTTGCAATATTTGGCTTGGCCATCGATGCGCGGCGTCGTAATGCCTCATTGCCATTGTTGTTTGTGAGTTTTGCGGTTTGCCAACGCTTGCTTCCTTCCGGCTTAACGCTTTGTTTGGCCATGAATGCGGACCGTTGTTTATGTTTGTTGCTTTTGTGTGGATATTGTTGTCAGTTTACGCATGAATTAACTTTGGTAATGTGGCATAAAGTGTGGTCGAAGCAACAGAAACCGACGGGCGGGTGAAAGTGGTGAAGAGAAAGGCGAGAAAACAGAACCACTGAAGCTTAGTGACCAGCTATTGGGGATTTGCAATTAAAATCTTATAACCACACAATAATTTCATTTTTTTTTTTGAATAGCAATAACAAAAACAATTGCAAAGCAGCGAAAACAAAATGAAAAAGTAGTGCAAGAAAAAGTGTCAAAAAAAAGAAAGAAATTAAAACAAACTTTAAAAATCAATCAGAAAAAAATTTAAAAAAAAAATATATAATCGCCGCAGGTATCCTACCTCTCTGCAAGGATAACCGCATTATCGACACATAAATTCATACAAAATGATTAACAATAATTTGGATTATGAGCCAGCGGGTGTTGTTGCCACCAACACCGCAATTGCTAATGGCGCGCCAGCAACCAGCACCACCTCAACAGCCACAATATCACCAACAACGGCGAACAGCAACAATCGTAATAGCAACGGCAGCAACAGTAACAGCAACAGCAACAGCAACAGCAATCATCACAACGTGGACAACAGCAGCTACTTCAATCGTTTCGACAATCGCATTGCCGCCAATTTGGCTGCTGTGCTGACCGGCTCACGTTTCCGCTCATCCTCGACCTCCTCGTCAACGTCTACGTCATCACCAACGAAGACATTACAGCGAGCAAAGAATGCGAATAACTTACGCAGCTCTGCACCGCGTTTCTCGAATTCAAGTACAAATATGCATACAGTCGACAAAGCCAACAGGGGTCAGCATTACAACGGTGTCTCTACGTTGGGTGGTGTTCGGCAGCCACCCACTCATCTGCAGCTGCATAAAGACGGCGGCTCACGACCTTCATCGCCCGTGGTGCACGGCTCTGTGGGACGCAATCGACGACCGTTGCATTTATTCACGCAGGCGAACTTGAAGTGAGTAGAGAGTGGGAGAGATTTAATTTTTGTCTCTCATATTTTCATTTACCATATAATAAAAAAAGTAATAAAAGAAGTAATAAATAGTGTTGGGGCTATGTACTCCCCATATTATACGAGTAGAGATTACAACTAAAAAAAACTCAAGTGGAACGCACAAAATTGAAGAGACACGTGTTTCGAATATAATACGGAGTAAGGGAATTTTTCAAAAAAAAAAAAACTTATGCTGACTCATGCAAAAAAAAAATGTTAAAAAAAAATTATAAAAATATAGAAACGGATACATACTAAAGCTCATAATTTTCCCCGAACATTTTCGGGCAGCTTGAGCATTTTAGCAACGAGTACTCGGACATTTATTTATTGCTCATTGCTCGAAAATTTTCAACCACGACTTCGAGCAATTCGAGCGTTTTTGTGCATTTTGAGTAAAACTTTTGCCTTATTTCTCAGAACTTTTTCCATAATTTTACATTTATTTATACAAAGTGAAAAACTCATTGAAATGCTAAAGAATTCTAGACAAACAAATTTGAAATTTGATATATTTCAAAAAAACATTTGAGCAGTTGAGCAACGAGCCGGGGTATCTAGAGGTCTAATACATACAGTGACATTAGAATTACAGATTTTTATAGAAAATTTTCAATTTTATATTCCTATAGCGGCTACTTACTTGACAGGGTTTTGATAAATTTGTAATTAATAACAGAAAGAAAACATACAATATATGTAGATTTTTAATATTTCCTTTCCACTCTGCTGTCTTAGTACAAAGAAAATATTACAGAAAAACAATACTGACATAGGTCCCCAAAAAATTTTATTTATCTAAAGAACGTCTTGACGAAAGGAAAATAATTGAAGTAGATCAGGGACCGACTTACTTGAAAAATTGAATTTGTGGTTCAATTTAATTGAAATTTGGTGCATAGGTGACTTTTTGCTTAGTTCAACATAAAAACTATGTTCTCTTCGAGGAAGTGAATCAGGGGCTCGACCTATTTGAAAAAATCAGATTTGTGGTTCGATTTACTTCAAACTTGAGACATGGGTTGATTTTTGCTCAAATTAACTGGATGACTTGACATCTTTTCGTCTTTGTTTGGATTATTGTGAGCATTACTTTTCTGTCTGGGAGTGACCTCAGGAACGATCTGGTTGTATTAAATATGTAAAGCCAGAACAACGAGTTGTCGGGTTCATCTATTAGAAACATAATTTTTATATCTTTCATTTACATGAAATGGGATATTGGCTTTAGTCTGAAGTATGTAAGTACCAGAAGGAGAAGATATAGACCCATCGAAATTTATAAAGATAGTAAAAGGAATGACGAGCTGAGTAGATTTAACCATATCCGTCTGACCGTCTATAGGTATGTACACAAGCTAGTCCCACAGTTTCTGAAAGATTGAAACCACACAGATGTACGCAGATATATTTGCACTTTTAAGCGATCACTTGTCGGATCTGCCAGATCGGACTGATATAAGATATACACTACCATTTTTTCAGTTTCGAGTTATAAATCCGTCAAAAAAGCATTCAAGGGCATGAGATTTGATAATCTACACCAATGTAATAAATTACATTTTTGGTATGGAAAATCGTCGAAATTGCAGTGTTTATATGTATCATAATGTCCCCATACTAACGATTTGTTCAGATATGTGGATATAGGATAAAACTCCGCTAAAAGTTAACTGCGAACGTGAGATTTGGTATGCGTATATAGTCAAGTGGCCAAAGTAGTCTCATTATGACGCTGGGCTAAGTGCAGTGGGAAATTTGAAATAAATTTTATAATAATGTTAATTTAAAAAAAGTTAGAAATATTTTTGTTTCAAAAATAATTTTTTTCTTTTAAAAAATCAATCAAAATAATTTTTTTACGAGGAACAGTATATAACCATTGGCTACCCATGGCTTACGAATAAAATCTTATCGCTGCTCGGCAAGAATGAAGGAAAAATTGGCGCTAAACAACCATACCTGGCAACACTGCCTTGAAATCGTACCACACAAATACCATTTATTTAGATGAATGGTGGCTTGCATATTGATTGTTAAGCTCATTGTGGTCGTTTTTTAACTACCCGTTAATCCACTTTTCGTCATTCAATATAATTATTTTTGGACCGGTATGTAGGGTACCCCTGCAAGGGAAAACCAATTAGTATGCAAAAATTCTAGTTAAATACTAGTATTTTGAAGATGAAATCATACCCGTTCCTTATTTGTAAAGAAGTTCATCAGTAACTTAAGAAATAATGGTTTATTTTTTTGGTGAAGTAGAAATTCAACATGCCTAAATGAACCAGTATAAAACTAGTATGAAGCTGATGCATGGTAGGACAATTATCAGGTCGTAGGACATCGCCGTGTGAAAAATATCAATTGCTTATATGGAAAATGGGTGAAGATAAACTAGTTGAGGTAAAAATGTAAACTAGTTGGATTCTAGTTGACAACCAGTATTTTCTCCTGCAGGGTAGTTTTAATTACTAACCTGCAAAGGATTCCAAATTGATAAGCAGTGTATTTCTGACATTTGAGGCGGCTTCGAAAAGCTGTAAGTTTTATGAAAATATTGAAATTCTAGGAAATTATTAAAAGTTAATAAAAAAAGCAGTGGCTGTTTATCAATAGCAATAAAATCAGATTAAAATGGAAAACCTCTTCTTTTCATAACTTTGCTTTTTATTAAAGTTTTAAGTAAATTTTGTGAAACATAAATTAAGCGCACATAAATATTCTTTAAAGCAATTAAATGCAATTCTTCTATGAAACTCAGCATAAAAATGGGGAAATTTCATACTCAACTCATAAAAATAAATGTACAAATCGCCACTAAAAATAGTTATGCAAGGAAACAAAGAATAGCAATACAATAATAACAAAAATTCCATTGCAACCCTCTTTTCCAGGAAACACGCTTAAGATTATGTCTGGCAGTAAAGATGTATGAATGTGCATACTATGAATAATTGCATGAATTACTAAAGCATTTATTGCATGCAACAAATTCCATACACCCCCAAAACGGCGTACATACAAACATCTTCGCATATACACGTATGTTTATTTCCCCATACAAAAAAAAAACAAAAAGTACTCTGTAGTTTATTGACTGCAGTTGTCAAAGTCGATTATCTACGAAATGTTAAGTCAGACAAAAAGACACAGCAAAGTAAATGAGGGGTAAAAAGGGCATAGAAAAAAAATCACTTATGCATTCTTATTAAACACAAACTACCATGCGTACATAGGTATATACGAGTACATACAAGCAATTATGCATATGGCCGAGTCACATGTGTGCTCCAAGGTGGTGCGGTGGATGTAAGAGCCGAAGAGGGTAGCAACCAGAAAAATACACACCACAAACATTTACGCAATTTCCTGCACACAATCCGGCCACAACATAACTTGTATACACACAAACACATAATCTAAAATAAAGACACCCACATATAATATAATTTTTTTTCTTTTTCTAAAACTTCACTATCTATAAATATTTAACAACGCCATTATGCTTAGTCACTAGAAGTCAACAACTTTTTCTTGTATTCAATATTATATTTTACTTGTTTCTCTGTACATACTTACATATATACATACATATCTACATGCTTGTTTACTGGTTATGGTTAACATTCTTTTTTGTCTGCTTTTTCTCCCTTTTTCTATTTCGTTTTTATTTTTATTTTATTTTTTTAAATATATGTCCTTTCCAACTCGATAATGACATACAGCTGCAATGATAACGAGAAGGCTGTGCATACACCACCCAGCTCGGACGAAGACAACTCACCCACAGAGCTGAATAATTGCAAGCGTTTGGTCGACAAACCGCCTTTGGTAAGTATGGACATTTTTGTAAATATGTTTGTATGTTTGTTTATCAAGTATAGATTTTGTGCTTGTAGTTAAAAAGGGGTATTTGCGGGGCTAGAAACCCCTCTGCAGTTTTTTGTTGCTTAAGGAATTTGAGCATTAGTGAAATGTCCCTTCATCGACCAGAAATAAATTCGTTTTAATAGCAAGAGTAGACCACTCCAAGTTCGACGAAAGGGAATATAAGCTGGTTTGTTCCATGCTATGCTAGAAAAGCTGGGCCGGGACCACTTAGTCGAACATTGGAATCAAAAGTCAAATCAGTAAAATAGGGGTATTAACCAAACTCACATTTCATACAGGCGCGTATGGGTGAGGAGATCATAGGTCCATCAAATGTGAAACCGAGAAATAATAAAAGTTTTCGATTTCTTCGGATGCACGTGCTCCAAAAAAGGATAGTGCGGTGAGTCTGTCCGTCATGGTCACAATTTTTGGGAGTGAGGAGGCGTCATTTACATCAATTACCTTGAAGAGGGTAAAATGATTATAGGCTATGAAAGGAGTGCTGTTCTGTGACGCTGAAACGTGGTAGCGCCCATGTGTAGTGTTCTACAGATTCAGCATGCTAAGACCATTGCCCGAGCTTATTTAGTAAAAAATTTAAAAATACTCTGAACTAAATTTATTGACCTAAAAGAGACTAATAGTAGGCATTAGCGGAGTGGCTAACAGCAGTGGATAGTTATGGCATTGAAATCCGGGGAGATTAACATTAAAATTTTCAAAACCTTTTTTTTGCGAAAACCTCAAGAAGCATACCTCCAATTGAATCTTATAAAGCGCCAATTATACATGTGTATGATGGGTGAAAAATATTCATTATAAATCGGAATGGCTTCGGGCAATACTTACAATACAACCCAAGTTGTAGTTAAAAAAGAAAGCAGTAGATGACCTAGATGGCAACAGTTTCGTATTACTAATCCTCACTGTATATAGAAATATGTATTTTCTTGTGCCTCTAGCTCCTTTGATTTCGCAATAATGACATTTTCATCATTTTTTCGTCTGGTTATTGGTTGATAGTAAAGTTGTCTGTAACAGGTGGTGTTTCAAGCCTTCAAATATGGAGAGATATGAGGGTACGATGATAGTACTGATGGGGCTTAAATCTATGGGGCTGCAAGCGCTATTGGCCTTCTGAAGGCCGCTAGATGCAATGAAAAAAAATCCAATTAAATAAATAAAATCTAACCAAAATGTTATAATATATACTGATTCCTTACGCCAATTTCAAGGACTTAAAAAACGCAGAAGCACTTTTATCTCCTCCAACTAAATATTTTTTTGGCTGCACTGTTTATGTGGGCAAAGGATACAAATTATCTGCAAAATATACATATACACATATACCAAAAAACTTTAATAAATACATACAAATCAAAACACAATGATTTCGCTTCAAGTCAGTCATATATACATATGTACATATGTATGTAAGAGTTTGTAGGTACGTACTTCTTGTAAAATATTGACAGCTGTACCCAAGCTATACATTTATACGTATGTATGTATATAAAAGTGTGTGTGTGTGTTGAGGAGCGTGAAATACGCTGAAAATACAAACATAAAGTGAATTGGAAAAGTTTTGCTTTTTCGCTATTATTTTTGCATATTTTATGTGATATTGACGTTGATAAGGGTGACTGCTCCGTGCAAACGGGTGGCCGGTTTATGGTACAAGCTACCAAGCAATGGCAAGTAGGCGGCCTCAACAGCTAACCGTTTGCCTCGCATTTGTTTGGCACGTCAACATTATTCTTGATCGATATATATAACTTTTTCCAGTTGTTGTTATTTCTGTTTGTGTCGATATTGCCTAGAGAATGGCATATTATTTGCGTGCTGCCCGGAAAACGAGCAGCAACAACAGCAGCGACATGCTGTTGGTAGTGATCACTTTTGTTAGTGTTAAAATAAAGAAGCAATTTTTAAATTTATTTATTTTATATTTTTATTTTATTTTATTTTTATTTATTTTTCTTTTTTGTTTTTAGCTTTTGCTTGCTCCAATCAAGCCTTACTTTGCTTCACAGTGACACAGTATTAATATCCTGTGGGGATACAAACTTTAATTTAACTAAAATTGCTTTGGCGCAGACGTACACACGTACACACGTATACACTCACAAATTTGCATGCTATTACATTTAGTTCTTTGAAATTTTGTTTATATTTTGCTTGAACGATTAAATTGATTGGCGTTGGGAAAATTGGCTGTAATCGCTTTGGAGTTTTCTTCTTGTTTGCTTTTGTTTTTATTTTTAGTATAAAAGTTTTAGTGAATTTCGCTATTCAATTGAGCAATTTGGCTGAGAACTTATGATAATAACATATTTACTGCTATTAAATAGTTTACTTCGATATTAGCTAAAGATAGATTACGAAAAGTTGAAATTGCTTGACTCAGTCCGCGCTAGTTGTGGCGCTCTACTTCGCTTGGCTTAAAAAATATACCCTTAGGTCTCAAAACCGAAAAGAGTGATGAGTGATAGGTTGGTTCTTACTTCGGTCTGCGGACTATGTCGGACTGTGCAGTATCGAAAAAAATCTGATGAGGGATTGCTGTAATTTCTATCACTCAGACTGTTGTTGTCTTAAATAAATGTTTTCACTTTTCAAAAAAATTCATCATCGAATAAGTTTAAGATAAATTTTAATTACCCTTTGCTCTGAAAAGTATGACAATGATCTGCCAAAATGCCAAGATCTAGTGTAAAGGCAGCGAAGTACGTACTTATACGTGTATGTTTTGCATGACGGATTAAGGACTTATGATATGGCCAACTAACTGATGTCAGCCAACCGGTCTAACATATCCTACGGTTTCATCAATGTTTAGACTGAGCAGCTGTGAAGAGAAAGGAATTCCGCGTCTTGGAAACTTTCCGTGAGTAATTTCGGGTACAGAAAAGCGAGTTCTAAGAATTAAGGCTGGCGGACTTTGATTTTCTAATGAATTTTAATAAAAGGTCAAGTAATCAGTTCGTACGGTTTTTTTTTATTGATTTTTCAAAATATGATAACTTTGTGTACATTTGTCCGATTTAAATCAAGTATGCGCCGTTTTGTTCGTAAACTTGTTGCCAACGAGATGTCGACTTCACTATACCCCTCTCGTAGAAGCCTGCGTCGCTATTGGCAAAAAAACTCGAAGAGCCAATTTTCACAGGCCTCCCTTGAGGCCAACTTCTCACCATTAAGCGCCTTCGCCATGGACAGGGGAAGATGGTAATCACTTGGTGCCAGGTCCGGACTATAAAGTGAATGCATTAGGACCTCCCATCCGAGCTCCTGGAGCTTCTGGCGCATCACCAAAGACGTGTGTGGCCTGGCGTTGTCCTGATGGAAAACAATTCGGCCTCTGTTGATCAAAGATGGCCTCTTCTGGATGAGTGCTGCCTTCAAGCGGTCCAGTTGTTGGCGGTAGAGGGCCAAATTGAGCGTTTGGCCATAGAGGAGCAGCTCGTAGTAGATGATTCCTTGCCAATCCCACCAAACACACAGCAAAACCTTCCTGGCCGTCCATCCTGGCTTGGCCACCGTTTCCGCCGGCTCACCGCGTTTCGACGCCGACCGATTTCACTTGACGTTGTCGTAAGTTAACCACTTTTCATCGCCAGTTACCAAACACTTCAGAAATGGGTCGAGTTTGTTGCGTTTCAGCAGTGATTCGCAGATGGAAATTCGGTCCATTATGTTTTTTTTGCGTTAGTTCGTGTGGCACTCAAACATCGAGCTTCTTTTTGAATCCAAGGTTACGCAAATGGTTCCAAACGGTTTTCTGGCTTATCTTTAGTTCCTAAGCAATTAAATAGGTGCTCACGTGACGGTCTGTTTGCACTATTTCCATGATTTTATCGCAATTTTCGACGACAGGCCTCCCGACGTGTGGTGCCTCTTTGACATCGAAATTATCGGAACGGAACCTAGCAAACCACTTTTGTGCTACACGTTCGTTTACAGTATCGGGCCCATAAACTAAATTAATATTTTTAGCCGCTTTGGCTGCTTTTTCGCCTTGATCGAAGAAAAATTGTAAAATTTAGCGAATTTTGTCTTTGCTGGTGTCCATCACAACGTACTGAGTCAATCAATCGAAAAACTGTCAAAGACAATCTTTTAGCGCGAATAAACACGTTTTCAGCGCCGTATAGTATGACATGATGCGACACTAGTACTATGGACAATAACGCCATCTCTTAAATAAAAACCGAACGAACTTTTTACTTGACCTAATATGTGTTATACTTTAAGGCGCTGAAATCCATTATGATTGTCATTTTTGAAACGTCGAATAATTTTGTACATTTTAAGCACCGCTTCGACTATTCCACAGCCGATTATCCTTTCAAAATAAAGTTTTCAAACCAAAAACTGCAGCAGTAAAAATAATTCATTCAAACTGTCAAGCGAAATAAATCTTCACAGCAACATATAATTAACAACAAAGTGTTTTCGTTTTACGACTACAACACACAAAAACTTCTCGAGAGACATCTTAATACTTTTACTAACTCATTTTGAATTGTCTTTTGCGGCGCTACTTATAAGTACGAGTATACATAATTGTCTACAGACGACAACGATAACTGCGGGCAAGTGGAAGTTTTCGCAAAATATTGGTACTCGTGTTTGCAAGTGCAGCAAATCTTTTGTTATCTTTGTGACTTTCGTGTACCTATAAAAACAAATAAATATATATGTACGTATATGATTTGTAAATACCCGTACCTGTATATACCTATATATGGTATAAGACAAATATGAAATATATGTATCTACTTCACCAAATGACTTTCTTCAAACTGCACAAATATATATATAAATTGTATGCCAAATATAAAGCTAAAAAAGTTTTTCGTAAATAAGCTACACACCGTATATTTTGCTCGAGGCCAGTAATGTACTCGCATGCAGACAAAGCACAGTTAGACAAATAGGTGTGCGCAACTGCAACTGTAAATAAGTCATGTGTACGTTTATTTTTTATTTATTTTTTATTTATTTTTTTTTTTTGTTTTTGGCAAACTTTTATCAGTCCTAAGTTTTCGTTGTTTTGTGCAAGTACTTCTTTGTTATGTGGGAGAATATAAATATACATATGGAATTACGTATAAATTTATTCCTACTTACATATTGTATAACTGATTACCATTTATGGTAAGAGTCGCATAATGTGAACGATGTGTATTCGCGAGTCACGTGTTGACGCTTCACTTGTGCTGAATGAAAAAAAACACTTGGAAAACTTTTACCCAATCACGTTTCGGCGAAATTCCGGGACTTTATCTTAATATGGAAAGTTGTTACATAATGAGGAAGTTAGTATATAAAATTGTATTTATTATAGTCAATCACAATTATTTCATATATTTAATATTAACAGCCACAATAAAGCATAAAACCATCAGCAATGAGGAAATTCAAATCATTTCTACATTTACAAGATTTTATTGTGTGTGATTTAAAGAAGTAGCACACTTTTATGAATTTTTTTTTTTAACAAATGTTGGAAAAATGCTGTATTTTTCTATTCCACTGATTTATTAAGTATGGACTTATTTCATTCCGAATGGCAGCCCATGATATGGGGTATTGTTCGAACTGAAAAATCTATATAATTTTAAGTGTCTTCATGACTCAGCTTATGACTTTCTAAATTGAAATTTGTATACCAATACCTTTGAGGCAAATGTAATTACAATAAGAGCGTATTTAGCACAATATTACTTATAGGATTCCATTTAAGACTATTTAGTTTTTTTTTTTTGGCTACCAGAAGTGCACTCGTTGCACAGACTCACTGTAGTAATAGATAGTAGAAGATTAATTTACAAAAAATTCACTAGACAGATCCTTTGGTTGGTTGAGCAATATTTTATTTTAGTTCTCAAGTGAATTTAAAACCGTTTAAAATGTCTCAGCTATTATTATTTGAAGTATAGTATGTAGTCTGCCGCCGCGGTAACCGCGCGATTAGTATTACTTACTGCACTAAGGAAGGCCAGCATCCAAAAAGTTTTAGAAAATTAATTTAAATACAAAAATTAGGCTAAATTTTCTTTTTGCGATCGCCTTTCGGCAGGGAATGTCAATCCCTTCGAGTGTATTTGTGACATAAAATAAAGCTCATCATAAAAACCCATCAGCCGCTCGAAGGGGATTTTAGTATAAACTGTTAGTCCCTCCATTCCTCTGTGAGCGGGGATCCAAACTACGAGCAAGTCATGATTTGCTTTGGCTGAAGCAGAAATTGTTACACCGAACTCATTGTGGTTGTCCGCCTCTTGAATTGGTGAGTACCAACCAGCGCCTACTCAATTGGCAGGTTGTCAAGATTGTTGTTGCACCGGTTAGGTTCGGTGTTGGCAAATGAAAGATAAGTCGATAAGTAAGTTTTAATGGGCATGCAGAGAGATGGTTAGTGTCGTGCAGGTACACATTTTAAGCAGCTAACCCTACTACAATACCCAGAGCTTAGTTTTTCCAGCTCTCTGTAAGAGAATTTTAGGTTGACTCTCTGCGAATGGCGCTTAAGGCGTCTGAAAAGCAAGTCCTATCAAGCGGATGTACTCGTATTACCTAATTCTCCATGTAGTTTTTGCAGTTGAGAAGTTTCTTCATCCATTGTGTGGTTCTACGTCACGCAAGTTTCACGCAAGTGTCAGCAAAGGCAATCTCTGTAGTAGCATCGACATTCACAACAGCCGGTTTTATGCACTGGGGTTGTAACGGATCAGAGCTTATCACCTTTACGGCGGCCTAACCAATCTTAACTTAAAAGATAAAGTAAGCTTTAATTCATTTGCAGGGGCTCTTCGAATTATTTGAAAAGATGAGTGTTAAATTTTTTAACAATTGCAAGCCATTATACAACTAAGAATAGGGACCTTATCAGAAATACGGGAATCCAGCAGCAGGTCCCCAATTCTAGCTCATGGTTTATAAATGAATGGAGGAGGCCTTTTCGATATTGTATGTTTTCAAGGCTTTTGAGTGAATTTCTGACCAGAAAAACAAAGCTCCTCATAAAAAATCATCGGTCATTCGGAGGCAACTTAGAACAAGACTCTACGACCCTTCACTTACTGGAAACACTCCACGACGCTGACCACAATTGCAGGAGGATCCCTCGTTAATTACAAAACGACAAGTTTATAAGCATTAGTTGTTCAAAAAGTATACTAAGTATACCTAAATTGCGGACGATCCTTAAAATTTTTTAGCTTGATGTGATCAAATGCAATTGCTGTATAAATATTTAATTTTTGAAAAAGTCAATTATTACCTTAATTTCAAGAGGTTTTATTTCAGTTTTCATATAACAGAGAGACTGCTGCTATCAGCAAAATACATTAGCTGTTGGTTGTCCTTGTAATTCGAACACGGTGTCTTTAATAGTGCTACAAAAAGAGAATAACATTTAACGCACTCAATCTTTTCCTTAGAGATTGTCAGAAAAGTGCGATATATACAAAATTTTTAACTATATCTTAGAATTTGAGGGTCTACCAAGAAGAACACTACTCCCTGTTAAGTCTTAAAAGTTATTGAAAATGACTGAAAAATCGACTTTTTCAAAAATTCAAATAATTCTCCTGCAACCTTCGCTGACCTATATTTGCACACTTTTTTGAAAAACTAGTGGATATACACATATAGGTATTTAAATTGTTTGGAGTATTTCTTAGAGTTTTTATTAAACAAATATTTCTCTGTGTCAAAAGTAATGCTTTTTGATACAAAATTAATTAAAACCAAGCTGCGCTCTTATATTCCTTTGATTCTAGGAAACATAAAAAGAAATTAGATTTTTACTACACAATATATACATATGTAATAAAAGGAAGTACAAAATACTACACACTATAGAGACTTTCAAATCAAAAAAGAGCTTATTATTATAAGAAAAAAAATGGACCCACCAAATATTATAAATAAATCACGAAAAATGCTTAGGAGACAGAAAATAAATGGCAATTTGCTGCAGTGAAAAAATAATAATAATTTTAATAAAAAAGGCTGTGGCGAAGTATTAGTATTGTGGAATTATATGTGTAATGGTATGGCGCAAAGCGTAAGCAACTATAAAATAAAGAAAATAAAAACCAACAACAGACAATACGTTCTCTAAATGGTTGCCATAAATTCGCTTATAGACAGCATTGTGACACGTGCATGCCAGCTGATGCCGAGAAAAATTACTTTTTTATTATAACTTCTTTCAATATATAAAATAAAAAAATTCAGCATATACAAATATGAGTTGTTGTGTGGCTGCTTTGCGCTTTAGTGCCCCGTACTTCATACACAAAGCCAGCTTCATTTTTCCGGTGTGACTTTAAATAACAAACAAAACAATAAAGAAAGTTTTCGTGCCCACTTCCGTTCCTCTTTATGCTCTGTGCTTTACGCCTTTGCTACTTCCTTTTATAAGTTTTCACTTTCAGACGCTTTTGTTTTGTCAATAAATCAATTTTCTTTATAAACCCGAAATGTGCGTTGGTAAACAAGATTTCGCACTCATACACGTACACATCTTTTAACCCTTTCGAGCACAGTTCGTGCACAGTATGGTATTTGGGAAACTCCTTTTGCTCATACCTCGATTGTTGTTGTCCTTGTTGCTGTTGTTGTTGTCGGTGCGTGTTTCATAACTCGTTTACACATTTGAAGAAATTTAATATGCCACTACACAAACAGTTGGTAGTGCCACTGCGCAAAGTAAATATATATATATATACTATAAAAACAAAAATAAATCAACACACACATATTTGCATACACACAGCGGCTGGAAAAACACACTCGCAGACTTAGTCAACTTGATTGCTGGTTGTTTGCTGTAAACTGTTACGGTGTTGTACAAATAAATAGATACAAACATTAGATAACTTTTGCCATTAGGCATTTAGTGTATCTACACATACATACATACATACATACATACATACATACATACATACATACATACATACATACATACATACATACATCCATACGTATCTACTATAAATATAAATGAACAAAATAGCTGGCATGTGTGCAATCGTTAGTCGGTGGCTGAGTGAGTGAGTGACACACCATGGCGTATGATAAACATTTTTGCCTTTGTCGTTAGCATTTTGCTGCCAACCGCTGCTGTTGTTGTTATTGCTCTAGCCAACGGCTGTCTATTGAACTGTATTGATGTTTACACACATTCGCGTTTATTTTTGTTTTTGTTGTTGCTGTTGCTGTGCACTTTGTTGCGTTCACAGCAAACACCCACCCACACAAGTATATGTATATGCATGTATGTATGTATACTCGTATATACTCGTGTTCATTGGCAGGCAGCAAGCAGCCTTTTTAGCGAAACGCAAATTAATTTGCAGGAATAAATACCAAACCCCGCTGGCATTTCGGGTCGCGCCTGTCAAAAGTCATGGCAGTTTACTGTGTGTGTGTATGTTTTGTATATATATATGTATGATTGGGTTTATTTTTTACGCCAAAGTCTTATCAACATATTCTCATGATCTGATGGTTTTGCCGTGCTGTCGATGGCAACTAATCTGATTGCCCGCAGTGCTTGCTGCTCAAATATATGTATGTATATACACACACATAGTACACATTGAATATTGCAGTCTCGTTTCGCAAACTTTCTTGCTTACGGCATAAGCATATGACTTTCTGCGCTGCAATGTGTGGTTAGTTCGCCTTGTTTGTCTCCGCTTCAGAGATTCAATTTCAGATACGTGTCTAGTCGAAACTTTGATACATCCGCAAAGCGCGCGCGCGCTCGCTCGCATGACAAAAAGTCAAATGGATTTTGTATGATGCATGAAAAGAGCTGCAACGATTATTACACTGATTTTAAGGAGGAAGGGTGGTAGGGTCTTAAAAGCGATATGGTGCTGGGTGTTCAATATTTGAAGTTAAATTAAAGTAACTTCTTTACAGTTCCTTATAATCAAAAAAATCGGTTAATTTAAAATTTTAAATTCTAGAGAAATATTTGAAAGCCGTTTTATGTGTGCTCAACAATTATTATTTTTTTTTAAATATATTTTTTTATTAAAGCCAACTGCATCTACTGGGATAATCTTAAATTCTACTTACCCAGACTTGCCTCGAAATAGCTACGTACGTCCTGCATGTAATGAGATCTCACTCGATACTATGTTCATTGCGTAACCCAACTCGCCTAACCCCTCTTCCCTCTGCTCCGAATGACGTTGTAACAATACGTTTCCTGTACCCCTCGCTAGGTAACTTCGATTACTTAAACTAGTTTCGACCTAATCGGTATTAGCGAACCAATTAAACAATAAAAACAACAACTTGGTCCCTTTCTCACCACAAACCGCATCTTGGAGACTTACTAACATTTTCAAGACAAAGACGCAAGGGTGGGAATCAAGTCGAGTCCTGTGACTGAAATTGTATACCCAGAGGCAAGACTGTAACCCAATACATTTCCGTACGAACAATAAAAGTACTTTTTTTTAGATACCAACACCTCGTATCCCTTTTGGAGCTAAGACTTGGTTTTCTTTAATTCCATAATTAATCTGCAATCTACCACACAAACAAATTCTCTAAATGCTGAATGTTAGACGAGGCAGATTCTTGTTAGGCAAAATGTGTGTATTCTGAGAGAATATTCGTCTCGCTTTTTCTCGAAGGAAGCTAGCAACAAACAAAACAACTTAATTATACAGTTAGTTTCCAAGTAACGGTACGTCATCTCGAGAAACAATGTCTTCTCTAAAAGGTCTCTGGGACTGTTTTCTTTCTTTTGTAAAAATCAAACTTAAAATTTTTGTAGAATTGGAGTGTAGAGATTTAGTTTAAATCTAATTTAGGTCCACTGTGTCGAATTGATTAAATGTAGCTTGCAACTGCCACTACCTTTAGTTTTACGTGCTAGAGTGGAATGGAATTTTTCTGGCTTCAAGCTCCTCTCAAGCATATTCCGGCGAATAATCTATTAAAAACGGCAGTCAACTCTCGATGAGATATGCTAATATATATAATAGCAGAGGTCCTTTAGTGGTCACCCCGCCATCGTCATTTAAACAAAAGGCTTCCAGCATATGCGCACACACATCTCCTTACCTCCAAAATCACAAACATACACTATGTGATTTTCTAATTCGCCCAGCATCAATTCCACCAAATTTTCGCAATATGAGCTCTTGTCACTACACAAATATTAACACCGCAGGCACGAAGTAGCAAAAATGCAATGCAACCACAACCTAACTATACAGTGAAATCAGCGCCATTCTCCCAGTTATTAGTTATGTGAGTGCCTGCCGCAGCACGATATACTCGAGTGTGGACTAACCAACAATTCAAATTGACAATACGCAAAAGCACCGTAAAAGCGCTCACGCAATATGAATGCCCGCATCGATGACATTGATTGACAGTTGTTGTTGCAAGTATTTTGCATACATTTTGCAAAAGTAGCTTTCAGCAGGAGCATAGCCTGCAAACCGACTGCTGCTAGTTATGGGCGATGCGTGCGCTTTTCTTTATGCTTTGCGCATAAATTCTCCAATAGCAGAGAGTACGCACTCACCCACATGCCCCACATGCCAATAGCGCCTCCTGGTGGCATTTTGTCATCAATCAGTGCAACGTCCAACAGCAGCAGCTCGTTACCTCCCGTACTACCAGCAGTGTTCTACACAGTGTTTATTGAGGTATATGTGTGTATGTATATATGTATGTGGCAACAAGCACGTGCCTGACTTAGTAAACAAGTAGCGAGTAAGTGGAGGTTGTGGGTAGAGTAAATGGTCCAACAGTGACATGTTGCATGAATGACTGCGGCAGCAATACAAATGTTCGTTCGGTAGATGAAAGTGTGTACAAAATATAGGAAGGCTGAATTTGTTGAAAATTTAGAATTTTTGTGACCACTCATACACACGCACATACACACATAGAAAGCAACCTCATCAACATAACCACCACTAGAGGGCCGGCAGAAATTTATTTGTGTATATGTACATATGTATGTACATAAAAAGTCAACTTTGTAAAATGTGGCTAAATGACTGAAAGCTGTAGCATGTTTTTGGTTGTGGGTGTATGCATGTATCACACTAGCCCACAAAACCTTTTTTGAGCATAAATCTGAAAACTGTTGTTGTTGTTTGTATTTCTGTTTTCATCATTTGCAGGCTTTAGCAAGAAAAATGATATTAAACAAGGCACGTGGGTAGTCCTCACAATGTTATACAGCTGTCAATTTCGGTTGATGAGTTGAGTTAGTCATATAACTGTATTGGCCAGAAGTTGGTTAGCAGCAGTTTTGACCAGAAGAGCCACTTCATTAAATTTGCATACATTAGCAAAATGTGAGCGCGTAAGTGTGTGTGTTAGTCCGACTGATTTGTGCAGTTAAGTGAAAGTGGTACTGTGTACTCAGTTTCTGCCACAAGCCTCACTAGCTACATAATGTAAACATACGCTATCTCTATTTGGACGCGATGAACTGGTCTTAATTATTTTTAAAATTTTTTTATTTTTGTTTCCTATATCTTTTACATTATTTTATTTTATTTTACTTTTTTTAATTTAATTTAATTTAATTTTATTCTATTTTATTTTTTTTTCATTTTATTCTTATTGCTTATTATTTTAATTTTTATTTTATTTTTTTATTCTATTTTATTTTATTTTATTTTATTTTATTTTATTTTATTTTATTTTATTTTATTTTATTTTATTTTATTTTATTTTATTTTATTTTATTTTATTTTATTTTATTTTATTTTATTTTATTTTATTTTATTTTATTTTATTTTATTTTATTTTATTTTATTTTATTTTATTTTATTTTATTTTATTTTATTTTATTTTATTTTATTTTATTTTATTTTATTTTATTTTATTTTATTTTATTTTATTTTATTTTATTTTATTTTATTTTATTTTATTTTATTTTATTTTATTTTATTTTATTTTATTTTATTTTATTTTACTTTATTTTATTTTATTTTATTTTATTTATTTAATTTAATTTTATTTTATTTTTCTCTTTTCATCACCATAAGGGTATACATCAAGTATCGGTTGCTTTGCAACAAAATACTTAAAACTATTGTTTTTACAAGTTGAATTATTTATCAGTAGTTAAAATTAAAAATATTTACAATTTAAAATGGATACAAAACATGTTGATTACATTTCTATAAAAAATAGTTAATAATAATTAGTCTATGTTCAAAAATTTTCTAACTATAGTCGTTGTTGATAATATAACAGCCTTTTGTATCACGTGCCGCTTTTCCATCATTTTAAGTTGGTCAAGACTTTTGTTTAGAGTTTTTGGTATAACACCGGTAGATGATACAATGATTGGAATTATCTCCACATTTTGCAGTCTCCACATATCCTTGATTTCGTGTGCTAAGGTGTGATACTTTCTACACTTCTCTGTATAGCACTCTTGTAGGTTGTGTGTGTTTGGTACACCTATGTCTATTAGCAGCGCCCGTTTTTCTCGCTTTTCGATTACAGTTATGTCAGGTCTATTGTGTGGAGTGGGATGATCTGTCAGAATTGATCTATCCCAGTAAATCTTCGTTAAACTGCTCTCTAATATTGCTTGTGGGTTATATTTGTAATACGGACATTCCTCCGTAATTAAACCGTATCTTAGTGCTAAGCATTGGTGCACAATTTTAGCGACGTGGTTATGTCTTGTCAGGTATTCGGTAGCTGCTAGTGGGGCACATGCACCGGTAATATGGTGAATTGTTTCCGGTTGTTTTTGACATCGTCGGCATAAATCGTTTTCAATGGCGGCGCGGATAATATACTTCTTATAATTTTTAGTTGCAATGACTTGGTCCTGTATAGCGCACATAAAACCTTCGGTTTCGGAGAAAATTCCTGGTCTGCATAGCCAATCGTTGGATGCTTTTGTGTCTATTTCCGGTTGATCGACTGCGTAGGGGTAATTTCCGTGGATCGATTTCGTTTTCCATTGCAGTAGTAATGCGTGGAAATGCTGCGCGTCTGTTAGCATATCGATTGTTAAAGTGTCATTTAAATTTAATGGCGTGTACTTTTGGCCTGATTGACATACGGCTTTGTGGAGTTGATTTTGTTGCTCGTGGAAGTACTGCCGAAGGTTGTATACACATTTTCGGTGTAGATGCGTGATGTCTACCATGCCTCGCCCTCCTTGTTTTCGCGGTAGGTAGACGCGTTCTACGGCTGACTTCGGATGGTGCATCCCGAATTTTGTAAGTAGCGTCCTTGTAGTCCTTTTTACGCTTTCCAAATCTGTATCAGACCATTTTATTGTTCCAAATGTATACGTTAGAACAGGGATAGCATACGTGTTGATGGCTTTGAAGAGGTTGAAACCATTGAGATGCGACTTTATTAGGCTTTTCACTCGCTCGATGTATTCATCCGTTGTTGCGCGGACGATTTCAGAGTGGTGCATTCTTTTAGCTTGAGTCAAGCCAAGGTATTTATTTTATTTTATTTTATTTTATTTTATTTTATTTTATTTTATTTTATTTTATTTTATTTTATTTTATTTTATTTTATTTTATTTTATTTTATTTTATTTTATTTTATTTTATTTTATTTTATTTTATTTTATTTTATTTTATTTTATTTTATTTTATTTTATTTTATTTTATTTTATTTTATTTTATTTTATTTTATTTTATTTTATTTTATTTTATTTTATTTTATTTTATTTTATTTTATTTTATTTTATTTTATTTTATTTTATTTTATTTTATTTTATTTTATTTTATTTTATTTTATTTTATTTTATTTTATTTCATTTTATTTTATTTTAATTTATTTTATTTTATTTTATATTATTTTATTTTATTTTATTTTATTTTATTTTATTTTATTTTATTTTATTTTATTTTATTTTATTTTATTTTATTTTATTTTATTTTATTTTATTTTATTTTATTTTATTTTATTTTATTTTATTTTATTTTATTTTATTTTATTTTATTTTATTTTATTTTATTTTATTTTATTTTATTTTATTTTATTTTATTTTATTTTATTTTATTTTATTTTATTTTATTTTATTTTATTTTATTTTATTTTATTTTATTTTATTTTATTTTATTTTATTTTATTTTATTTTATTTTATTTTATTTTATTTTATTTTATTTTATTTTATTTTATTTTATTTTATTTTATTTTAATTTATTTTATTTTATTTTATATTATTTTATTTTATTTTATTTTATTTTATTTTATTTTATTTTATTTTATTTTATTTTATTTTATTTTATTTTATTTTATTTTATTTTATTTTATTTTATTTTATTTTATTTTATTTTATTTTATTTTATTTTATTTTATTTTATTTTATTTTATTTTATTTTATTTTATTTTATTTTATTTTATTTTAATATATTTTATTTTATTTTATTTTAATTTATTTTATTTTATTTTATTTTATTTTACTTTATTTTATTTTACTTTATTTTATTTTATTTTATTTTATTTTATTTTATTTTATTTTATTTTATTTTAATATATTTTATTTTATTTTATTTTAATTTAATTTATTTTATTTTATATCATTTTATTTTATTTGTTTTTTTTTTATTTACTTTTTAATTTTATTTAACTTTATTTTATTTTATTTAGTTTTTTTAATTTTATTAATTTGATATCTTTTATTTTATTTTATTTGGTTTATTCGATTTAACTTTTTTTCTATTGCTATATAATTTTATTTATAAATTTTTCCTACATGAAAACTGCGACAGCTGCAATAAATATTGTGCACACGCACGGATATTTTTATTTTGAATTATTACAAGGTATATAAAAATGTATGTACTCGTATACAGGTT
The DNA here is from genome assembly GCA_037013455.1 of Ceratitis rosa. Classification (NCBI taxonomy): domain Eukaryota; kingdom Metazoa; phylum Arthropoda; class Insecta; order Diptera; family Tephritidae; genus Ceratitis; species Ceratitis rosa. Next base: position 8,285,828 of record JAWMAG010000031.1, on the reverse strand, counting down.
GATGTGCTGCCTGAATGTCAGCGGTTACTGTTGTGTTGTTGTTTACCAGTTTTCAATTAGATCATTTTTAGCTTTGCCGTTTTCAAGCAACGAGGTTACTCTTATTTTTGTCCCCTTTCCATCAGTTCTTAAGTCTGCTGCCATAGTGATTTTGTGCCACATTTTCAAGGGTGTGTTGGTAATGACTTTTGTATGTTACATTTATTGGTACATCCACATAGTACATAAACAAGAGGCCAAAAATAATTTAACGAAAAATAACTTTACAGACAGCAGCTGACAAACAGAAGAGAAGAAAGAAAATGAAAATGTCAGTACGTCAGTCACTCAGTCAGCCTCAGTTGGTTATTATGGTTGAAGTATGTACGCTGACGTATGTTTTTATATTTATAAAAATTTTAAAATCATTTATCTTTATATATAGAACGTTCCATTAGTATGGATCTTTTTAATTAAAAGTCAAATTTAAGTCGTGAAATTTGAAAAATTATTTCACCCGCGAAGGGCCCAATAAATCTTATAACAAATTCATGCAAAATACTTGGGCTTTGATATTTAATATTGCTTTATCAACTAAATTCATATATGTATGAACGTAGTGAGTATGTAAACTTATTATTATGCATTCAACTTATTTTAAATACCTCCATTTTAATTCTAGCACGCAGATACCCTCCTTTATCATTATAAATCTTGAATTTATACTAAACAATCCTCTCCTCCTCTCTCTCGCCATATCGCTTTATTTCAAATGCATTATGGAAAGTATCATATTATTTGCGACATACTGTTGTACTATAAACAGGATTATCATGGAGCAGAATATACAATATTTGGAGCCTTTAAGTTTTTTTTCTTAACCTAACTTCGTATTATATTTCCTACAAGCAGACCCGGTCAGATTAGCTAAGACAAAATATCAGATTTATTATTATATTATTGATTGAACCACTTGTTTGTATAAGTGCTCAAAGTCTTCCACGAAAATTTCGATATGAAGTAAGCCAAATGCGCCATTCGAATCTATGATGATTCACATTAAAGTGAACGTATAAGAATGGCTTGTAATGTGAAGCCGCAGAATATTAATATTGAGAAGCAAATATACCTACGCCCCATCTATGCTAATCTCTGAGGTATCAGTTGTATGCTCTCCTTCATCTAACACCTCCTCTCCGGTATTTGCTATTTAGTTCTCTTGGAGAAGATTTTCGACAACATATAACCTGTTTTTCATATTAAGTATCTCCTTGTCATCCGTATCTGATATTAGCACGCTAATTTCAATAATATATTTATATTCCCAGTAACGCTTGTTTTATTTCGGTTTTTTTTTTATAATAGAACTACCTTTTGTTTCTTTACCTATTTTGGATATTCAGTAGAAGATTTAAACACTATAGTGTGTACAATGTTCTGTAACTTTTCCCTTATTTTCAGTTAGCAGTGGCCTACAAAGAACTTGACAACCCTGTGCTGTCTCAATTAAACAAGAGCTTCGTGCTACAGAAATGTCATAAAATCTTTATGATTACAATTTCGCCAGCATATTTCTAATATATACTCTCCTCAGTCTGCAATATTAATACGTACGTGCTTAAAGTAATAGATATATGCATATGTAAATATATTCCTTCCCCTCTACCAGTCACACCAAGGCGTATGAGTAATGAAGCTGAAAATGTAGAAAATGTTTTCGTAAATGATTTTCATTTGTGCACTCGTGCATATACATCCATATGTGCGTATAGATATTTAACAAAAATATATACATTATTTTGTAAATATTTTTTATGTGTAGAGAAATTGTTGACTTCGAAGAGCCATAGGTTAATAAAAAAAGACAGGCAAAAATAAAATTTATCAAAAGTCAGAGTGTAGAGAAAGTGAAAATTAAAGGAACATGTTTGTGAATGATTTTGTTAATGTAAAAATATAAAATATTAGACAGTTCAATTTTAATTTGAGTTCAAATTAATAAAATAATAGCTTAGGAAAAATAATGCTAGAATAGTAAACAAAAATCTTCCGAAAAAAAATGGTTTTAGAAGCTAAGAAATTTATATTTAAATTTAAATTTATATTCTAAAAATAATTTTAATTTTAATTTTAATTTTAATTTTAATTTTAATTTTAATTTTAATTTTAATTTTAATTTTAATTTTAATTTTAATTTTAATTTTAATTTTAATTTTAATTTTAATTTTAATTTTAATTTTAATTTTAATTTTAATTTTAATTTTAATTTTAATTTTAATTTTAATTTTAATTTTAATTTTAATTTTAATTTTAATTTTAATTTTAATTTTAATTTTAATTTTAATTTTAATTTTAATTTTAATTTTAATTTTAATTTTAATTTTAATTTTAATTTTAATTTTAATTTTAATTTTAATTTTAATTTTAATTTTAATTTTAATTTTAATTTTAATTTTAATTTTAATTTTAATTTTAATTTTAATTTTAATTTTAATTTTAATTTTAATTTTAATTTTAATTTTAATTTTAATTTTAATTTTAATTTTAATTTTAATTTTAATTTTAATTTTAATTTTAATTTTAATTTTAATTTTAATTTTAATTTTAATTTTAATTTTAATTTTAATTTTAATTTTAATTTTAATTTTAATTTTAATTTTAATTTTAATTTTAATTTTAATTTTAATTTTAATTTTAATTTTAATTTTAATTTTAATTTTAATTTTAATTTTAATTTTAATTTTAATTTTAATTTTAATTTTAATTTTAATTTTAATTTTAATTTTAATTTTAATTTTAATTTTAATTTTAATTTTAATTTTAATTTTAATTTTAATTTTAATTTTAATTTTTTTTCTTTTATGAATTCGTAACAAAATATTTTTGTGATTATTTTTTTTCTTTATTTACTTATATATACCTAATAAAATAAATTTCTTTAATAGTGTCGAAGTAACACTTTCTTATTTAAATTATTAATAAAAATATTAGTATTAAATGCACATGAGCATTTATCACTTATCAGATAAATTTATTTCAGATGAGTTGCTCTCGACAATTTTTCCCCTCCAAAATATCATTCGGCTTAAGTCGCAGCCACTGACCCTAAAAAGTCCACTGAGATTTCTTCCGTGCGCCAGTCGCAAAACACACGCTCAACCACCCTTTACAGTGATGCTGTGTAAGCTTTAGACTATAAAACTTTGTCTAAATGCCACTAAATTATTGCATTGTCATGAGGTGCGGCAATACCATTGTGGCGGCAACACTACACCAAAACCAACGAAACCCACAAAAAAAATAGTAAAAGCAGAATTCATTTTCAGGCATTACCTTATTGTCATCATCTTCACTTACTTCACTACTTTTCTAAGCCCCACACACCTGGCACCCTGATGTGCGCAGCTTTAAGATGCTGCTGGCGCAGCGTCTAGTTGAAACTCTACTTTGCGCTAGCATAACGGAATAGCCAACAGTCGAGCGGCTGCTGCATGCCACTTAAGTGCGCCAGCAATGGTTAAGTCAAATAATTTCAGGTTCTTCTTGTTTCTTTTTTTTTTTTACTTTGTTTTTGGTGCCGGCAAGTGTAGTCGCAGTTACTTCCGCCGAACTGTGACTAAACCGCAGTCGTGTAAAAACAGGTAAACTTGAAATGAGTACGACAACAGCAAAAGAAAAAATATTTGTTGGCTAAAGTGAGACCCAAGCAAGCTCGTGTAGAAAGTCACAATTGTAAGCAATGACGAGGAAAGGGTGAAGAGAGAATGAGAGAAGATGTGTGTGTGTGTTGTGAAAAAACTTTTTGCTATGCATTTATACTACTTCACGATTTTGCCATGGGCCCCCAATACCCTCACCGGCCTACCAAATCTCTTCACATTACCTTCATACACCGCTCTCTCAGGTATTCTTATTAAAAACCCACTGCACTGCAGTTCGTTGCTATGGTTTTTGGTAATAAATTTCTATAGCCGGAAATTTATTCGCCCACAAATGTTTGGTTGTGTATACAAAGTGTCCGTATTTATGCATGTGCTTACTACTAAAGTCGCGTAAGCACGGTAACTGTGAGCGAGAAGTCAAAAGAAAAAAAAAAAGTAGCAGAAAAATATATAGCATATACCAGGGCGTATCGTTAGAGGAAAGCAGCAGCAGAATAAAGTGAAAAAACGGAAAAAAATGGTTGCGAAATAAAAGGAGAGTCGAAGCATACTTTACGGCACGCCAGCCTGTACTTAAACTTGAATACCTGAATGCGTGAAATTTGCTTTTATTTTGTGCTTTTTTCCTCTTCCTCCTACACTTTTCTCTCTATCTCTCCCCCTCTTTTCTGGTGTGTGTTACACTTTTGGCGCACATTTTAGTTTGGCGCTTTCAACAATTCGTTTTTTCCACCAACCGGCATTTTTAACTCTTCCAAACCGTGAAAAAGTGCATTTTTGCGGCTTAACCTCCTACTTACCACCAAAGTGCATCACCCCGACGCGTCATTTCACCTTCAGCCAACTTGTTCAACTTCGGCTAAGTACTTGTGTGTCGTGTTTTGGCAGTTGGCGTTAAACTTTGAAGTTCAAGGATAATTTAAAATGCAAGCACACTGAAATGTCATCTTTAAAATACGTAAAATTAAGTAGTTCAGATTTTTATAGCATACATTTTGGCGCTTCTATAATTTTTGCATACTTTTAGGTGTTACATTCAGTTCTGGTGCCTACATTTAAGTGCTTCCATAAGTACATATTTTGTGCGCTTTAATGTTTCATTATATTTTAAATAATCTTTTTTTCCTAAAATTAAAAAAAGTCTCTCTCCGCTGCATATTTTTCAGGTCAAGCGCTTAACTATGGGACTCTTGCGTTCGAATGAGGAGTCAAGGCCGCTTGTTAGCATACCCACACCCACTAGCACAACAAATACGAACACCCTTTGCAATGCAAAACTGCACAGCTCGACGAGTAATCAGATCTATTCAAATGGTTATATTAACGAGGAAGCCTTTGAGCCGGAGAAATTTATTGCCAGCAAATTTGGTGATTCATGTCGGCAGTCGCTGACAGCTATACCCATGTTGGATACCGTGAATTTGAATGACAATAGCGAATTCAATTTGAAGAAGCGTTATTTACGTGAAACTAGTAGTGGTGAGTGGTAGTTTGTGCTTAAAAATAAAATATTTTTACAAGAAAAAAATTAAAGAATTCAAAATATAAGCTATGTACATTGCATTTGTCTATTTAATTCTGGAATTTATTTGTTTCATACAATTTTTAAGTTTAATTTTTTTACTTATTTTTTTCCGAGCAGTGAGTTCCGTTCCACAATTTTGTACCCTCAATAAAATAATTTTCATGATTTCAAATAATTATTTAAATTATTCCAATAACTTCATATTTTTATCTTCCTTAACTTCTTATACATTTTTTCTTTTACCTCTCTCCGAAACAGCAAACTCCAGCCCAAAAATATTCGCCAATCGCCTGCGCAACAACACCTTGTCCGTTGCTTTGCGCGCCAATACCACCTCCAATTCCACCACAAACACCGCCACCACAACGGATGCCTTAGACGAGACAGAGGAAGCAGATCTCAAGGATGCCTCCTGGTTTCAAGCTGGCATTTCACGTGACATAGCCGTCGAAGTGTTGTCCAGCAAAAGTCCTGGTGCCTTTTTGGTGCGCAAAAGTACCTCCAAACCTGGCTGTTTCGCCTTAACACTGCGTGTGCCATCACCACCGGGACCTAAAACGGCGAACTATATCATTTTACGTACGGCGAGAGGTTATAAAATTAAGGTATTGAACAATGCAATTTTGTTTTGTTAATTTGAAAAATAAACTTAATTAAATTATTTTGTTTCGTTGTGGGGAAACAAAATGAATTTGGTAATGTTGTATCGTTAACATTGATTTTAAAATAGCTGTCTGCTATGATATAACAGCAGACTTCAATTTTATTAACGTTTAACATTATCTGCTAACGATTTAACATTAACGACGACAGCACTTCGTTTCTGGTAAAAACGAAATAAAATGTATACTGATGGCTGCTTTAACGATAATGCTTTGAAATGTTTCAACCGAATCGATGATATTTTTAAAATGAAATAAAATAAAAATTAATTAAACTAAGTTTTCAGAGATTTATTTAAATATTTAAAAAAAATATTTCCAAAAATTTTTTTTAAACTAAAATTTTTTTTTGATAAAATTTTTTAAATATTTTTTTATTTAATTTTTTTAAAAAATTTTATATTTATTATATACATTTTCTAATGCATTTTAATTTTATTTTCAATAATTTTAGGGTTTCCGCAAAGAGTTCTCCACGCTGCAGGCGCTAATAACACATCATTCGGTTATGCCTGAGCTGCTGCCAGTACCGTTAGCCCTGCCACGCCCAACAAATATGACATCATCCCGAAGAAATATTGACGATTTCGATACTTATGATTCTTTGCAAATGTTAGTTAAGTATTTACGCGCAAAAACTTTGGAAAATGAGTAGAAATAATATAAGTGATATCGTGTGAAATGAGTTGGACTTACCTGATGTGAAAATATGCACAAAGCAAACACAGTAAACTAGAAAAAAAAGGAAGCGAAAGTATAAAACAATTAAAACTGAATAACTAACGCCACTCAAACATATATGTTTTGTGGTTTCAGCCACTTCCGCTAAACTCCTCTAACACATTAATCAGCTACATAAGTAAAAAATTCACTAATCAACCCTAAACGTCAAAAAAAAAAAACAATAAAAAATAAGTAAAATAAAAAATCAATCCACAGCCAAAGTTATAAATTTTCATAGCTTCATCCAAAAACGGCAGACTCATTCAATATCCCCACAAAAAGCATAAATTCAAGCTATTTATAATAAGATAGTTATATATATGTAGCTATAGTATATGCTAGTTATATGAAAGTAAATAAAAAAGTTTATAAAAAAAATGTGATATCATTAAGTGACACTACGTACAGTTAGCTGATGCACACGCCGAAAGCGTCAGTTATGCAACTACTTATATAAATAGTTTACTTAGTATGTATGTATTGTATAGTATTTAATGTTAAAGTTGTTTTGTGTGTGTGTAACTGTTAATGAAAAGAAAATGCATACATACGCTATTATGCATTTATGTGTATATGTATTTTTGGTCTAAGACAAAAGTTTGAAGCCTATTTAGACACATTTTGAATACACTGTAAATAAAATTTATTTTCTGCAAAATCGAACAAGTGAAAAATGCTAAATAAATTTGTTTAGTTTTCATAAAAAAAATTAAGATTTATGAATATTAAAAACTCGACGCTATAAACAGGTAAGCTATGTGGATTTAATAAATGCATTACAAATTCTATTTTAACAAATTATGTTGAATTATAGTGTGATCGAAAAGATTTTTCAATAAATTTCAAATCAATTTCTTATTCTCGGCCGCCCTAGAGAACGGTGTAAAGTTTAGGAAAGAAAATATATGTAGTCCAGTGAATGATGTTTCAAAGAAGAAAAACATGTAGAAAATGGAAAGATAGAATCTCAAAAAAAAAAATAACAATAATAAAATGTAGTAAAGTAGTGTGGAATAGCGTTATTCTAACCGAATGATATGAAGCTTAAGTGATCAAATAATTTTTTCTTTTTCCCCAAAAAGTTTCTCATAAATTCACAAATTTTTATTTTTACCCCCACGAAGCAGTGCCTCTAAGATATAATAGACTTGTGCACGTTTTTACTTTAAATCCTTGGAGCAGTGCTGTTATAGGTATTGTGATGATTTCTTCAATTCTTTCGGCCTTCGCAAAGCACACCTTTGTCCCTTTTTTCGCCCTTGGTGATAGAAAACTGTTGCAGAAGACGAAATTGGGTGAATACAGAATAATGAAAATTTTTATATTTGACAAAATGGCGGCTTCAAAATAAATAATTTTTGTGAAAAATTCTACACTTCAAAGTGGCTTAAAAAATCGAAAATATTGTCAAAAATTTTATTTCTCCGGTTGAGCCGTTTCAGAGAAATTTTTCGAACCATTTACACTAAGTTAAACTACTCCACCTAGCGTTTCGCCTACTTTCGAACGCCACGAGAAGTCCTTAATGAGACGATGATATCTCCGAGACTGTTTGTCAGATTAACTTCAGTTTTGCGGAAAATATTCTCAAATATATGTGCAATCGAAAAGTTACAAATATTGATTTTTTAACAATTAAAAGTGAATATAAAATGATATAAATGATACGAGGGAGGGAGATGTCCAGGAAGGAACTACGCTACTGCCCATCTCATGCCGAAACCCTGCGAAAAATTGCGTGACACAACTGATCTGCCAACAACAGCAACTTCCCTCTTTAGTGCTTCATCTTCGTCGAATATATATTGTACAAACGAGATTTTAATTTACTTTGGTGTCAAATGTTATGTGCTACAATAATTCTTACAAAATCGAGCAATATTTAGTGGTACTACGATTTCATCGACACTTTGTCTGTGAATTCTTTACAACAGAAAACCTATTTCAAAATCCGTCAAACATTTGGAAATATTTCGCCGAATTATTATATCAACTCGAAGTCTGCGCCACCCAACGTAAATTTTCCTTTTCTACTATAGCGCTGTTATTAAATATTTCGAACTCTGTAGAAATCACATCTAATAACTCAGAAGTGTAGATTTTTCCTATACCTCAAGAAAGCCACTGCCTGAAATTTACTTGAAATAATACGCGATGATTATGTAGTGCCTATGACAAGCAAGAAGAAGAGTACAAATTTTCATTTTAAATTTATTTTCTTCAGCGATGAGACACATTTCTCACTCGAGGGATACTTAAATAAGCGAAATTTGGTTTCGAGAATCCTGAAACAAAGGAAGAAAGGTTATAACACCCAAAAAAACAAAACTTACTGTCTGGTGCGTTTTTTGGTCCGGAAGTATGGTTGGTCCTTACTTTTTTGAAAACGATAACGGCCAGACTGTCACTGACAATTCGGAGCTTATTTGAAATGTCTTTTTTTGGCCTGCAATTGAAGAACACAATGTGAAAAATATGTGGTTTCAACAATATGGTGACACATGCCACACAACACGTGCGAATATGAGTTTATTGTGGGAGAAATTTCGAAATTTTCGTCTAGACGATGTTCATTGGCCACCGAAATCGTGTAAAAAATCATGTTTTGGCGGATAAATAATTAACTCTTGAATACTTGAAAACCAACATTCGTCAAGTTATGACTGAGATACCACCCAATGTGTGCATTAAAGTATTCGAAAAATACCTCAAAGAAGTTTGCGACGTGATCATTTGAATAATGTAGTGCTTCACATACATATAATAATTTGGTAATAAAAATTTAATTTCATGAAAAAAATTATTTGAAATGCATTTCATTTACGTTTGTTTTCGAAACAGCAAAATAGATAACCCAGTAAAATATTTTACGTATGAAATCAAAAAAAGCTATGCATTGCCATAAGTACAGAAACTACTAGCTGCCATTCTTTATTCCTTCGTACATTGCTTCACACGTACATTTACCACATAATAAACAATTTTTCTTTTTTCTTTCGCTTCACTGCATTGTCGTCTACGCCTCAACAGTGAAATCGAAAAACTCTGCTCATTAAGAAAATTGTGTTCATTCAATGTTCAATTAAAAAGTTTTACCCATACTTATATTTCCAACAACAAGTATATGTATAATTGAAATTAATAAAACTTGAAAAAAAAACCTTTAAAAAAAGACGCAAATAATAATAAGAGAATTAAAATATGACTATAGCAACAACAAAAAATAATAATAATGAAAATAAAAAATTGAAAAATGAAAATAACTGTTGGCGTCAGCATTTAAAGGAGTACTTACGAAATTTGACGAAAAGAAAATATAAAATATTTCACCGGCGAGAGTAAAAGCAAAAATATTGTGATGAGAAACTCTCATCAATGGCGCAACATTTCCTACGCTTCAACATTATAATAGCAGGCGGTGTTGACAAACGGTATGTGGGTGGTAATAAGCTGATGCTGATACTTTTGTCATTCATTGCCGTCGCCTGCCATACACCCCACACACCATCCTGCGGCAGCTACTTATTAAATGGCTCTTTACACACAGTCGTCACTCTTGCTACCGCGCTGTTCTGCTGCTGTAATTGATTTCGAGCAGCATTCACTCATTCACAGTCTCAGTGGTGCTGGCTTTTTTGAGCACTTGCTATCAAAATGTTTATTTGCTTTTTAAATATTTAATGAGAAATTGACAGAAAGGACATATTTGAAGCCGGTGAATGCTGCTAAAAGTTTGCTGTCAACGGAAGAAATAACATTTGTAGTAGCGAGGGATTTATGTGGTGGCGACGAGAGAGAAAAATCGAGAGAGAGAGGGAGAGGAAAATGAGAGTGGGAGCCCCCGCCAGGTACTCAACGCTGTCACAGCTGAGTGAAGTGTGTCCTTTATTCATAATAGCATAAAAGTTATTATAAAAACTCTGCACATTACTTTTCATTGAAATAATTTGCGCTGTTAAAAAGTTGGTTGCCCCAAAAAATTAAAACAAAAAAAAAACTACAACGGAGTATTTGCTGAAGCGAGTTTGACGTTGACTTTGACATTGAGTTCGGTGCGTTACTTTGCTTTGCTATTTTTTCAACTAATTATTTAAATGTTACTTCGTGTAGGTTGTCTGCGGCGCTCATTCGTGTGTAGCGGAGCTGATAATTGCAAAATGTTAAAGAAAAACTTTTTCGAAATGAAAAAAGGAAAAAATCGTATGCATATTTTAGGTACAAAATATCAAAAAAAAAAAAAAATATAATAATAATTGAGCCAAGAGATAGGATCTTGTATGTTGCGAAACTGTGGGTAGAAGGTATAAATGTGTTGGAATAAAATGAGAAATAAAATAAAGAATTTCAAAAGTTGAAAAAAGGTACAACTAAACTCTTCCTTAAAGAAATCACTGTTCTACTGAAGCTAAAGCTATGCCATATAAAACCCTCAATTGAGAATGCTAAGTACGGTAGTCGCAGCACCAGAGTGGTTAACAGTGCAAGCTATCATGCGGTGAGGGGCTAGAAGTCTGGTTAGAACAACATTAATAATTCGGGAAAAGGTTAATAAATGTACATACATATATAGCGGAGCATAATGCATCTAAAATTGAACAATGTTAATATTTTTGCTTTATTTTTCGATGTCATAGCGATGTGATAAAAATATTGTCACCTGAATATAAAATAAAATATTTTATGCGAAAAATTTATGAAGTAAGAAAAAAGCACCTCACAAAAATATAAAATTGACAGAAAAAGATTTTTTGACAATATATCTTATTTTCATTTTAACTTCAAGATATAGTCACTTTAAAAATATTTCATATATTTTTTTATAAAAAAAATGCCAAAGCCGCCTAAAAATAATTCCAAATTTCCATTAGATTCCAAAAAATACAATGCAAAACCTTTGAATTTTTTGTGAGTACGTTTTATTTTTCTTTACATTTTAGTTTACATTGAAAGGTTTTGCATTTTTTGTAATATATTTTTTTAATTTTAGAAAGGTGAAAATTTACTTTTTAAAAAATGAAATTGGTAGCACCAAAATAAAGCAAAAGTCAAAAAATCTTTTCATATCAGTTGGTTAATATTTTTGAAAAAAATTTTGAGTGAAACTACGTGTACCTTGCCTTTTTATGATGTTGTAAACAATATAGGTACCAAATAGCAGAAAGCTTAGAAGTTTACAAAAGTCTGCTGGCGAGTTTCCATTGGCACAGTGAGCCGTAAGCACCTTACCAAATACTTTATGTAATATCTTTTAAATTTCAATAGGAGGAGTGCGGCGCATATTCCCTGCTAGCCACGTTAGTTTGTTTGTTGAACAAGTCAAGGACTGTTTCAAACGAGATTCGGCATTCTCTATAACATGTTTATCTATTAAATATTTGTGAATATCCAGAGGTATAAGCATTTCCTCTTTATCTGAATTTATTTGTATGGTATTGCCTTTCTCTGGCTAATTTATCTCCTTCAAAGTTTCCATAGAAGTCATTTCTGGCTTATCGTGAAGTAGCTTGTTAATCCCACATTTTTCAAGCTTTAATGATATCCTACTCGGCTTTAGTAATTTCAAAGCCACTTGGATTACCTTTGTCTTACCTTTATCAAAACCAGAAGGTTTCCTTAATTGCTGTAATCTCCGCTTGGAAAACATTGCAGTGATCTGGTAGACGGAAGGCGATTCTTGTCTGATTTCGTTGAGAGACAACACTTCAGACTAGATTGGCTGTATGCTATAGCAGCCACCTCTACCCTAGTTTAAATTTTATAAGAACTTTTCGCTTAAAGTAAATCCCAAGTAGTTTGATGTCTCTCCTACTGATAACATGATACTTTTTATTAATAATGGCTGAAAATTTGAATTATGCGCTTCCTCGGGAACAATACTCGCTCTATTTATTTTATGGATTCGACAATTGATATTAATGTTATAGGAAATTAAATTTTTTAATTGCGGTCGCTCCTCGGCAGAAGCAGGAATTGGTATAAACTGTAGGTCCATCCATTCGTGAGAAAAAACATCAAATTAAATCAGGAGCTCAGCCGAAAGTTCTTAGAAAGCTCCAGTTATATATACAATATATAAAAAAGAGATTCATTTACCTCCTCCGCTGTTATTCAGCAACTAAACTAAAGAAATCAAAGAAGGAAAAAAAACAAAAAAAATAAGAAGAAGACACTCATAGAATCTTTGAAGAAATTGGCAACTTTTTAATGTAATTTGTTCGGCAACACGCGCGTCAATGACTTAAGCAGCTATCTTCAACAACAACAACAACAACAACAACGAAAAAGAAAAGAAAGCAAAAGTCACTGAAACATGAAACAAACGATAGCCCAAGTTGCACTCACACACACACACACACACATACACACATAAGCACTAACACTTACCAGTCCAACCGACCGACCAACACGCTGCTCAACTTTCATCCCATCCAGCTGTTTTCATGCAATAGAACAGAAAGTTAACTTTATACACGACAGTTGGAAATGTGTACAGAATTACCGCAATTAAAAAGGATTTCAACTAGGACAAGCCGTTCGACGTTCGTGAGGAAATTGTTGGTCAAAGGATACAAATTAAATTCCAACTTTGATTTGGTAATTTTTTCTCTACTTTATTTTACCTCCATTCCTTGTTTTATTGTGCATTTTTCTTCATTTGATTTTCACGCTGCGTGCAAAGGTCTGTTTATAAACCTTCTTTTTTCACTGTACTCTTTTTTCCTCTCGATTTAATTTTCTCTTCGTTATCTCACTTTATGTTACTTTGCGCCGCTTACATTCCGTTGCGCTCGTTGGCAACAAATTAAAATTGGATAATGTTGATGAATCAACATAAAAAAGTTGGGAATTTTACTTTACTTTCAGTATAAAGTAGGTGATTAGGGAAACTAGGCACACACAAAATATAGGAGCGGAAGAAGGAAGGCGAAACACAAGAGCGAGGGTAGACGTAAAAGGTATGTAATTGCAGAAAAGAAATTTGAGAAAAATGAAAATTGTAAAGGGATCAGGTCAATTCGCTTTTACGACACGTGCATAACACTTATGAAAATGGTTACGGTGTTCGATGGAAAGGAATTTGCAGAAATTTGTATGTTTTTTTAAAGAATTTTTTTTTTTTAATTTACATTTAGGTTTGCATACAAAATTTTTCTCTTATTGTACTTAGTGACAGGGAAATATATATTTATATATATTATATATTTATATTAGGTTATGTAAAAGTAGTGGCTGAGCTTTAGCTCTCTTAGGCCATCAAACAAGCCCTTTGTGAGGCCACTGAGGATTCTAATAGACCTCATCCGCCTGTCAAACCATGGTCTGGAGTTCGCAAAACTAAGCGCTGGAGGTGGCTGTTCTTACGCTATTTTGCGCCCACTAGACTTGAACACGCTCCTCCAAAGGGCGGAGCATTATCAAAGGAAGTGCCTTAATTTTTCAGGATCTTCCTTCTCTAGGCAATATATTCCATAGGTAGGTCTGTAATTGAAATTTTATCATTTTAGCAAAATACGCTTTTCTGACCTTACTTTATCCCTATTCTGCCACATTAGCCTGATCGCATTGTAATCATAGAGATCTTTTCGTCTTAAATTAGACCAGAAAGTTTCCGGAAATTGTTTTTTTTTCTCTATATACGCGGTTTGATTCATCATGAATTCGTTCCAAAGGGACAAACAGTCACTAAAGAGTATTTGAGCGTTTTGGGGCGTTTGAGCGAAAACATCCGTCGTAAATGCAGAGTTAATTGAGGTCGCCTGATTTCAACAGCTGCTGCAAACAAACTGGTTAACAGATCGCGCTCATTTTTGCAGTAAACCGAAGAGGGTGTAGTCCACAACACTCCACTCACACATAAAACTTCCGCCTTCTAAACTCTATGGAATTTAGAGTGTGGACTGTTTTCTCGTTAGTTTTCCATCAGATCACTGCTGTAATATAAAGCCATCGCACGATTTTAGGTGATATGTCCCATATACGGTCTCAACAACCGCGCTGTGAGTTCGCTAAGAATGGCTAAGGAAGCCAAGTATATGGGGCTGGTAGTGAACGGAGCAAGCCGAATTATCTCCTGTCATCAAACAAACAGTCATCGCATACGCGACTCGGCTCCCACGTCACTGTTGACAGTCATAATTTTGAAGTCGTAGATAACTTCGTCTACCTTTGAAGCAGCATTAACATCAACAACAATGGCAGGCTGGAAATCCAACACAGAATAAGTCTTTGGACTGAGTAGGCAATTGAAAAATATAATCCTCTCTCTGCGAACGAATGCCAAACTCTACAAGTCGCTTATCACTCCCGTCGCGCTATATGGTGCCGAGGCATGAACGATGATGAGTTGGCGTTAGGCGTTTTCGGGAGAAAGGTTTTGCGTAACATTTATGATCCGCAGCCGATGGAATGATGAGCTGTGATACGAGTATACGGCGACGTTCAAACTTGGGCGGGCTGGGTCATGTGGTCCGTATGGATAAGAAAACTCCAGCTCTCAAAGTTTTCGATGCATTATCCGACAGTGGTAGCAGAGGAAGAGGAAGACCGTCACTCCGTTGGAAAAAACAGGTAGACAAAAATCTTGCTGTACTCCAGCGACAAAATAAATGAATGACACAATGTTATAAATTCGCCTATACCATAATCGCGTAAGCAGTGAAGAAGCAGTGAAAAGAACGAGTTCTGTGCAAACAAACAAATATATCTCCAAGGCTCAGAGCCAACAAGAAACTTCGGTCATGAAGTTCCAAATCCCCAAGACAGGTACAATATCAAAAATAAAATAGAGAGATTTTCCCTACTGGAAGCATCAAGACGCTCACCACAAACTGGTAGAGGACCACTATTTACATAAGCGGTAAAATATATCGGTAAATGATTTTGGCGAAAATCAAATAAATCAGAAAGGTAGCCATAACTATTTGGGGACACCAATTGGAACCAAACAATTCGAAGTTTTCCAAAGAAATTGAAGAATAAGTCTTTATTCTATCTCTCCATTTAAAGCCGTACAGAATAACCTCAGAGCAAGATGTCCATGCGAACGATGTGGCTAACTAAGTCAGTATAGAAAACATGCGTCTGCGACACTCGTTGACGTTCAGTTATAGGCTCGATGCTGTATCCATCGCTCTCTCTTTGAAAAATGATTGATTTTCATTCAAGATTTTAGTTTTATCATCATTATCTAAAAACATCTAACACAAAATGTCACTTAGGGCTGAATGGCTCCAAGGGGTCTCTCATAATTTTGAAGGAGTTTTGGTATTAATCAACCCAAGCTTACAAAACCCTATATTTTTGTGGGAAAACCAGAGAAAACAGTAAAGACATCATATATGCTACCTTTAATTGATTACCTGGTTCTCTCAGTTCATTGTGAATGATTTAAAATATGGGAGTCAAGCCATTTTAGTAAGGCTTATAAGCTGGCTGACACCCTATTCTAACTTTTTTAGCTGCCCAGAATTAGGTATATATCTCATTACACTCAATCTTAGACTCAGCTACTCTTAAATCCTATGCTGAAGTATTTAGTTTTTTAAATTTCTTTCCTTTTTTTAAATTGCACTTAAAATAAAGAACAGTCTTTTTTGAATTTTTAATCATCTTCTTAATATTGACTCGTTTCCTTTAGAAACAAATAATATAAATACCTTAATACCTTATAACTTGTTTGAGTATTGTGTTGCAGAGCTATATTGAAGTAATAAAGTGAGCTTACGCCTAAAGGTATGCACGGAATTTTTCAGAGTTATTTAGATTAAAAGCTGGCACAATATTCTTTCGTAACTTTGAAAAATGTTGCACTTCTCAAACAATAGTTGAAATTCTCCACAATTTTTGGCAATACGCAGACATACTTAGATATTCGTATAGGTATAATTTGTCATTTTACATAAGCACTCACTACTAACTTTATAACCAACGCCAGAGAGAGCGTGTAATAGTAGTAGGGAGAGGAATATATATTTTTTGGAAATTTTTAAGCTCAACATCTTAAGGCATTGTTTGTCTTTTCTTGTAAGTAGTTTGTGCTTAAGTTGTTGTTTCAGCTTTTGTTGTTGCATCCTCAGCTTTCCTTGTTGTTTATGTTGATTGTAAGTTGCTGCGCTTTTTCTTTGCACTCTTGCATAGTCACAACAAGTTAGTTTTTTTTTTTTTTGAAAGTTTCTTCTCACTGCGCTGTTGACTACTTTTTCTGCCTTTCGCCCACTTTTTTGCTATTAAACAGTACAATTTTATGCCAGCACGTAGCAGATTTCTGTTAGATTTAAAACTTTGGCGTAAATTTTGTTGTCAAGCTTTTTGTTGTGCATGGTCGTACATACATACATACTCGTACTCGTGTACAATGCAATGAATGAAAGCCGTGATGAAGCTAATCGGCACTTTGGGTAAGAGCATGAAGAGGCAAAATACAAGTCGCTTATATAGGTATTATATAATATACTAACGAAGAAGTGCAAAGTAAACGCTGCCGGCTTGAAGCCAGAAAAATAGAAAAATATATTACCTATACGCTCAAAAAAAAAAGAAAAAATATACGGAAGGCTTGTAAAGTTGTGGAAAAAATTCACATAAACAAAATAAACAAAAAAAAAACAAAATTTAAACAAGAAAAACTGAGTGCAATACAATAGAGTGGTGGGAAAGAGGCAGCGTTGAATAGCGAAGCGTGTATGTTCAAGGGTGCCTATGTAGCGGGCTGGAAGCTGGCAAGACTTATTACATTGCCACATTGCCAGGAAGGAAGCAACACAAAAGTGGCTTCCGTTAATAAGCGAGTAGTTCTCTTTTTTCGTCTTTCGTTTGCCAGCTACTTGCTGCTGCAGCATCTTACTTGAGCTACAACAAACATTTTCCATTGCCCAGATATGCTTTCTTCATTGTCAAGGAAGTTGCCAAGGATACGCTTAAGTGGCAGTAACAGTTTTCATGCAAATGCTGCTTAAACAAACATGCTTTGGCAATGAATGAGCTGAGCTTGGCGTGTGTGCCAAGGATGGGCAATTGTTGGTAAGTTTTTTTTCAAGTGTGCGTGCTTATGTGTGTGCGTGTGTGTGTCTCGATGGTTAAGTGGAAGTAATGTAAAAGTTCTAAGGCATTTGAAAAAGGCATTGAAAAGATCTTAATATGCCTCTCCAGCGAATAGAAAAATGGGAGCATTATAGTGATTTGACAGTGGCAATGAAAGAATAGTTTGCATATGCGCAATGAGTAAGTACATAAGTATTGTGCAGTAAACGCTTATACCCACGATTTTTACATTGAATCATAATGGCTTTCATAACTTAAATATTATTAAGAACTCTGAGAAGTCTGAAACTACTTTACTTAGAAATAGTAGTAGAAATTTAGCTCACAAAAATACAAAAATTTTAATAAACTCTTAATAAAATTTGAAGCAATAATAAAATTAAATTTTGGCATTAAAATAAAATATGAAAATACATCATATAAGAAACAATAATTGCAAAAAAAATTATTAAAATATAAAAATAAGTATGAATATTTTCGATAATATAAAGCACTATCTATACTCCCAGGAAGGTCTCTGACACGAAAATTAATACATATTTTTCATTTGTGCACATAAGTCAAGTCATAACGATCTGAGAGAAAAACTGCCATGAAAAATGCCACAAAAAAATAAAAAATTAAAAATAAAATTATACAAGTCAAAAATTCTATCAAAAGTGGGCTAACGATATTTTGCATTGGTTTGGTAGACAGCATCAAAACGTGTCTTATTAAATACACTTGTCTACTATCAGCGTGGCCAATTATAGCCGAATCAATATTAGCGTGAACCCAAATCACTCTCCACCTGATGCTTCGAACGTAGCCGAGGTCTGCGGTATTCGCCGTTGCCAATGCGATAAGGACCATAAATCATTCGCAAAACTTTTCTCTCGAAGACTCCCATCGGAATAAGAATATCTATTTTTAAGGTACCTGAGTATGTTTTACATATGAAGAAAATCAGAGGAGGTCTTTATTACAGTTTATGAAAATGAAAATCATAACTTTTCGATATTTTGTAGCAAAAATGCTTCGAACCAGAAGATCCAGCTCATACTATTCAGACGACAAGTCGTTATTAAGTTATTTCATTTTTATATCAGTTCAAAAATATTTCCGAAGATTTCTACTATAATCGCATTAGAGGTGAGTACGGCAATGAAGAAGAATAAGATGATAGAAAGATAGTATATCCAAAAGAACCTTGAAACGTTCAGATGACGTGGATACAGGAGAAAAGTAGGCACTAACACAGTTCTAAATGATATTTTTTAATTCCATTTTAAAATAAAGTGATACTTGGGAACTTAGCAATCGTTAATTTCATCAACAGAGACCATCCGGAATATTTAAATGGTATGTAAAAATCAAAAAGTTTTCGCATTATAACTCGTAGTTTATTGTCGATTTTCATAAGAGTTATTTTTAGTATTAAAAAAAAAAATTATTTTCTGATAAATCTCCAGCATAAATTTAAACTTTAAAGTCAATTTGATTAATTTCTGTTTGTAAAATCACTATTTTATCGCGACCAATATGAGACAACTTGCGCGAAATACATTTAAATCGCATTAATTTACGGTGTTTTTTTTCACATTTTTCTCATCATCATTGACATTGATGCTGCGGAGCAGTCAGTCGCATTTACAAGTGCAATCTCAATGACAATCACAATTGCAACCTTGGCAACCAATACTGTTATTATTAACTCTTTACAACGTGCATCAACAAATGGCAAACGCACATTTGTACGTATGGACGTGTATGTATGTATGCATGCATGTGCATAAATTTGCTCATTTAATTGCAACGAGCATACGTGACGTATAAGTAACCGGCGCTTCGTCAAGCCGACTCAACTGAACTATCAATGAATGGCAAAAAAATAAAAAAAAACAACAATCACAAACACACACGTACGTGTTGCGCGATAACATCAAGATTGCAAATAAAAAGCACATACGCTGATGAAAAATAATGTAAATGAAATTAACACGAAACTGCTTAACGAGCAACAACTGCACACACATACACAACATACACAACATACACACACCTGAATGCTGAACGCAGAGCATAGGCAGACAGCAAGGTATTGGTGGTGTTGAGCACACAGAGCACAGAGGAAGAGGTGGAGTTAGACGTGGATGGTGGGTGGAAAAGCGCAAAAGTGAGTGATGCGTTACAACGAAAATCAATTCAATTTACGAAATGCACATACATATATTTATACGTAATAATCAATAATAAATTTTCCTAGCAAATTTCGTGTTTCTTCTTCATTTTACACATTTTTTCTTTTACATGCTTCTCACTTTTGCATATATTTACATATTCTTTTTTTATTTTTGTTGCGCGTTTTGTGCTTTCTGCGATCTTTTCTCTCTGACATTTCGTTTGCCATTTCATTTTTGCTGATTACAGATTTTTATGCGCCACTTAAACTCACAGCTCGTTGATGTATTGTAGTATGTATGTATGTGTGCTCACAGGTGGGTAAATGTTTACTACATGAAGCTCAGATTTCGGTAGACACACAAGGCTTAAATACATATTTTCACACAAAAGTGCATAGTGCATAGTGTGTATATACACACAAACAAGCACAGATGTGCTGTGCAACTGCAATGCAGAGCAATCGAATGCAGTAACCGCTGGCGTAGACTGCATTTGTATGTATGTTATATGTACGAGTAAAGGCGATGTAGCACTAAAGAATGATGACGCTGATGATGCTGCTGATGGCAATGATACATATCAAATTCTTATGAATTTTTTAAGATTCAATGTCGCATTCGCTGATGTGTAAAGTCCTCCGATAAGTGTGAAGATATAAAAAAGCCATCGCATTCAACGATTTTGTCATATCACACTGCAAACGAAATGTGAAATATTGAAATTTAAATAATATTCGTTGGGACTCTTCAAATCATTTATTAACATATCCAATCCATGGTATTTCAGTTTAGAACTAAATATTAATTCTCCTATCGGCAGAATTTGTGGTATAGGTGAAATTTTCCGATTTTTCGGATTTTAAGTGTCAAAATTTATTTGTGTGTACACATATTTAAATATAAATATATACATATATATTCACTTGCTTTTTCGGTATATCATAGCTTTATTTTAAAGACTTGCCGTAGGCCATTATTAAGAGAAGGAATTAGGTAAGGTTAGCTAGAAGCGGCTAATCTTAAGAGCATTACCTCATAGTCCTTTGTCTTACCCAAAATTTAAGGCATTCAGCGTCAATCGCTCAGTACATATTATAGTCTACATATTTGCCTGACTAACAACCACGTCCAACTAAAAGCATGAAAATTCCCTAATATTTTTCAAATACCTGTAAGATGTTCCAAAATATTTTTCTAACAAAATGGATTTTAATTAATTTATTCTATTTTGTTTTATTTTATTTTTTTTATTTTATTTTATTTTATTTGTTTTTATTTTGTTTTATTTAATTATATTATATTTTAATTTATTTTATTTGTTGTTATTTTATTTTATTTTATTTAATTTTATTTTATATTATTTTATTTTATTTTTCTTTATTTTATTTTACTTTATTTTATTTTATTTTATTTTAT
Source organism: Ceratitis rosa (assembly GCA_037013455.1). Taxonomy (NCBI): domain Eukaryota; kingdom Metazoa; phylum Arthropoda; class Insecta; order Diptera; family Tephritidae; genus Ceratitis; species Ceratitis rosa. The sequence continues at coordinate 8,264,659 of JAWMAG010000031.1, read as the reverse complement.
TTTTCTTTATTTTATTTTACTTTATTTTATTTTATTTTATTTTATTTTATTTTTTTTTATTTTTTTTTATTTTTTTTTATTTGGTTTTATTTTGTTTTATTTTAATCGTATTTGAAGTATTTACTTTTATTTTATTATACTTAATATTAGTTTATTTATTTTACCAATTTCAGCCTTCATTTAAAAGATGAAACACTATGCCAAGAAATTATATTTTTTCTTTTCATCAGAACTTAAGCGCATTGTTTCTTACATATACATAATTTTATATGTGAGTACACTTATTGATATACTCGTTCAAATATAATGTTTATACATACGAGTGCATACCTATATATGAACTTGACCAACTTTGCGCAGTCATCAATCAATACTGCACACAAGCATACATACTCGTACATATGCTTTGCATATATATGCTGGTATATGTACATAATTGAGAGAATACGATAACATCAACAAATATCGAAAATTGCTTGCAGCATTGCGTCACTTTGATCTAGAGGCAATAATTGTTGTATACAACAAAGTACAGTAATGATAGCAGCGGTGGCAATTTGATCATCTCAATTACCACTGTGGTCTCATTTGGTCAGCTTGTGGTCATGTACTCTTTGCAAATATAGCTTTGGGCTTACGGCTATGTACGTTAATATCGTTTTTCCGTTGTTGTTGTAATTGTTGCGGTTAATTTTGGGGCTGTGAATGTGGTTGACCTCCCAGAGTGGGTAATTTTCACTCGAAACAATGCTTAAATTAAATTTGCTAATTTGTTTTGGAATTTTTTAAATTTGTTATAAAAAATCCACGGAACTATTTCGAAACGGATGAGCTGTTGCAAGTAAATCTATAAAAAATTTTTGAACATTATCTGTTCATGGATAGTAAAAAAAAAATTTTTATTATTCTAAATAGTTTATTCCTTACTTATTAAATATTACTTGATTTTTTTTTTTTGCTTAATTCTACTCTCCTTTCATTCTTATTATACCTTATTTAAATTTTACCAAACTTTAGTGGTTGCATTAATATGTAACGGCTTGTATATGACCTATATGTAGGTATGTATGCAAATATGCTATACATATTTGCACTTACTTGCCAATGCAGAACATTTACTTGCCACACATTGCCACAATATATGGCTATTCACAAAACCAATATTTGCCACATGCAATGTTGAAGCATGGTTGTAGTTGTTTTCTTAACAGGGTTTAACAAAGTTCACTTTGTGATATTCATTTTTCTGGATTTTCTCATATATATTCCATGAGTTTTTGCTTGTTTTTTTTATACTCTGTCGTAAAGCCGAACTAAATCCCAATGCCATTGTTATTCATTGTAAACTGTTGCATACAGAGGAATTTTTTAACATCCTCGATTCGACTCAACTTGGCTTTTGGACTGCTTGGCTTTGTTATGCAGATTTTTTTACGCAATATCTACTCATATATATGTACCTATATAACTTGCAAAGTAAATGCATATGCATAAAATAGAAATAGAATGCAGGAAATAACTAAAGTTGATTCCAGTATAAATTAATATACGTAAGTGTGTTTGTATGGGACATTTTGTATTACAATGATATTACAAAATGGACAAACGCACAGCATGCTTGCAAATATACGTGTACTTTCATATAAATAATCCACATGCATATATGTATGGGCATGTACTCCAAGCGGGCATAATATAAATCCTTTCCTAAGTTATATTGCATTCAGTGGCTTAGTAGCTTTATTAAAATTTATAAGGCTGACTTAAACAAGTGTCAACGCAAAAAGCTATGAACACAAAACAGATAACGGTATGTGCTGCTGATATGACAAAAGAATGGAATTTTTATTCAAAAAAGTAAAATTTTTATATTGCATGAGGTATTTAATTTTCTTCAGAATATACACATATCCATGAAACTGGGAAGTGGATGTTAACCACTAATAAAGTGGATAAAAAATTAAATGAAAGAGAATGTATTTTAATTTAATTGCATTAAATACTTCAGCAGAAAAAATGCATTAAAGAAAATGAAATATAAGAAATTGTATAGAATCAAAATAAGTAAAATATAATTAAAGAGAAAAGTATAAAAATAAATAAAATAAAATAAGTGAAATAAAGCCAAATTAAAGAAAATAAAATGAGGAAAAAATTAAGCCAAACAAAACGAAATAAATTAAAACAAATAAAATAAAATAAAAATAAAAAAATAATGCCAAATAAAATAAATTAAAGTAAAATAAAATAAATAATAACATAAAATAGCATAAAACAATAATAAAATGCCTAAAAATAAAATAACGTAACATAAAATGGTGTAAAATAAATAATTTAAAATAATAATAAGAAAAACGTAATAAATTATATAACACTAAAATAATATAAAACAGAATAAAATACCATAAAACAAAATAGAATAAAATAATACAAAGTGAATTAAAAAACAGAAAATAGTGAAATAAAATAAACTTAAATAAACCAAAACAAAACTAAATTTAATTAAATGAAATAAAATGAAACAAAATATTATTAAATAAACTACAATAAAGTAAAATAAAATAAAACTTATCAAATTTAAGAAAATTAAAAATTAATTAAATAACAAAAAAAAATTATTTAAAATTAACTAAATTAAATAAAAATCAAAATAAAGTAAAATAAAATAAGATAAAATATCACACCTACTATACAAATATAAATAAAAAAATTAAAACAAAATAAAAAAATAAAAAATTAAAAAATTTAAAAAACAAAACAAAAAGTTAAGAAAATAAAATATTGTAATTAATAAACATATATGTATATATCAAACATGTATATACTTTGTGGTTTCTTTTGTAATTTCGAAATTTTTGGTAACTTTTAGAGGATTTATCAATTATATTATATATACAATTGGCTCCTTGTAACCGCTGAAATGATTTTTTTGCGGAACTTTTTTAACTTGAATTAAAAATTAAAAAAGTAGTTTACTCAACTAAAACTAAGAAAGAGGTGGAGTCTTCGGTCATTCAGAAGTCTAATGAAACTTTTCTATTTCAATGAATTTTGGTGTCATTTTATGGTTTAATGTGCTTTTTTGACGGATTTTTCATCCGAAATCACAAATATGAACAGCTGATTTGATTGGGAAGGGGTTCTATGATATAGTGGTCCGAGCTCAAAGATTTTTAGTACTATTATTATTATTTTTATGCTGATCTAACTAGAACAGAAGGTTTAGTTCTGTTTTTTTTTCTGAATAAATGTCTTTCTGCAACTTTTATTACAAATTATCAAAAAAAAAAATCTTTTAGTCTGCAATGAGCCGAAAGGCATGTTGGTCCTAACCTAAAATCTATTTCAGCTTATTCCTTTCCGCAGTTTATGGTAGTAAAGTCGGAAGGCTCACCTAACTAAGATAAGCTTAAAACCCATACCACCTTCCTCATTTCGATTTATCAAACTCGTACAATTGAAAACCCAACGCAACTAAGTGCTTTTACTCAACGGCAAAGGTGCACATAAATGCTTTAACCCTAACATCCATACATACATATATATACCACACATACATATATGCACATACATATTAGTAGTAGAATTTATGACCTCCTCCATCGACTTATGTCGCATTCATTCATTAGGCCACTCATCCGATCGTCGTTTATTTGCCAGGACACTTAAAATGGTTTGGCAATAATTTATACGGAATCCCTTTAGCTAAGACAAATACAATCATATTGTTCACGTGACCATAAATGTGAACATATGTACAAATATACGGACATATACCATATATACAAACGCGTTCAGTTCGAAGTGTTGAAAGGTACAAAAATGGCCAATGTGACATAAAATGCAGCGACGTGAGCAATTTGGGCGAGAGCAGCAGGTCACAACGAGCTATTCTGGAGCCTTGTTGAATATACTCGTATATTGTCCCTACCGCATGGTGAATGGGCATTTGAGGTGTCAGCAAGGATACACTCGTATAAGCACTCAAATTTATTGGCAGAATGCTGATAGCGCATGGCGGGCGCCAATTGCGCGAAACGATTTTTATTGTCACGGCCATGGTCACTGCCGATTGCCAGATGGTAGATGGCAGATGGCAGATGGTGGAAATTGGAAGACAGCTGCTTTCAGTTTGGTGCCTTATTTGGGGCTTTCATTTCTAAGGAAAATCGTGCGATAAGTTGCTCGTGGTGGCGTAAGGACATTTATTTCTGGCGCAAAAACTCAGAGGATAAGAGGGTGATTATTATTGTAGCCAGTAGCAGACAAATATGAAACTGTTTAATATACTCAAAGGTGGCAGACTTTCTATTTTAGGTTTTTGATACGTTTAAAAATTATTGGTTTAAGCTTTTGTTTTTATTCAGCACAATTATTTCCTTAAGCTATAACTTAAAAGTGGTTTTCAATATAGAGTTAGTCGATATTCCACATCTTTCATGAAAGTATCGAAAATTGAAGGTCTTCCCTAAAATATTCCGAAGAGTATACCATATAGTAAACTATATATGTATAAGCATCAACAAATTATATACATTACTAACACTCCATTGCTGTAAAAATATCCATCTTTCGTTTCAGTTTTACCTGTACAACTCGCTTTCAAAAACGATAAATTGTTATTGGCTCGTTAAGTTACCACTTCTGTCTGTAATATGTATGGAGGTGTGTATGATAAACGTATGTGTGAATGAATGTTGGTTTACTAGACTGCTAGAATCCTTTAATTTATTATCGCTAAGGCCAATAATAAGCACGAATACATATAAATAAGCATAAATTGTCACTACGAGAGGGTATATGTAATTGAGGAAGTGAGAGTGAACGATAAATTTAATAACCTTCTACATTCTATATATACGACGCGCCTGTTATTGTAGCAGTTGTGGTCGTTTGCGACAGGTAAGCTGTGCAGATATGTCGGCAGGAATATAAATGCATCACAATTTGTGCTCCATTGGTATAGGCAATGCTTTTAGAATAAATAAATTGCTACTTTTGTTTGGAGTAAGCAAGTCTGTCGGCAATAATTCTATGTATGTACGAATATTTCAGCATTTGTCTCTACCAAAACGTCTTCAGTTTCGCCTTTTCGATGAGTGAATTTATGACTTTGGTCGGTTATGTGTTCATTTTATTTTATTTTATTTTATTCCACTTTATTTTCTTTTATTTCATTTTACTTTATTTTATTTTATTTTATTTTATTTATTTTATTTTACTATATTTTATTTTATTTTATTTTATTTTATTTTATTTTATTTTATTTTATTTTATTTTATTTTATTTGCATTTTGATTTATTTTATTTTACTTCATGTTATTTTATTTTATTATATTTTATATTATTTTATTTATTTTATTTTATTTTATTTTATTTTATTTTATTTTATTTTATTTTATTTTATTTTATTTTATTTTATTTTATTTTATTTTATTTTATTTTATTTTATTTTATTTTATTAATTAATTAATTTCAAGTTAGGAAATGTCTAATAGTACGAAAATCAACTGCTATTTGCTTCTGAAAATTTAATATCTTTCGCCGAATGGTATCTATTTCTCCATATTAGCAATTACTTTAGTACTAATTACAATATATGTATCATAATATTCATCAAAGATGATTCCAACTTTTGCCTTAGAAATAATATTTAATTATCATTTCCTAATACATAACTGGTTTTCTTTTTAAGTGAAAGCTGAAATTCCTCACAGCACTTCAACAGTCAGCCAGTCAAGTACAATAAGCACAAACCACATAAAATCAGGTCAGCAGTTACGCAAAACCTGTCAAAAAGTTTTATGCACAAAACCGCCAACCACTTAACATACACAACCCAAATTCACACACACACATACATGCATATATATCCATGCAATTTTATGAAGTAGGGTGTTTGTTCAGCAATTCAAGCAACAATTCAGATTGCTTTAAATATTTCTGCTACTACCATAAAGATGAAGTGACCCGAGTGAAGGAAGTGTGCGCGTCTTTTGTGTGTAAGTGTGAGTTGGGAAATTGAAATTTCCATTAAAACAATGGCTGAACATACTTTAAAATGACGCTTTGGCTAGGTGAAGTGTTGGCAAATGCCAGCAAAACTTTTCCACTTTCACGCCTCCGGTGGCGAAGACAGCACAATAGGCGGTAAATCTGCAGTGGCAGGAAGACGTGGCGCAATTACACAGAAGAAGTAACACCGAACAGTGAGCTGAGGAAAAACGTCACACACACACACGCTGTGAGAACGCCGATAAGCAGCCAACAGACCAAAGCATTGTGTGCGTGGAAAGCACTACAAACTTTTGCTGAGCGTCCATTTCTCTTTGTTCGCTTCATTTTCATACAGTCGAAATGACAAATACTACAAACAAAAGTACCAAAGTTATATGCTGCTGTGTGTTTGTATGTATAAATGTGCACCGAAATTGGTGAGTAGCCCACGTAGTTTTAGATTGGCTAAAGAAATGCGAAAAATAACAATTCTCCATTGGTTTAAGGATTGAGCAATGTAATGCGGAAATGGTGTGCAAAAAACATTGCCAATTCTGCTGGTGTGTGTGTGCATGAGTGAAGTGGCGTTTCGCAGTGTATGTGTATGTACATATGTATGTATGTGGGTGGGCAACACTTGCGAAAATTTATCGTCTGCCCACTGGTGAACGGAAATTAAGAGCGGCAGGTCGTTACTAGTCGAGGATAAGCCATGGCATTTCCTGCGTGAATTGTTTGTTTTCTGCAAAACCTTTTTTCTTCTCTCAAAATTTTAGTCACGTATACGCAGTGACGTCTAACATGGGAAAAAATTTGGTGAGATTTGTCATGACTTCTTTGGTGGTGTATTTTCAGGATATTGCTGCGCAATTAAAGGTGAATTGGCTTCGAAATTGAAAATTGCAAATTGAAAGTTTTTATATTTAATTTAAAATTTTCCTAATCAAAATAAATTTAAATGAAATACGAGTATGCATGTATTCTAACAGTAGCAATTATTTCTAATAAAAGTTACAGCTTAAAGATGAAATGTATAGTTATAAATATTTTGAAAAATAAATATTTTCACTAGAATTTTGCCGTTTGTGCAAAGCTGCTATGGAATATCTGACAGGAAAGCTTAACATGAAAATTCATTAGGCAATCGCCAGTCATCTCTATATTGGAGATCATACATATATGTTAAAAATAGGTATAATAGGTATAATATATGGTATACAAATATAATAATTTCAAGATTTACCATATGGAAAAATGTGTTTAGGAGATTTTGTAAAGTTTAGGATTGTAAGAAATTTTGATAACAAACACACTAAAAATGTTGAGCTTCATTGTTCTATTTTCCATATACATACGTGTAGAGCAATAATTTCTTAACAATTTGGTTTTTAATAGTGAGTTAAGATTTGTGCTGGTTCAAATATGACGTATTTAAAATCCACATTCATTTAAGCCTTTTGAATTTTTGAATCATAAAATTCTATCTATTAAAATAGATAGAATTCCACCAGCTCCTTTTAATTCAGAATAGTGTAAAAGTGTATAAAAAAAGAGTATCAACCGATTTCAAAAATAGATACTAACAATTCTTAACTAAGTACTTTTATTGCATCCGACGTCCGAGTCTATAAAAATTATCTAAGCTGTTGATTCGCATTGCTACCCAAGGAATCGCTACAAAAAGCAATCGTATAAACTTTTTAAATTTTTTATTTGTCTCTTATCTAATTGCAATAAAAACTTAGCCGCCGAAAACAACATTTTTTCTTTTACCGCCAAATGCAGTTAAACGCCTTTGAGACAATTTTAGTGAACATTATCACTGGTACTTTAGAAAACTTTGCCAAATTTTATATTAAAAATTGTGTCAGCAATAAAACAGTCGAGATATTCATGTACAAACAGATACTTGTATTTACATTGTATACATATACAATTTAATGGTATTGTAACGAAGAAAGAGAATTTTTACTGTGAACAGCCTGAACTAATAAAATTTCATTAGCATCAGGCATTATTACGTTGGCTGGTGTCAGCAATTTAAGTTGAATAAAAGTAACAGCAAATAAAAGAAAAAAAAATATAAATAATAATAAAAATGTATAATAATATTTAAGAAAATTCAAATGACAACCAAATATATGTACAAGCAGAGAGAATACTGGCAGTAAGTGAACTGATTCTCTGTTAGCATAAACTTTGACCCTAAATAATAATCGCCAATTTGCTGACTATGACTGTTGGAAGATTATGACTTTATATATGTGTTTGTATATGTATATGTACACAAAGACAGCTGCAGATGTGTGTAAATTTATTCTTACGAAATGCAAATAACACACAAATAAATTTGCTTCAAGGAAAATTTTATTGTGCTTTTTTTATAAATTTTATGAGTGATGTTGAGCGTAAAAATATCGGTATGTAAGATATATCAAAAATAAAATAACACTAAATAAGCCAAAATAAAATGAATGAATTAAATTAAATAATATTTAAAAAAATAAATTAATGAAATAAAATTAAATTAAATTTAAAAAAATAAAATAAAATAAAATAAAATAAAATAAAATAATATGTAATGAAATAATATAAAATGAAATAAACTAAAATAAAATAAAATTAAATAAAACAAAATAAAATAAAATGAAACAAAATAAAATGAAATAAAATAAAATAAATAAAAAAACAAAATTAAATAAATTTACATAAAATAAAACAAAGTTAAATATAACCCAATTTAACTAAATCACAGTGAAATAAAGTAATAATATACAGAATATTAAAATATAAATTAAAATAAAATGAAATAATAAATAATAGCAAATATTAATTTTAAAGGAAAAATTCAAAATTCAAAACAAATGATTTATGAAGGAAAGAAAAATATTTAATTATTTTAAATTTATTAAGTTAAAAATAAGGAAAAGACAAAAAAAAACAAGAGAAGGCTTCTGGGGTTGAGATTCTATAATTTTTCTACGGTAAGGCATGCGAGTTCCTACTTTATACTGGAACTGCATCAGGACTTTTATCCGGTAATTAACTGTAATTCCAGCAACATATTTTTGCGGCTAGGACAACAAAAAGAAAAAGAAGAAACTCAACCGATATATGTGAACTGGTTATATATTATTAATTTAATAATAAAAATTATTTCAAAATATAATAATTATACGTAAATTTAAAACTTAAATATTTTTTCTTTTGTAATTTACAGCTGTAATTTATATGAAAGGATTAAAAATTCTAAATTGAAATACTACTCTATGAGTTTGGGAATTATTTGAACAAATATTTGAATAAAATCAATAATGACACTTTTGTATTGTCTTAAGCTGGTTATATTTTTCCAGTAGCTTTGTACAAAGAGAACTCTCATTTGTGTCTCAGACAAATTGCTTTTAAGTTATACCCCTTCTCATATTTATATACATTACTGTAAAACCATTCACTTAAATTTCAATTAAAATGAAGCATAGACAGGTAAATATATTTATATGTATACTAACTCTCACCTTTGCACTTCCAGCTGCATTGAATTTGACCTACTTTTTATGAAAACAATTCACACAAGACACTACAGCATGCCGAGACACAAATCATCATTAGTGAGCATACATATGTACATAAGTACGAATGTGCATGTACGTTTGCACAAGCATATATATGTATGTTCTAATTCTCGATAAACTCACACGCAACAGCCATCAGTTAAAGTACGTGTGAGCTTTACTTGACATCACGCAACGGTACTCACTGACTCTCAGTCAGTCAACTTAGCAGTCAGGAAATGTGACTTGCAACTTGACGCATGCTACATGCCACAAGCTATATACACCCACCCACATACATTTAGTAAAATATCTAAATTACCGTCGCTAAGCCATGTGAACTTCTAAAGCAATATTGTTTACTACTCACTTACCCACACACACACAGACACAAGCACGAATGCATATACATACACGTATGTTCTTTCCATATATTCTCTTCCGCCTGCAGCCCCTTCCCAGGCGTATCGATTTCGATTGTAATCTAATTTTATTGATATTGACACAATTTCGCAGATTTCCGGATAAACATAAAAATAAGTTGAAATGTTGCGAATGTGTAATGAGAAAAGAGGAAACAAAGCGAGCAGGAAGAAGAGAAAACACCAACAGCTGCAGCAGCAGCACCAGCGGAAGTAATAAATATAATTGTGTGTGTGTGTATGTGTGTGTGTGTGTACGTGTGTTGTAAGAAAACAATGACTGAAAGTAAGTGAATTGCACTTCTGTGAAATGTTTAATCGAGGTGGGCGCAAGTGGGTCTCATTCAAATCGTTTGTATTTATTATTGTAATTGCAGAGCTGCGAAAGTAGAAGGAACGAAAGCAAAGGAAAAACTTTCACATGAAAGTGCGAAGAAATTTGCATGAAACTTTTTTATTGTTTCAATTATGAAAAGAAAGGAAGGAAGAAAAGCGAGCAAGCGAGTTTTCATTGTTGGTATTTGTCTTAGTAAGAAGTGAGTTACAAGCAGTAGAGTTTCTTTTGTGGTATGGCTTCCTTTAGGAATATGATTTTCATTTGGAATTACTTTTGTTCTGTTTTCAATATGTTTATTCTCTAATTTTAACAATGAGACGGTTTTATTTTTGTCTGCCTAAGGATAATATTAAAGCTTTTCAAAAAAAGAACTCTTCTGAGTTAGCCTAATATTAAAATCCTCAAATGTGTTCATTCCTTTTTTGCACAATTAGCAGGCAGTTGAAAAATAAAGTACCCTCTTGACCAGCAGAAACTTAACCCTCATTATTTCCGTCCAGCTATATAGCGAAAAATATAAGAGAGAGATAAGTAGGTGCCGGGCATTTTATGGATAGCACGCACAAACAATGTCATTGGGTACGCCATATAAGTTATGTCGTTCGTATGGACGATGACACTCCAGCTCTGATGGTTCTCGATGCAATACGGACGACTACCGACGGAATAGAAAACATTTCACTCTGTTGGAAAGATCAGGCGGAGAATGACCTGGATCTTTTCTGCATTCTCAATTGATTCCGATTGGCGTAAGCAGTGCCTAGCCCACACAACCATAAGCAGAACAAATTAGATACAACTTACGATGTCACCAAAGGGAGAGTCTAGCACTTAGCTGGTGTTACCATAACTGAATTTCTACCATCGGTTCTCAAATGTGCTCGACACCCTTTTCAATTTTCTTCCCATTGACCTGTGAGGCTTAAAGCAAGCTCTACTCGCGAATAGGACGTGCTTAACTAAAGTAAAGAGTAAAAACTCCATACCCTGCATTGGCAATCCTTTTTTTTATTGAAATCCCGGTTAAGAGCGATTGGGAAACACACTCACGTTGTAGATATCAGATCTATCTTTGCAGACAACTCGATGATAGAATAGGATGTGAAATTTACTTACCGAATCTTTAAATCAAAATGAGATTTAGACTAATGTATCATTTTGGCGATTCCCAAGTAGAACTTCTTGGAATCGTGGAAATCGTGGAAATATGTAATTGGATTCCTACAACCCAACTACATCAAATGTGGCGATAAAATCCACCTTTCAAAAAATTCTAGAGGAAATACATCACAACGGTGATCTGGGTACCCAGGCAGAAAGACATCCCAGGAAATCGCCAAATTTCTTTTTATTCTTACATAGCTATGGGCTAGTTAACAAAAGCACTTCAGCGATACGATTTAGCCAGTGCAGTTGCTGTCTCTTGATATGTTGAACTATGTGTAATGTCGCCACTTACCTTGTACAGCTCATCATTTCATCGTCTGCATTATTCACCGTTGTCAATGCTCCAAAGACATTTTTCTTTCTCCACAAACTCTCCGTCATGAAGTATAACCGAAATGATGGACAGTTTATATAGTGTAGCTTTATTCTTCGATATTGGACTTTACTCTATATTTACTAACAAGTTCAAAGTGGTCCCAATTGCACAAGTGATTCCGCTTTGGATTTTAAGAGTGATATTGTTGTTGGTGATTTTAATGATTGAAAGGTAGAAGTGATTATCTAGGGTTTCAACTGTCAACAGTGACGTGTGAACCTAGTGGTGAATGTGCTAATTGCTTGTAATATAACAAGAGTTATTGGAACTTGTTCTTGTTCACTACGAGACCCATAACTCTCTCCAGCATCAGATTGAAGAAATTATACGTTAAGAAATTATCTTGCCTGGAATCTCGTTTGGTATCGAACAGCTTGTCAGTCCTAATTTAACCAAATTTTCATCGTCAACAATTCATAAAAATTTATCTCCAAAATTTGAATTATTTTCCCAATATTGTCAACGCAATGAATTCATATATCCACAATTAATTTAACGGCTTATAAGTTTATTAAAATTTATTATCCAATTTAGTTACTCATACGCACTGTCATTTCAACACACCGAAAATGGGGAATGAGAAGTATCAATAAGCAGAATCAAACAATCAGCCAAAAACCATAGAAGCACTTAATGGTAGCAGAAAAAAAAGAAAATAAAATAAAAATACAATAACACGAACTCTACAAATGCTTGTTAATGTGTTTGTGCGCAGATCTCCTCAATTGCTTTGTATTTGTATAATGGTTAGCCAAAGCATTAAACGCACAACGACAAATAAGCCGTGGGAGGTGGTGTTGTTTTGCTATGAGTGTGCTCTTACTCAGCCAGCTTTTAGCGTTGATATCTTTATTTTCAACAAATCTTTGTTTTTGTTTTGTCCAGCGCAATTTTCTACTTCCGCTTTGCCACACAGCGCCTTGCATAATTAATGGAGTTCAATTAGGCGTTAATTGTTTGGGTCGCCATTGTGGGGAAGGGGGGTGCTATGAGGACAATGCCGCTTCAATCTAGCGCCTAAATGAAGAGTAAATAACCAAGTGCCACTAACGAGTCGAAATAGTGTGTATTTAATACCGTTAGTTGAACATTTTATTACACCAAAATATTTGTCAACACACAAAAGAATTTAATGGAAAATGGTACAATTAAGCTACGGTAGTAAAATACAAAACACAAAACAAACACATATTCAGAACACTATAACAAATATTCACAAGCTAATAACCCGCCTACCAAATTTAATCAACTTTTATACCCGTACGCGCGGCTATCCAATCTAAATACGTTCCTACGCGCGTATAAACCGATGGAAAACCAATTTCACAACCACCAGCGCTGCCAAAGGCGGTCAAACCAATCAAATAACTTTTATTGCCATAGTAATAGGTTAGTGGACCGCCAGAGTCGCCATCACAGCTGCCACGTCCGCCAGCGCCACTGGCACAAATATGGTTGCGGCTACGCACCAAACCGGGCAGATAATAGCAGGCGCATTCACCCTGTGCCATTACAGGCGCATCTACATAATACAACAACAAATTGAATTCCATTTTATCCATATCAGCATCACGTGTTAAACCCCAACCGGATGTAGTGACGATTTTGCCCTGCAAAAAAGACTGCGTCATAAAGCGTGGTGCGAGTGGTACGGTCTGTACAGCGCTGGAGAGTTTTGCTGGTGTTGGCAATCGTATGAGACCGATATCATCGCGTCCACCACTGAGTGTGTATTTCTCGTAAACAATTAAATCACTTTCGCTCACATTGTAAACAGCAGCAGAAGTGAATGGATTGGCAAAATCATTCGAGCCCAAAAACACCTTGCCGCGTGTGGACCTGCATTGTGGGTGTATGGAAAATAAATGAAATGCTCTTTAAAGTTTAAACAAAACAGTGACTTACTTGTAAATACAATGTGCAGCGGTAAGCACATAACTCACCGAGATCAGTGTGCCGCCGCATTGATAGATTTTCGGTGCACGCAACAGCAGCAGACCCACTTGATAGGGAAACATATTGGGCTCTGCCAGCTCGCCGCCGGTTATGCGTGTATCCACCGTTCGACTGATGTTGTATTTGGAGCACTGTTGATCCCAAACGAGCCAAGCGAGATCCCAATACCAGAATTCGAAGTCGCCAGCGCCAAAGTAGGTTCTATGCATTTCCTGCACTGAAGTGGTAAATGCAACTGTTGAGGCGCGCAGGCCAATAGTTGCAACAATGAGTAGTGTTAGCGCGAGCTGTGCCATTGCGAGTGGCGGTTAACGTTGCAATGGCAGTGGGCATTAGTTGTGGAAAAAGCTTTTATAGATGTCGAGTGGCAAGCAAATATACACAAATTGCTTTTTGCAAACAACACAAATATTTATATGTATGTGTATGTATGCATTATAATTATATTGTTTGCGATACTAGTCTATTCAACATCAAAAAAAGGTGAAAACCAGCTTCCTTTGTTTTTTGAAAGAAATTATTTCAATAAAAATTAAAATATAGCACATAATTATTTTATTTTCGGTTTCGACTGGTTTTTGTTTTTATATTTTTTTATAAAAATATATGAAAATATTTTGCCAAATCAGTGAAATATTAGAAAAAAATAAGATTCATTTAAAAAGGTTATAGCAGTATGAGTATCAAACCGAAGTCAGTTTAGAGCGCTTACAATGGGAAATATTATTTTAAAGAGAGTTGCCAGCATTTTAAAATTTTTAATTGGAATAACTGATAAACTATCAAAATATTCAAAATATTTAAAATATTAATGTTTTAAATATTTTTGTGCCGGGGTTGCCACCTGTTTTCAATTTTTAAATAAAAAAAAGTAAATGCAAATAAATAAGATATAAAGTGTACTGTGGGAATAAAATGTAGAAATTTAAAAATCCTTATTGCTGGAAATATTTCTGATAAAGGTTGCCACCTATTTCATATTTTATATTTGGATAATAAAGAAAACAAATAGAATATTTGTTGCAAGTATCAGAAGTTGAGCACCAAAGTTAAGAAATTTATAAAGATTTCATGTTGAAATTTTTTTTTGAAACGTGTAAAGAATTCTGTATTCAAATTTAAAACACTTTGATTTAATTTCACTTCTTTATTATTAAATTTTAAAGCACTTAATTGCACTTAGCTTGATAATTTTTTCTTTCTTCATTAATACTATTTTTTGGGAAAGAATAACGGAACGGAGTAGGGTTGCAGGTAAGTGTGTTCAGAGTGGGAGTAAATTCAGGGAGGTGAGTTTTCAGGTAGGGATTCGGTTAAGTATTCGGGTAGGCATTCAAGTAGGAATTCGGGTAAGTATTCAGAAATTTATTTCAATATAACTTTATTTAATATACTGTTGCATAATTCATTTTGCTTATATTTATTTTTTATAAATTTTATTATTTATAGGATGATGAGGTCATCCTCATGCCATAAATACAAAAAAAGAGTGGAAGAGCTTAATAGAGGAAATTGAATTTCATACTTAAACTAGAAATGTTTAAGAAACTGTATTCATTTGAAGTTCACATTTTTTTGCATTATATTATTATTAAATAGCATTTTTCACAGTCATTCGTAAAGCTAGGGTACCAGTCCTGGTCCAACAAATATCTAAATTTATAGAAAATTAATTTTTCTAATTGCAGCCGCCCTTCGGTAAGGAATACCAAGCTCCTCCTAAAAGTACGTCAGCCGTTAGGAGACAGCTTGATATAAATTGTAGATTTGTTGGATAAACATCAAAATGCACACCACAAATTGGAGGAGGAGCTCGCCCTTTTGGACTTTCGGAACTAATCATACTTCTAAATTATTCTTGAATCGATTTTATTAAAACTTTTTGCTAATTGTTCATTATTTATCATCATTTTGATGAGAGTTTCATTAGATTACTATAACTAATGATTCTCAACAAGGGAAGGTTGATAACTTTATCGCGAGCAGTCGCACTTAAGTCGTTAAGTAGGTTATCTGTCTCGTCATATAAGACGCCTATATCGCTTTTTCGAAGCTTAAAAATTTTTTTAAAATTTATTGGAACAAATATATATGTTTCTTTTATTAGGCCCGTGCTTGCAAATAAAAATTTGTTACATCAGGTGGAATATATTGGAACAGTTTAGGAAGTATATTAATATAATATATGGAAATTATGTTTACATAAAATTTTCTTATTAATCTAAATAATTATGAATTACAGTAAAAAAATTTCGTACTAATTTTCTCTACATCAAATGAGTCTTAAACAATTCAAATTCAGGCAGTAAATATTAAAATTCATACTGATCCAAGTTTAAGGTGCTGTGAAACTATAAAGACGGTGAAACTATAAAGACACTTAGCCATTGTGTACCCTGCTACCGCGGGTCAAGAAGCTTTGACTCTAATAGCTTCAAAAGATCATGTGAACTACCAGATATTTATTAAACCTAAACATCTTCGCGAGTTTGTATCAGTACCAAAATTAAATAAATGGCAAATGACAACTGATCGAATTGTCAACGAAAGCTGTACTACTGGGTAAACTATCGAAAGCCTAGCGTGGTCAAATCTACATTAAATTCCTAGTCTACGTATGTCAATATACAATTTAATTGAACCAAAACTATTATTAAAAAGCTTATTGAACTAAATAGAGTATTTTTGAAGTTTAAAAATAAAATACAAAAACAAAATTCTAAGTGCCGAGAAATGGTTATGAGAATTTATTAACGAATTTTTTTAGTTAAAAATTGAATGTCCACATTAATTATCTATAGAATTTAATGTACTTGGTTAGAGGGAAAAAATATATATGTTTATGTTACGAAGGTTTGCAAAAAATAGCAGATAAAAAATGCTATCAGTTAAACTTGATGCGCCTTTAATGTGTTAGTAAATACATTTATAAATTATTAAAGCCAAATTTGTTTAAGCAACCCTTAACAGTGAAACAGCCAACTACAAATGCATTGCATATAAATATACGAGCATATGTACATTCATACATATGTACGTATGTACATACATATGTATATCTGTAGTCGATTGCTTGCTACACGTGACATAATTAAAAGCATCATTGTGTTCATAAATCGTTGGAACGTGTCATATTATTTGTGTTGCCTCAAAATAACAATAATAACAACAACAACATATTACTATACATACAAGCGTACGCTCATAGCATACGCTTCACATGTCGCCAACAGCTGTTGCTTGCTCACTGCAGACAAATTATGTTTTAATACAAACAAACAAATATATAAACACATACACACAAACCAATAAATTTCCCTACTATAAAACGCTATACAGTTCAGCGCAGCGCATTAGCTTTGCCAGTAACATCAGCTAAAATAGCAATAACAATAAAAGTAACTGCGAAAATAAAGCTGTCTCTTCTCTCTGTCCCTCTTGATATGTCGTAAGCCATAAAATAGAGCTTAAAATAACGCTTAATAATCATTAGAATCAATAGAGTTGTATAAAATATGAGCGCTGCTTAGAGGCGTTGCATATTATTATATCGTCCATGCTGCGTGTTGACCGTTAGATGAGCTGATGCTGTCGAACTGAGTCTCACTGAGTAACCATGCTTTGCTTTAAGAAGAATATTTGAATCTTAAACAGAAAAATCAACGCTCGCCAAGATATAGAGTGCACGGAGAACATGGTTTGGGTCTGTCTGGGACTGGGAGTATTTTAGAATTTTTTTGGCAAAATAAGTCAAACTCCAAAATTTGTTAGGTGTTTCAAGCTGTTGTATAAATTCTTCCTATTGAACAGCTCTTCAGCGAACTTCAGAAAAGCTCTACGCTTACGGAGCTTCTTAGAAAAAGTTATGTTGGAGATTCACCTCATTTGGGTATAAAGATCATTTCCAGACAACTACATCACTGAATTGAATGCCAAAGATAAATTACGCCTATAAAGTGCTCCGTAACTAAGACGAACCAAAAAATATTTCCTTAATTAAATGATTAAAAAAATTCTGTTAAAAACACGAATACTTAAAAATCCGAATTTCAATTTCCACATGCAATCTGAGTGCAGCTAAACACATGTTCTCAAGTGACTTTTTCTATGAAAGCTCCGAAAGTTCATTGCGACTTTTGCAAAACTTGTCGGAAAACTTTATAAGCAACGCGATAAAATTTATAAACCTGATCAACATGCAACATGCAATGTTAATAAAATACAACAACAAAAATTACAAAAAAAAAAAGCTTGTAAAAAATCAATATAAACTTTAGAACATTTTTGAAACTTTCTAACTCCAAATTTTTCTCTTCTCTTTTTCTCGTTGACAAGCATTGGGGATACATTATTGCATAACTGTATGCACACGTATGCACAGTTACATAACTACATATGTGCAGGAGTTAAAAAAGCGCAAAGTTTGATGAAATTTCGTCAAAGTTTTAGCGACTTTTATGCACTTTCTACAAGCGACAAGTAAGGAGTTGCAAAGAAAAAAATTATGTGAAATAATAGCATACATATATTTATGTATTTCAGCTGCTACCTTGTGTTTTTCTACCGTTATGCCCGCCACAAAACACCACCACAATTCATATTTAGCAACAAAACAAAGCTTGTCAAGCACGACATGCGAGTAACTTCAACGCATTCAAGCAGACAACAAGCAAAACGAGCAAACTCGCTCACAACATTGCCGCTGGGAATTGTCAAACATGCCACAAATCGCTTGTTGTAAATGCTTCCGCTTATATTCGCATGTGCATTACCTATGTATGTCTGGGTACATAGGAAATGCCTTAACATCAACATAATGGACGTCACATTGAATTATTACGCAAATCATTTGTAACATGGATCCTCCCATCACTCTCACTCTCACTCTCGCTCTCGCGTGCTCGTTTTACTTGTTTTTTATTTGCTTGACAGTATATTCCCCTGATGTTGCTTCGAGGCTTGCATGAGTGACAGACTGACAAAGTGTCATTCCAAATGGTTTGCCGCAATATCTACCGCAGCCGAGAGCTGCAAACAATAACAAACGGCTGCAGCAGCTACAAGTTAAAACCACAGAGAAACAAAGGAACTGTTCAAAAATGGTATGAATTTATTACTATAGCTTCCTGAACTAGCCCGAAATGTACCAGATTGCTCCCAGTTTCCGAAATACTACTAGTTAATTCAACTAAATATATTATTTTTGTGTTTTGTTTTTATATTATTTATAGAATTTTGCAATCAAGAGCATAAAGAAAGTCTAAAAATAAAAAAACGATGAAAGAAAATTATAAACGACTTTTTTATGATTTAAACTAAAGGCAGCACATTTATTCTTCACATCTAAATTTATAATAAGCAGCAGCTGCTGCAACGAGAACCGCAATTAAACAAATTGAGTGGTCAAAAGAGATGCTAGTTTACTTCTTTTTGGACTAGTCCAAAGTAAACGAGATTGCTAACAGTTTAAAAAATAGTAGTTAATATAGCCTAAATCCTTTAATTAAATTTTTTTTCGAAGAAACCATTTATTTTCAGTCAGAAGTGAACTAGTTCATTTCTTTGTACATTTTGAACTATTATGAAACTAGTTTATTTCTAATTAAAATCTGGCAATTGCCATTTTGCATAAGATTTCCGTGCTAAAAATGTCCGTAGCTAGTAAAAAATTAAATTTAGCTGACTTGAAATGGTTCCTTGGCATACTAGTTTCGCAGTAGTTAGTAGTTTATAACTAGTTAATTCCACAACAGTGTATATATATATGTGCATACTTTTCCGCAAAAGCATCAGCGCAATAGAGCTTCAACTATTGAAAATTCGGCTGTCAACCCACAACACACAATACATACTAACTACATACATACACATATGTATGTATGTATATACATATATACTCACACAATCTTTTGTGTCACATTGCTCACTTCCTTTTATTTTCCATTCTCCTCATTTGCCACGAATTCATCAACAAATGCGCTATGGGTCGTCTGCTTTGGACAGACATCATTAATTTTGGTCAACGAAGTTTTCATCACAATTTAACGCATCCTCCATCATTTCGGTCAGCTTTTTTTATTATCTGAAGCATTGTGTGAATTTGGATTTCGAGGATTGGATTGTACGCTGATGGTGTAATGACAATAAGTACATACAACAATAGTTGGTCGTTGCAATGTCAGGATGATGCTTAATAGACGTAGTTGAAATCCATAAGCACCGGCTGACAGGCATTAAGTGCGGTCACTCATTTCAGCGGGTGTGTACGAAGTGTGTGTGTGTGTGTTTACTGTGGTGTACTTGTGAGTGTGTGAGTGCTTGGCGCAGAATTTTTGTGCACTCAGCGTAACTGACACAAAAGATTTCGAAGAAATGGAAAGCTATTGTTCCGCAAAAAAATCAGCGATTTTAAGAAATGAAAAAAACAACAAAAATGGTATGACATGAGGCAGCAAACGAACGGTAGTAGTAATAAATAATGGTATGAATGAAGGAAGATTGATGCGCCATTTTGCTTTTCGAGTAATTAAAATTTAGTGCAAGAAATGCTAAATTCTCGAAACTCAATGCAGTATCGAGACGTGAATTATGAATGAATATTTGGCTAATCTGATGAAGAGGTTTCTCTACTCCGTTTTCTACCATAGTAAAAACCTTCCGAATTATGTGAAATATGCATCGTCTTGCTCGATAGCCCGCCAGGCGAGTAAATTTAAAGATTTTACACGTTTATAAAGTGAGACGCTTGCTTCAAGACCGACACCCGCTCGCAGACGCACCTCTTGTGAACAGACGCTGCAATTAGACTTCAGCGGACCCTTAAACCGAATAAGTCGGAAAGGCCCCAATGAAGCTTCCTCTCTCATTAGCCGTGACCCAAGGCTCCACACGGGTTGGTTACCGTATCTTGCATACCCAGAAGCTTGACTACACCCCATTACACCCTAAACCGGCTGGAGCTGACGGCCTACCGGCAGAACTATTCAAACATGGTGATGAAGAGCTGAGGCATCAGCTACTTTGCAGAATATGGTCGGACGAAAGCATGCCCGACGATTGGAATTTAAGTGTGCTCTGCCCAATCCATAAAAAAGGGGATCCCAGAGTCTACGCTAATTATCGTGGGATGGATACGAATACTCCAGCTTTGAAAGTTTTCTATGCAGTTTCCGTCGGTGGAAGCAAAGGAAAAGCAAGACTTCCACTCCGTTGGAAGGACCTGGTAGAGAAGGACCTGGCTGTACTTGATATTTCCAATTGGCGCCACACAGCAAAAAGAAGAAACGAATGGCGCAATGCTGTTAAGTCGATTAAAATCGCGAAAGCGGTGTCTACGCCAGTAGAGTAAGTAAGTAAGTAAGACTCGAGGATGTGCCTGCCTGATAAACGCTATTTTTATTTGCATATTTTCTCTTTGTTGGTGCCTATCTTTGACGTCAATTATGTTTTTAGTGTAAAATATCATTTTTATAACACCATCTATCGTAATCCAATCGCACTTGTAGAAAGCCATCTGTTGCAAAAATATCGGAGTATCATTTACAAGACCAATATATGAATTTATCTGAATGTACATAACTGATTGGGGGCCGCGCTAGCCGAGTGGTTAGCATTGCGTACTGACATTTGGAAGGCTCGGGTTCAAATCTCGGTGCCACCAACATCCAAAAGTTATGATTTTCTAAATGCGGTCGCCCCTCGGCATAGAATGTCCACCCTTCCGAGTGTATTTCGGACACAGCAAAAATAAAGCTCCTCGTAAAAAAACCACAGCCGTTCGGAGGCGGCTTAGTATAAACTATAGGTCCCTCCATTTGTTGGAAAAACATCAAGACGCAAAACCACAAATTGGAGGAAGAGCTCGGCCGAAAATCGCTTCAGCAGTTACAAAACGCCAATAGTATATACCTATATACTTTAGCTACCTGCTCTAGTTACATCATGCAATGAAAATTATTCGAAATCTGTTCCATTATGTCTTCATCGCCATTTTAATGAAGATTTTCTTGCGAAAACAAAGACACATCATTTCTTAAGGCACTATTGTTGTGCAGCAACATGCAACTGATTTCCTTTATTACATCAAGGTAGGAAGCAGCAATTGTTTCAATACACAGTTTAAGGTGCGATTACTCAAGTGTACTTAAGGAACGATGTGTGTAAGTACTAATAGATTTAAATGTGTAAGAAAAATATTATCAATTTAATTGTCAAACTTTTCCAACTCAGCATGGCTTTTTCGTTTTTAATTATATCCGAAATCTTAGAATAAAATAAAAATTTTATGATATTTTTCAATTTATTTTCACATAATCCAAAAAGATCTATTTCGCTGTTATCAGAAAAAATAATTATTTCTTTTAATAACGCTTATTAAGCGTATCATTGATTTTACTTTCTTAATTGGAGTTTTCTTTCCACACTTAAGCCTCCCTATGTGAGGGAACAATTGCACCATTAGAATTGTTTTTCGCTGTGCTTCTCTATAGTTATACTTACATACACGTATACTCGTATTTCCTTGCAGTCACGATAAGGTTTCTTCGCTGCTCTTCTCTTTTTTCCTCTCCCTCAGATACAATAAGACGCATTTCTTAGTTTTCAATATTATTGTGCCACCTCGAATTGCTTCCTTTGTTGCATATCCTACTTCATACCGTTCGCATGCCGCACTCTTTGTTTCATTATTCTTGCAGCATCCACATTTATACTTATTTCAATTTCATTTTTGTATGTTTTGTAATTTTAATTAAGCGAAATATTTTGCAAATACTTTGACTCGAACATTGTTTGCCATTTCGTATTTCAATTCTCAATTTAATAAAATAAAAGGCGAAACGTAAAGTAAAACATTTTTGATCTGGTTGATAATATTATCCAAAGAAACAGTTACAGTGATGGACTACCCAAAAAAAGAAAACAATTGATTAAAATTTTCAGGGAAAAATCCGACTTCTACCCATGGTTAAGAAGAATAAAAAGAAGAAGTATTGGTTCTGCTCATCTAATACTCGAATCTTTAATTTCCGCCCGACACTTACTATTGATGTCTCATGAAACAAAAGTTGTTGCTCCTAATCTTTGATTCTCTGTTTATTAGAACTGAGTAAGCTTAAATAAAAAGTTAAGTTCCTTTATTGTAAAAACTCTCACTGGCAAGGAGAGTCTCTTACGTTACTTCCCAGGGCATAGAGAGAGCTTTTAACAGTATTTTCTCTCTCAGATGCTGACAAATTTGTCTTCGAGGGCTTAATTGTAAACACACCACTTTGGGATATTATAAATCGGATTGTAACTGTCAATCTAAGAGGGTATCAGGAGTCTGCTTTCATAGGCGAAGTACTCTCTTTTATGCTTCAGGCATCCAAGAAAAGCCGTCAACTCTTATGGTGTTAACTTAAGTTCGAGAAGCAAAGGCCTATGCTTTTTATGGAGTAACAGCACCAGCTCTCCTTCAGCTAAGAAAGATAAATCCATAGAGCAGTCCATGATTTGGGGACTTAAAAATCTTCGAAAACTACATTTTCATCCCAAGAAGCTGTTCATTTCTATTTAAAATGTATTTAAAGGATACTCCAATAAATATCGCTAAGATATGTGTGGATGGTTTGAAGCACAAAAATGCCACCTTTGTGGCTGTCTTTGGGGAACGTCGCCGATCTCCAACGGAGATCAGAAGAGGTAACACTCTTAAAGAGAGTACAAGTCACTACCTGATAAGACCTAAAGAAAAAAAATCAGCAGAAATCGCAAAAATGTTGAAGAGGAAGAAACGGCCATTCATATCTTTTTGCGACCGCCAACTTTGGCAGAGCTATGCTTCAATTTCTAGCAGTAACATTCCATGGAAATTTATCTGAGATATCAAAAGTCAATAAAAAATCTGATTAAGTTTGTAAGAGAAACAAACTAATTGAATCAACATAACGGCCGCCTAAGTGTTTTGAGAACACTACACATATACCTACCTAACCTCTCTAAAATAATCTATTTTTCATCATTAGTAATGATTCTTTTTAGAAACACATCTTAAAAAGTATTATGAATTTTTTCTGTTTTTTGTTCAGTCCCCTTTGGTATAACGAAAAAGTCCATCATCTTTTCTTGAACTCACCTTCCCCGACATTATCTGCATACAATAAAAAAAACAATATATAATATATAATATATAAATGAGTAAAAGTCTACATATTTAAGTGGCTCCATTGTCATAGAGTAGCGCTGACATTGTAAGATAAATTTTTCATAAATGTCCAAGGAACGCGTCAGCAAGTAAAAGGAACAAAAGGCGGCGAATGATATAATATATGAAAACGAGACACTAATATCACTTGAACCCACAAGCGTTATTATCTACAGCCGCAGGGTAAACCAAACATAATAAAGCGTGATGAAAATATGCAAGAATATGAAAATCCTTTTTCGGTCACAGGCCACATAGATATACTCGTACACACAACCGTAGTTATTTATGCATTGCATATATTATTATTTAGTCTGTAGTCAAGACGAAGAAGACATAGTTGACGACAGCAAGAATTTTTCAATAAATATCCAAAGCAATAACTTGGTATATTGACAAAGGTTGCGTTTTTCAGTATTTACACAAACATACAGACATATACAAAATAAATGACAAAATATTGCTTATGCGTACATACCTATATAGAAACTTTGTTGTTATGCCATACGTTTTGGAATAATAGTGCTGAGCTTAAGAAGCTGCCAGTTACTGGCTGTTATGAAAGCGGTTCAACTGTCAAACCTGCTTATGTCGATATTAGTTGTTAGTAGCGTTGGCTGGAAAAAGTATAGAAGTGTACATAAATATACACATACACACACATACATGCACATGCGTATGCAAATAAGTATCATAAGCTTTACAGTATTGTAAATTCCTAAACAGCAATAATGCACGCAAAAGGTTTCTAGGCAACAAAAATCATATCTCTCTCGGCTTACCAACTTTCCACACCACTGCTGCCGCCGCCGCCGCCGTCGCTTAAGCTCTTGAAATATTCCATTTGAACACCCACCCAACAAAGCCAAAGGCAATGTTAACCCAATATTGGTTTTCTGCACAAATCTGGCAACAAAAATTTTTTTAGCAACAACAATAGCAACAGCAACAACATTGTCAATGAGAAATTGTTTGTGTGCGTGCTTGCAAAGAGGACATTAACTTTTATATGCTCGGATCATTGAAAGCCATTATTAAAAGCGCATGTCAATTGTAGATTTTTGCTTTGTTGGAGGGAAAAAATGCTAAAAATCTTTAGCATTTGAATAGATATTGATAAAATTATCCCTTTCGAGTGACCGAAAATGTGGGAAATGTGTTTTAAGCAATGCAATCCACCATTGCCATTTAACCGATTGCGTCGCACTACAACAACGGTGTGTCTGTATATATGTATTGCGTATATATGAACTCTCTGGCTAACAAAGGCTGCTGCTTTGGAGCTTAAGGATTTCGTCGTAGCTGTTTGTGGAAAATTGCTCGTTTTAACGCTTCATCTGCCCGGCCCTCTTGCTTGGGGCGGAGTATTGGCTTTAGGTATGTGCAATGAAGAAAAAATTAAATAAATAAAAATAAAATCCTTTTAGCTTGCCTCTCTTCAAGGTTAGTATATACGTGTATGTATGTGGAAATAAATGTGAAGATGCCCCAGCTCATTCTCATTCAAACGCGAAATTGAAGGATTTATGACAGTGAAGTGCGCAGTTCGCGCTTGGAAATAGCTTTTATTAGAATTGCGAATTTGCCCATATCCTCGAGTTAAAAATTGGCAATATGGAAATTTACACTTTGCACGCTTGGTTGCTTTGTTCTTTTATAGACTGCAAAGCTTTAAATTCTCCTTTTTTTTAGATTATTTCCTTTTATTGCGTTGTTGTTGCTTTATTGCCGCATTGATGCACCGATGCATAGAAAATGAATTTGAACAAGAATGCCAGACTTTGACAAACAATTAATAGCTACGTAGACAAAAAATGCTGCATGCAATTTGTGCCGCATATATATACATTTTTTCTAGAACAGTATTTAGTTTTAAAAAGTTCATAATTTTTCAAAATTTTTTTGCCGAAAAAAAAGTGTGTGCAAAAGCATAAAAGAAATAAATCTAAATAAATTGTTTAATATTTGAAAAAAATCGATCTAAAATTTCGGTTAATTGCAAATTTTTCTTTCTACTTTGATAAAATTATTTTTTTGTTTTTTTTTTTTTTGGTAAAAATAAATATTAAAATTAAAAATAAGTAATATAAAGAAGTTATTAACAACATATAAAAAACTATATTAAGAAAAAAAGTATAATATTTAATAATAATAACCAAAGAAATTTATGGATATAAAAATTAAAATTTTGAAATTTTTTTTACACATATAGTTGATTCTAACCAAACTAATAAATTTTATATTAATTTAAAAAATGAAAAAAATGCAATTAAAAAATTTAAGTTTTGAAATTCTGTTGATATTTCTAGTGGTTTTTAATGAAGTAATTAAGCTAACCCTGAAAATATTTATTTGTTGAAAAATCACTCGGAAATCATATAAATCAAAAGTTTTAAGAAAGAACTATAGAAAAAAAAAATTAACTAATTAACTGTTGAATTATACTAAGAAAATATGTTTCTTTTAAAATTTTATTAAAAAAATGTCTTATAAATTTTTAATTTATTTTTTTATGGTCGAAAAATAGTATTAATTAAAAAGGTTTGGAAAATAAAATACAATACTTTTCTAACTATCTGCATAATTAATTTCTAACTACTATCCATTACCTTAAACTTGAAGAGCTTAATTATAACAAATTTACATATAACAAACATAAAAAAAAAATGAAAATAAAAATATTCGGCTTTTTAATTTTTTTGACTATTGTCGTATAATTTTAATAAATTTCAAATAAACTTTACACTGTTAAAATATTAATACGTGAAATTAAAGAAACATTCCATTTCACTTCATACTCAATACCTAAACACTGTGCGGCGCAAGCCAACAATGCAGCACATTGCCAAATAGCCTCCATGCTCCAAGTAATCAAATCGACCAAATATCAAATATTGAATCTTTACGATTTTCATTGCCTTGCCAATGTCATGCATGAGGCGTACCCATAGGTTGTAGAGAGTTCGAAGCGGAAAGGTCAGAAAAAATTCATGAAAAATTTCTGTAAAATTTATTGGATTTTATGATTTTTCATTTGCAATGCATGCGTGAGCTCTCCAAGTAAGTGTGTGGCATGCATAGACAGACTCATGTACATATTTTGAATTTTTGCAAGCACAAAAAATGAAAAAGGAGTTATGTAGAAAAAACCCATCTTCAATTATTAAATGGGAACACGGTATTGGATTGAAGAAAGTATATAGTAGAAAAAATTTACAAAAAAGAGCTTTTAGTATTTATCCCCTTGAAATTTCAGATATTTCTTTTAACTTTTTATTGGATTAAATTATTTTAAAACTCAAACAAAACACAACGTTCCATTCTAATTCACATCTATTTGCCAAATGTCTGCACATAGAACACAAATCGAAGCATAGTTTTAGGCAATTTATGCATTTGAATTAATAACAACTGCAGCAAACGATTTGGCTGCAAAACTTCAAAGTCATAACAGCAATATAGTAACAAATTTGAAATCACAAAATAGAAGAAAAAAACAAATTTCCAGAAAATGTCTTCAGCAGAAAACTACTAGTACATGTGAGTGCGGAAAAAAAACAATTTTTTTAACTTTTGTAAACATTTTCTGATTGCAAATTTTTCTAGCATGTCAGTGGCAATGTTAAAAGGAAGAAATTAATATCAATGTCTGAAAATATAAAAATAAAATATTTTTATTGGCATACTGTACACTCTGGCGACTATAGAGTACGCATACAAATGCTGATAACAATAGACGTGTACTTCATATACCACTTCAAACAATATATTATAATACAGAAACGTGCGACAGATTGTCAACAAAACGCACTTAAATTTTACTAGATAAGACTATGCCAACAGGAAATTCGTTATCACTTTTAGGAGCAATTCGGTAGTGACTTTTTCTAGAAAAATGGTAAAACCAATCACAAAACTGTCAGAAAAGCTTTTTTAGAACGTAATGTCATGTTTCTAACGGACCTCGATCGGACTTATACAAACCGAAATAAAGATAAATAACACCATATATTGGAAAAATAATGAAATAATTTCTACTACAACTAATACTTCATTTTATTTTTCATTATTATGTAATTTTTTCAAGATTTCCAAAAAATATATGGTCTGAGACAGTTCCATAAAACTAAAAAACCCAAAAAAAAGTAATAATTTCACTTAATTTTATTTAATGTGATTTTTTTATTTTATTTTATTTTATGTAATTTTATTTTATTTTATTTTGTTTTATTTTATTTTATGTCATTTTATTTTATTTTATTAAAGTATAGAAATACCTATGGAGTTGTAGTGCGAAAGCAAGGCCTTTTATAATTACGCTGGGAAAGTACCGTTAGTACTTAACGCTTTCATTCACAAATATCAGTTAGTAGATGTTGATTTGATAAAAAATTAACTATTTTAATAACCAAATTTTTTAAAATTTCAATACACGTGCCATGATGTATTGACGTCGCACTGGCTATCGGTAGCCGATATAAGGTACCAGATAAAGGGAGAGTACATACATACGAGTATATATAAATGTTAAATGTAGGATTATTCATTTGAAAAATATTGAGACATAAATCGACATATTATGTTTGATCTTAAGTCGATGGTGTGCCGCTCTTATCAATTTATGACAGACGATATTCCGTTGTGCTGATTTTTTCAAATCGCATTTTTATTTGCAAAAGAACTCTGTTATCAATGAGAAATTATTATTAATATTTATACCAGTTTTATTTATATATATATGGTTGTTTTCGACATTTGTAGGCCACCCTGGTGTACTGCACGAAATCTTACTTAAATTATTGGATCCCAAAATTATTTCGATTCTTTAAGTCTTTACTTTTTCTGTATGAAGTCATTCTCGAAGTTTTACTATCCTTAGAATTGAGCCTTAGAGTTAAATATTGCACAAAAAACCGTTTTGGTCATTCGAATAAGACTGGATACGAGAAGAAAAAATTAAACCATTTAAGTTTATGCAAAAATAATGGATTTCTTTTTACTACACCTAATATTTTTGTATATTCTATTTTTGATAACTTTTTTTAATATATGTGGCCTGATAATATATTAAGATTTTGGAATGTAGATAATGGTGTTCATAAATATATATATATTATTTAAGAAAATATATGTTACTATTGTAATATATATTATAATTTGCTTTTAATAGTAGATTCGTAAAAAATTGTGAAGAAACTCAAAAAAAGAATAACGCATGAGAGAAAAAGGTTCCAATACAAAATTTAAAAGAAATAACAATATTGAGGAGAGAATATCATAAAGTTGGTTACATATATTGATGCATAATTTATAATGATTTTAATGCTGAAATATTATTCTTAGCCCTTATTAAAAAGAAAATTCTCAGTTTCCACAAAGCCATAATTTATGACCAGGCATATATTCTCAGAATAACTAACGGCCGAATATTAATTGAGACATTAAATAAATTAAAAAGAATTAAAAGTAGCAGAAAAACAAATAAAATGAAGGCATCACTTCCACTTGCACACACTTTACACATCATTTTGCACTCTACGACTATGTATATTAAGTATGAGGCCAGGAAGCATTTTTCCAAACGTTCCATAGTCACTACATACACGTACAGACGAGTATGTACATATCCCTACTAAGTGCTCGCATTAATTTCACCATTCACATTTTGCACACTTCATAAATCGGGCCACATCAATATTGCTGACTTTTGCTGACTGTTGACTTTTATTTGGCTGACTGACTCTCTGCCAGAGGAGCTACTTCCGAAAGCTACTTCACTCTTTTAGTCTGGTAATGGAATTACAAAGTTGCAATGCCATAGAATTAACTGTTTGTTTGAGTGTTCAACTGTTCGTCTGTTTGTATTTGTGATGTGATGAGATTATCATAATTAATTATGTTACCATGAAACCGATAATTAAGCTGATTGGTTTGGCTTTAGTTAGCTTTTCATACTGTGTGTGTGTGTGTGTGTGTGTTAGTGGCAATAAAGCTAATCCAATTACATTAAATGTATGTATGGCAAACGAAGTGTTAGTAGCATACAAGTGAAAGCGATACAAATTTGGTTTAACTTAGTATGTATGTGTGTATAGATATATATGTACTTACAAGAAGTGAAATGTTTCAATGTTTATAAGTTATGATGAATACAGATATGTATATCTGAAAGCGCTTTCATAAGGTCTCAATTTAATTGAGTCAATTTTGCGGTTGTTCGTTATGAATCTTTTGCTGTACAAGAAGTAGATATAGAAAATGAGAAAAAAGTCAAAAAATTTAATTGAAAAAATGTTTATTAAAATTCTGTGGAATTTTAGATTTTAAATTATGTATTAGGAAGTCACAGAGGCATAGGTGAAGGTGGAGAAGTTCACTAATACCAGAAAGATTTTTTTCTGCCCATGATTTCACAAAGTATCCTCTGAGTACTTAATAAACAAATACTAGGGGACCAGCAAGAGTAAGTTTTCAAAGAATATAAATTATACAAGGGCTTTGGATCGCTCTACGTGGAAAGTGTGTTAATCTTTGAGTGACTTAATGATCAAATTTGAGAGCAGTCAACTTAAATGGTGGGACACTCACTTTAGGAAGAGGGTAGTTTGTGTAGATTGGTACCCCCAGTAAATCTTAAATGCGAGGGATGCGGAGAGAAATAAAAAAGTTATTTTCACAGCCATCGGTCATTTTAAGTAGAGCAAATTTGGCGATAACCATCAGTTCCGTCAAAAAAAAATATGCGATTCAATAACTGTTCGGAAAACTTGGTATATTTTTGAATATCAGTTTGAGCAAAGAAACGCATTTGGTCTAAGGTAAAGGTATGGTTCCTAGTAACACCTAACGTAAAGACATAAACGTTTAATGAGCTACCAAATTTGCCTCTGTACGGGAAGACCCACTACAAAGTTGAGCATGATCGTGATTTGCGGAAGTTGTCACCCATATTTCAAATATATTTAGTCTTCGAGGCTCTATTGTTAAGCTGGAATAGTAAGCCTCTGTGAATGTGTAGAAAATTTAAATTGTACATAAAGACAAGGAATTCAAT
The DNA here is from genome assembly GCA_037013455.1 of Ceratitis rosa. NCBI lineage: Eukaryota > Metazoa > Arthropoda > Insecta > Diptera > Tephritidae > Ceratitis > Ceratitis rosa. Next base: position 8,233,613 of record JAWMAG010000031.1, on the reverse strand, counting down.
ATACCATGTGTGTAAGTCATCTAGCCATTTTCGTACATCTTCGTAACAAGAAAAGCGCTGCTCAGCAAGTGCGTGTCCCATCGAGGCAAACAAATAGTCATCGGATGGGGAAAGGTACGGTGAGTAAGTCGCTTGCTGAAGAATCCCCCAACGGAACGACTCTATCGTTTCCTAGACCTATTTTGCTTTGTGTGCAGCAAAATCATCTTGTGTTGTCTTTGTTGGAATTTTGGTCGTTTTTCACTCAAAACTCGATCCAAATTGGTCATTTGTTGTCGATAGCGTTGAGTATTGACAGTCTCCTCAGGCTTCAGCAGCTCGTAGTAAGTTACGCCCTTCTGATCCCACCAAACAGACAGCTTTTTCTTTCGTCCATAGCGGTTTTGGTCTTGCCGTCGATGTTGATGGTTCACCTAGAGTAACCCATGACTTATTGCGCTTAGGATTCTAAAAATATTTCCACTTTTCATCACCAGTCACAATTCGATGCGATTCAGCTGCGGTTTTCTTCAGGTGAAAACAGAAAAGTAGTGCTGTCGGCGAATCGTACTCGACTTGTTTATCTCTAACCAACTAATACTACTGACTGAAACTCGTTCTATTGTGAGTTGGAAGTCTTTGTCGCATAACAATACAATAACAAGACACCGCTGACGTGATGTGTCGGTAACTGTATCGACATCTAGCGCAATATACCTGGTATAAGGCTTCAACTGTTATTTGCAGCTGAATATTTCCTACTCTCTGAGCGACTATTCCGCACTTTATGGTCTTAAAGATACTTCAACTGAAGTGTCTAAAAATTCAATCTAAAGCAATAACCTAAGACTAGAGTACAGCTTCGAAAGTTTATCACATAGAAACTATTGGTGGAAGCAGAACGAGAGTACAGCAAACAGCGGGAAAAGGAAACGACTGGTGTGGCTACGCGAATAAAGAAAATAAGATGTAGACCAGTTATCGCATTCGCAACTCGGATCCCATCTCACTGTTGACAGTCATAACTTTGAAATCCTAGATAACTTCGTCTATCAACAACGCAGAATCTCTCTTGCCAAAAGGTGCTACTTCGGACTGAGTAGGTAATAGAAAAGTAAAGTCGTCGCTCGGCGAACGAAAACAAAACTCCACAAGTCGCTCATCACTCCGGTCCTACTATATGGCGCAGAGGTCAAGTGGTCCGGATGGATAAGAATACTCCAGCTTTGAAAGTTTTCGATGCACTACCCCGCCGATGGAAGCAGAGGAACGGGAAGGTCCCCATTCCGTTAGAAGGATCAGGTGGAGAGTGACCTGGCTGAACAGCAAAAAGAAGAAACGAATGTCGCAATGTTGCTAAATCAGCTATTATTGCGTAAGCGGTGTCTATGCCAGTAAAGTAAGTAGGTAAGTAAGAGAAGTACCATAAGTTAGTGATGGATGTTCAAAGGTCATATCCGTTAAAAGCGGTCATTTCTTCTATGCGTGTTCTATGGTTTTCACTTTTCTCTCCACGGTTTTTTAGAATTACATCCAAGGAACAAACGTATCTTCCAATACCAAGTCTTCTTGAATTCAGTGCAATTATTAGTTCTTAAAATGTCGAAAGAAAGACAAATACAAATGCTAATATGTAGTACAAACAACTATATGTTCAAGTGTAAAGCTTTCATGGCACTCACGTGTATGTACATGGTTTTGGCAGCTCATCGCGCATTTGTTCCATCAACCAAACTATTGTGCTTACACTTGAGCAAAAAAATAAACTTTCACTAAAACTTTAATGGTTTGGGCTCTCTTGACGTTGCACATATAAATGTTCTTCGTTCACATATATTGTATATACACACGCACACACGCATGTATGGGTTCATACATATTTATAAGCTACTGTTGGGAGGAGCTTTCAAGTGTTGGTTGTCGCACACAGATTCGCGTTCATTTTTCGCATATCACGAATAGTATATCGCAACTCCATCACTTCTGCACCTCCCCTTCCACCTATTGCCTAAATTAGCTTTTTGCTTTTTGTCTGTCTTAATTTCTACTTGTTTTTGGCATATCACATTATTACTGGTAACGAGATAATTGTATAATGAAATATAAACAACACCAACAATATACAAACAAAAAAAAAATAAGGAGAGATGTACAACAATAAATACTGACAGCAGCTGCTGCTACCACACCCCAAATGACTTTATTTTAACCAAACCTAGTACTTGCCACCAACAACAACTTCAGTGCAGTTAATTCTTACCGCCGGTGCTGCTGTTGCTGCTGCTGTTACTGCTGCCGAGCTGTCAAGTTAGCACATCCTTCATTTCATTCTCAATGACTTGTCTTTTTCTGACTTCTAATTTACTTTTTTGCTCTTTAGATTTTGGCGCTCTTGTCAAGTACGGTGTGTATGTATATGCTTCTCCCGGCAAGTACAAGCAAACATTAAATACACATTCGTGTGTGAGTGTGAATGTGTGTTCAAAGTGTGTATGGCTTATACTTGTCGCCTTGCTTACCCAGCAGTAAAATATCGAAGTGGTTACAAAGAGTTCTAGTTTGGAACTAGAAAATTTTAGGTAAATCTAGTCGAAAAGTACCTAACTGGTATCAACTAAAACAATGAACAAGATCCTTTCATTTCAGGATTAAATATCAAATGGATTTTCGATGTCAATGGTTATTTAAATATATGTATGGGAAATACCAAATTTCACGCTCTTATTGTAGATTACTTTTTGGCAGATTTTTCACCCAAAACTTATATCTTCAAAAGTCTGTTATATGGAGGCCGTTCTGGCCGGTTCCGACAAATGATTGATAAGTACTGTGCAATAATGCATCTGCCGAGTTAAACTGCTTACAAACAGACGAACCGGCTAAATCGATTCAGCTCGTCATTCTCTTCATAACGCCGTAAATTTCGATGTATAGATTTCTTTGAAATTGATCTCATTCGTTTGAACTAGTATGATACCAGTATATTTGTGACAAAAATCTGATTATTACCACTTTGTAAGAAACTTTCGTGGCGAAACACTAGTGCTGGTGTGGAAAAATTACAATTCGCTGACTAGTTGCTTGGCAAACTGGTTACAAAGTAGTTTTAACTAGGTTCAAAGATTGTACAATGGGGATTTTATTAACGTAAAGATATGTATATATATACAATGGAGTTATTAAGTTGTACTTGTATGCGTGTTTTGCTCTTTTCACTCACATATGAGTTTTGTTTTTTGTTTTTTTTTTTTTTCTTTTCTTGATGTTTTCTTGGCACTTTGATGGTTGTTATACTCCAACTGAAAGTACCTTGTCATGGCCATTTGGTATGGTTTAACTTTTTTCTTTTTCTACTTCTACTTGACAGCTGTTTGATTGGCAGTACGAGTTAAGTGCATTAAGTGCCACTGTACCTCGACAGACTAGAAATATAGCGGTTTTTCTTTACACCTACACACTTGTAAGGAAGATTATTTACACTTAAAGGTATGCGTTCGGTTTGAAGATTTTCTGAATCCTTTAAGGAAGATAACTAAACAAACTTGTAGCACTTAAACTATAAGAGTAAATTTGGTATAAAATGGTCCAGTTTGTACTAAAGCAGCCAAGCAGTCGGCAGTATGTAAGGAAGTTATTCAGCTTAGTGGCGACCGGATAGAGTTAATTAAATCAAAACAAAATGCAAAGTATAGAAGTGGTTAAGACGACGAACAAACATTGTTGCCCACAAAAACAAGAATTTGGTTTTTGGAGTTTGAATTCTGCTAACTATCTTTTCAAACCCGACCCCGTATCTTCAATTTTCATCCTACCACCACTATGGACTACACACCGCCTACGTCCGTCTGAATACCAATTCATTAAAATTCATTATTAATCGTTCACGCATTTATTAATATAATCCTTTCTCGTCAACACATTTTCTTAGTAAGAAACACCAGAGTTCTCCTTGATCCAGTCCAAGTAGCTGGTGACACGTACAAAACCAGCTGGAGCACCAGATTCGCAACCACTCGATGACACGAATGAGGTAACACCAATAAGAACACCATTCAAAGCCAATGGGCCACCGGAGTCACCACTGCAAGTGGAGGTACCAGAAGGAGTGGCAGTGCAAATAGTCTTCGAAGTGATGGTGAGTGAACCGTAAGTCTTAGCGCAGACAGAGTTAGCAATCACTGTCAAACCGACATATTGCAATTTGGAGGAAACACTGGTAGCGCTGTCGCTAACGAGACCCCAACCGGAAGCAATAGCGGTTTCGCCAGCGTAAGTCGAGTAGGATGAGGAAATTTTAGGCAATTCAATCACATTGATGTAAGCGCTCAGAGATACAGCTGGGATCTGAATGAGAGAAATATCGTTGGACAAGAGAATTGAGTTGTAGCTCTTGTGTTGAACAAAGCTGCTGCTTTGTACGCTGTATGTGGCCTTGGGGCTTGTGCGTTTAGTAGCACCGAGGTAAACAGTGGCACCTGTGGCACTACAATTTGAAAATAAATGCAAGTTCTTTAGTGACAATTTTAAATTTAACACAGTAAAGTGAAACACTCACCCGCTGGTGCAGTGAGCAGCAGTCAAAACCCATTTGTTGCTAATCAAAGAACCACCGCACCACCAACTGCCGCTGCTGCTGGCGAAACTCAAACCAACCTGGTAGGGGAATTGTCCTTCGCTTGCATCATTACCATTGGTAATACGACCTTCGAGACCCTCGCGTTGAACAAGGACTGCAGGTAAGTTGCGTGGATGTATGGGTTCTCCTGCCCCTATGGGTGAGCTGAGGAGACCAGCAGAGGTTGAAGCCACGAGCAATGCCAAAACAACGAACACTTTCATTTTGTTAAAGTACTGAAATACCTATGAAGTTGTAGTGCGAAAGAAAGACCTTATATACTTACGCTGCGAAAGTACCGTTAGTACTTAACGCTTTCATTCACAAATATCAGTTAATAGATATTGATTTGATAAAAATTAAACGATTTTAATAAATTACGAGCGGCATAAAATTTTTTTTAAATTTCGGCACACGTACCACGATGGATTGACGTCGCACTGGCTATCGGTAGCCGATATAAGACACCAGATAAGGTGAGATTACATACATACGAGTATGTATAAATGTTAACAACAATATTGTAGGATTATTCATTTGAAAAATATTGAGGCATAAATCAAAACCTTATGTTTAACTTTAAGTCGATGGCTTGCCGCTCTTATCAATTTATAACAGACGATATTCCGTTGTGCTGATTTTTTTAAATCTCATTGTTATTTGCAAAAGAACTCTGTTATCAATGAGAAATTATTATTAATATTTATTGGTTGTTTTCGACATTTGTAGGCCACCCTGGTGTACTGCACGAAGTCTCACTTAAATTATTGGATTCCAAAATTATTTCGATTCTTTAAGTCTTTACTTTTTCTGTATGAAGTCATTCTCGAAGTTTCATTGTCTTTAGAATTGTGCAGGGGCCAATCTTTTGTTTCTATGCCCTTAAGTCCGAAAATATGATTAGCTGACCCATAAGTAGCTAAAAGTTTTTACTGTCGTTCACCTGGAAGCACCTCGCGAAGCGACTTCTTAGACCAAGTATCGTCTGAGACGCCGATAAATATGAAAAAAACATCACAACTCACTTTTTATGGCGATCATTTCAAATGTTCTTAGAATCACGATTCGAGGGCATGACCCTGTAATGTTCCGTTCCTTAATTGGAAAAGTGTCCTGCTGGTTGACATTCTTATTTCAAAGTCATATGCTGTGGACGGAACAATGACGGTAGTGAATAGGTCCTTGTGAAAATTACTTCATATCTCTTATTCTTCTACTTCTTGACTTCTTCTTTTTGATAGGCGCCTATCATTTCCTCGCTTAGTCGTTTCGGGGCCAATTTAAGACACCAAGTAAAACCGGAGTGAAAGTTGCGCTCAGCCTCAACGCGGATCTTTTGGTATGGATACTAAAACTTGAAGAGGGAGGTGACTCGCATTTCTAGGATAAAGTTCAAAGACCAGAGCTATTCATGTTCATGTCTTTCTGTTTCTTTCTGTCAGCTGGCTGCATAAAAATATATTTTTTATCTAAATAATCTAAATTTTTATATATTTTAATTCTGGAAATTAACTAGTATTTTTATTTGATCTACATTTTTACGAATATAAGGAATTATACTGGAGCAGACTCTTTCGCATGGATCTCTTTAAATTTAAAGCAAAAGCGAAATCGTTCTTTAAACTAAAACCACCTTAATGTAAAAATCTGCACTCACAATGAATACATTTCACGCTGTTTTTTTTTGCAAAAATATACATTTTCCTTCAATTTCTCTATTTCTTTGCTTCTTCTTTTTATCGCTCACAGCACTCACCGACAAATCGAGCAAACCAAAAATTATTGCAAATAACGATTTTCTACCACAAATGGAGCGGAAAGCGAAAAAGGTTTGAAAAATTGTATTCCACTGTGTCAGCCGGACAAATCGAATTTTTTCCAAAAGCAAATGTTTTATTTGCACTGAATGTAATATTTCAAATATGCGAGTGGCAACAAAGTGAATACATAGCTAAGTGCAACTGTGCATATAGCCACAGGCTGGGAGCGTTGTGCAACCGAATGCAAAAATGTATATGTACCTATACATACTCGTATATTCAATGGATGATTGGAGAGAATTGAATGGTATAAAATCTATAGAGATATATGAATATTCATAAAGCAAAGAGCCATACTCAGCCACTCTGAGAATCTTTTATATATATACTATGTATATGCCATATTTATTTACGTCATCAAAACTGCAACGCTAGTCCACCATTCGCCACATTGCCAAGCACAAAAGTGAAATATTTGAAAATCCAACCTCAAATCGTTTCTGAAAGTGGCAAAACTTTGTTGAGCAAACAAATCAGTTTAAGTTGCCAATGACTGATGGCAGAAAGACAAGTTCAACCATCAAATAAACCACTCAACTAACCAACAGTAATCAACTTTGTTGTCTCACTTTAGTAGACAACAAACGAGACTGTTATGGCAGACAAGAAGTCAATAGTCAAATAGTTTTTGGTGGGGAAGGAAGAGAGTGCTGCTTGCACAAGCCAAATCAAATGCAATCACTTCGATTGATTGCTGCTACTGATGGTGCACCAACCAACGAGGTATATATGTATGTACATAACTGGACAAAAGTAAACAAATAAACATAGATAAGACTTCTCATAAATATTCATGGATATATGGTATGTACGAGTACATACACTTACCAATTGACTGATAAAGGTTAGTTTATAATGTATGATAACGTTGCTAATATCAAAATTTATGATTTTTAAAAATATTACTTGCAGCGGTGATGCCATGTTTAAAGAAAATATTCAAGTACGAGTATATTCAGACGAAAAAAAGCTTAGATAATCACAGTTAAATTGCTAAAAATAAATAAAGATAAATAATAAATAATTATTTTATAATTTTTTTATTTTATTTTACTTTTAATTGTGATAATCTTTTTTATTTTTTAATTATTTGGGGTAAAATTTAATTCTGCCCGTTGCAAGCAGATATTGAAGCAAAATACCTATTTCAAATCTATTTAAAACAATTGCTGTGCATCCAGCATCTGTTTATAACAACAATATAGTTTTTTTTTTTTGACATTTAAAAACGGAATTCCGGGTAGTTTTGATTCACTATTTTAATTAAAAGAAATGTTCAACTGAAACCCATCGACTGCTTGTGTAAGTTAATGGTGAATCTCCGACGAGCCATAAGTCATGCAGAGAGTGGTTTCGGCGCTTCAAAAGTGCTGATTTTAACGTTGAAAACAAAGAGCATTCTGGTGTAACCAGACGAATGTAGTGTAGCTACTAAAACCATTGTGTGAAACGTTAGCGGTTAAAACTAAGGCATTTGAGCCATGCATTGTGGGAAAAACGACCAGAACCAACCGATAGGCATGATAATATAATTTTGCAACATGACAACGCTCGGCCACACGTAGCTGTAACGGTCAAAAACTATCTAGTGAGCTCTTATACCAGATGTAGCTCCTTCTCACTATTGATTCTATCGACGGATGCAACCCGACAGGTGACCTGCCTGATCTGGTATTTTAAAACATTTTTTGTTTTGATTAAATGGAATTTTATACTTTTTACTTTATTTCAATAGGAAACACTTTTTTAAACACCAATCATAAATTTGTACATCCAAAAATTTTATTTCAATTTAGTTTTATTTATTTTTAATTATAATTATTTATTTTTAATTATTTTTATTACATTTCATCTTATTCTATTTTATATAATTTTTATTTAATTTAATTTTATTTTATTTTATTTTATTTTATTTTATTTTATTTTATTTTATTTTATTTTATTTTATTTTATTTTATTTTATTTTATTTTATTTTATTTTATTTTATTTTATTTTATTTTATTTTATTTTATTTTATTTTATTTTATTTTATTTTATTTTATTTTATTTTATTTTATTTTATTTTATTTTATTTTATTTTATTTTATTTTATTTTATTTTATTTTATTTTATTTTATTTTATTTTATTTTATTTTATTTTATTTTATTTTATTTTATTTTATTTTATTTTATTTTATTTTATTTTATTTTATTTTATTTTATTTTATTTTATTTTATTTTATTTTATTTTATTTTATTTTATTTTATTTTATTTTATTTTATTTTATTTTATTTTATTTTATTTTATTTTATTTTATTTTATTTTATTTTATTTTATTTTATTTTATTTTATTTTATTTTATTTTTTTTTATTTTATTTGATTTTATTTTATTTTATTTTATTTTATTTTATTTTATTTTATTTTATTTTATTTTATTTTATTTTATTTTATTTTATTTTATTTTATTTTATTTTATTTTATTTTATTTTATTTTATTTTATTTTATTTTATTTTATTTTATTTTATTTTATTTTATTTTATTTTATTTTATTTTATTTTATTTTATTTTATTTTATTTTATTTTATTTTATTTTATTTTATTTTATTTTATTTTATTTTATTTTATTTTATTTTATTTTATTTTATTTTATTTTATTTTATTTTACTTTATTTTATTTTATTTTATTTTATTTTATTTTATTTTATTTTATTTTATTTTATTTTATTTTATTTTATTTTATTTTATTTTGGTTTATTTTATTTTATTTTATTTTATTTTATTTTATTTTATTTTATTTTATTTTATTTTATTTTATTTTATTTTATTTTATTTTATTTTATTTTATTTTATTTTATTTTATTTTATTTTATTTTATTTTATTTTATTTTATTTTATTTTATTTTATTTTATTTTATTTTATTTTATTTTATTTTATTTTATTTTATTTTATTTTATTTTGTTTTATTTAATTTTTTTTATTTTATTTTATTTAATTTATTTTATTTTTATTCTATTTTATTTCATTTTATTTTATTTTATATTATATTATTTTATTTTATTTTATTTTATTTTATTTTATTTTATTTTATTTTATTTTATATTTTATTTGAAATCTCTGTATCAGTAAATGGAACATTTTCTGCGTTTTTCACTCAACAATATCCCATTATACCACCAGCCAGTATTTATGTAGGTGTGTGAGCATAATAATTCTTTCCCCTTTCACTTTCCATTTCCTGTTTTATTCAGTCCCCCTTACATTAAGTCCTATATATTCCCATTTTAGAACAAAAAAGGCAATACGCCAATGCAGTAAGCTGTTTGTATCCGCTCCGCTTTGTCGCCTGTAACCTCTGTCCCTATTACATACACTTGTGACACAAACGCTCACTTCCTGCGTGTTGACATACTTGTGGCTTTTCCAAGCGGCTCACATGCTGGGCCACAAAACGTTTAGCTATGATTTTTTTCTTGTTTGCTATGTTGTTGCTTTAACGTATGCAAAAGTAGCAGACACACTCAACATGATGCGATGTGGCGCGTTTAAATTGTTGGAGGAGGGAAGTTGGTGTTTTGAATGTTACAATATGCTAGATTATACGGTAGCATATTTTCATAAATTACACTTTTATAACTAAAAGTTTTATTTATGCTTGCCATCATCGCGCTATTGCTTTACATACGATATATGAATGGTATTACGGTTGCCTTTATCGCGCGCTATTTTTCCATAGAACTTTTTGAGTTGTTTTAAAAAATGTCACTGCTGAGAGGCATGTATCGCATTGAATAAATTTCTAGTTAGTAAAAATGTCTCGTTTTGCCTTTATTGCGTGTGTAATGAAATTAAATGAAAGTTTTTGCCATTAACAAGCATACTTTCGCATACATACATACATATAATGTGCTGTATGTTTGTAAGAGGTGGTTCAAAAAGTTTATATACGATATTGAACAGCTCGAAGGTATGCGTGGTTCACAGGAAAAGAGAAAAATACTTCTCTGTATTGTTTTCTAAGAACAAAGGTTAAGATAATGCTTACAGTACATCAAGAGTTTTAAAGGAATGCTGTTGTTTTAGTAATATAGTGATGTGTTGGTGAGTATGTCACCATTAAAATCAACATACATAACTATTTACAAATGTTGCAAAATTTCTTAATGCCCTGCCGTTGCAATTCAGCATACAATAAATTTAATTTTTTTACAGAACATTATATTACATGGTAACCCTACACCGCTAAAAATCAACCCCACTCTAGAATAAGCCTAATACCGAATAAATTTCATCAGAATTTGTAGTTTTAATGTATTTACGAAATTTAAGATTTCAAAAATCTGGCAATTCTGCTTAAATATACACAAAGTGTTTTGAAAATCTTCTAAAGCCCTTCCATTTCAATTGATTTCCCCACTAGGTTTACAAATATTAATCTTTAAACTTAATTTAAATATTGAAAATTACAAATGGCAACCCTAGAAAAAATATGCATGCCCAGTGGGTTCAAAAAAACCACTCAACTCATAAATTTGGTATCAATATGGACATATATATATATTAATATCTTAATTTATATTTATGATAATTTTTTTCAGCTACTAGGGTTGCCATTCAACATTAACCAAAATCATGACACAACATGCTGTTATTGTTCATAATGTTTTACTGTGGCAAAAATATCATACCATATGTTTGAATAATAAAAATGTATTTCATTCAAAATGATTTTTTATCTAATTTTATTTTCCACTATTTTTTGAACCACCCAAAAGCGTGCAAGGCTCTGTCATTTATTATATTCCCTTATTTTTATTCATTTATCCGACGATTTTCTTTTATAACTTTATATTTTGTTGTACTACATTCCGCATTTACGCGCACGATTTAAATTTCCATAAATAAATTACAAAAGAAAAGAAGCGAAAAAACAATAAAACCAAAGCTTTCATGTTTAACAGTTGTTAAAATGTTTGTAATGCCAAACGCGTCAAGCGCGCACAAGCACAACTCAGCCACTGTAAAGTGCGGTGAGTGCGTGTGTGCATGTGTGCATGTGTTTGTACAAATAAAACAACGCTGCCATTTGAATGGCAAACAAATGCATACACACTCACCTACATACAAACACACACACTTAAACACTTAAAGTAAGTAAAACATAGGCTCAATAGCTACCAGCGTGTCAGCACAATTTCTCATACAGCCACTTCGCGTGACACGTACTATACACCGTGTGATACATACCTTTTGTAGAAAAATCGCCTCATTTCTTTTTTATTCGTTGAAATTCATTTGCGTGCGTATAGGTATATGAGAAAAAAGTATATGAAAAATATAAAGTACAAATAGCGTATGCGGTGGCAGGACACTATCGCAATGTCCATACTGAAATCTCGTAAAAATTTGTATGCGTGCCAGTGCATGCATGTGAAAAATAAATATCATAGTTAAATAAGCGGATAATGAATAAAAAAATCCACGAAATATAATCAGTTGAGTAAAGTTGATGTGTAAATATGAAGGCTTATATCCATGAGTGTAAACACTGTAAATTGTTCACATTTAATTTAATCATTTTAATACAAAAATCCGTTAGTTGTGGAGTATGAAAAAACAATGTTGAAAACATTAACGCATTGATGCATGGAAAATAAGCCACCAAAGGCGAAATTTTCCATGCAACATTTTCATACATTTACGAACCTACGTGTGTTGGGAAGGAATGCGTTTCTCAGCTTAACCTGCGAATTTTTATTTTTTTATACAGTGTATTAAAATTAATAAAAATGTATTTTTTAATATGTATATATAATATTTTAGGGTGTTTCAATATATTAATTTTTAGAACTCATGCCTTTGAAAAAATCTCAATAGCTACATATAATTTTACTCTGAAATTAACTAAAATTACCCTGGTATAGGTTAATTCTCTCTAAAAGTGTACGCATCTAGCAATATATTCTCTCAAAATTTTCATTTCCTCGTGTTAGAGAGGATCAAAATGTTCTATACGGCGAACCTGGAGACAGTGAAGCACGTAATTTGTGACTGTACGTCATTCCGAAAACAAAGGCTATGCATACACGTACGTGGAGCAGGAAGGCTATGGCCAAGGGGCCAGAACGATTACTTAAGTTCGCTGGTGTTTTTCGCACTAGAGACACAATAGGAGTGTAGCAGTACAGCTTGGTCACATGTAAAGTGCTTGGCAACACTTGGGATGTAATTCGTCTATATGAGATCCAATGGGTCAGCCAACTTAATCTTACCTATTTATATATATATTTTTCAAGTTTGTAAATTCTCTTTTACATTATTTTTTATCTTTTGTTTATTGTACTGAGAAAGAACTAAAAAATCAAAAAAAAAATTAATTCCAGTCTCATAAAAAAAAATTTAAAAAGTCCCAAAATTCCATTATTGTAATTTAACTAGCTTAAATAGATTATTAAAAATCTGTGACATTTTTTATTAGTATTTATAACGATTTTTACGCTAACTTTTTAAAATAAAATCAAACTTTTATATTATTTGAAATAAAACTTTTCGTGTTAAATATTTCATACTATTTTTTACATAATTTTCACCTTCGTTTAAAAAAAAAATTGTGATATTTCCTCCCATTCACAAATAAATCCAATCGAGGGGTTGGATTAACTCTATATTTTGTATGCAGGGCACTTAATATAAATTAAAATCTCTACTATTTTTAAAAAGGTTTTAAAAATATTTATTTTGATTTCCATAAAGTGTATGGTTTTCCCACACCTTAAGGCAATATGATATAAATTAAATTACAGACAAACGTACACGTACATACTGCTTATAACTATACATTTACATACATACATACATATATTTTAAAGTCCTATCAACATATTTCACGTACGTTTAATTGCGTGTCGGACAACAATAAATACAACTGCGTTAGTACAATATGCAGCTCAGCAGGACATACACGGCGTATGAGCAACCTTCAATGGCACTTGAAATGGACAAAACAAATTAAATTTGGTATTTACTTTTTTCGAAAGAATGTTGTACGATATATAGTATATTTTACTCCATTGTTAAATGCCTGCAATTAAAGCACAATTAAAAATCATATTTATAACAAGTATTTCGTTTAAGTTAAATTGGTTGGAAAACAATTCGTTGCAATTAACATTCCTATTTACCAAACCGAAAATTAAAAAAAAAAATTTATTCAGGTGTACAAATTTATCTATGAAGCAGTACTTTTATTATTGCAAACTAACAATTGTTATTAGCTTCATAAATATTTATTGAAATGCATTGGTTAGCTAAGTATGTAAGTGTGTATGTGGCGAGATGTGGGAATGATTTATACAGTTCTTTTTATTATTTTACAATTTTCTCCGGATTTATTGCATACTTTTAGGCTATGTATAGTCAACTACTAAAATTACTCTCTGTTATAGGTACGCAAGAAGATGATGGTGAAAATACCCCTTAAATGTTGCATACTTATTATTGTACAAAAATAAATACAAAAAGCTTTCTTGTCTTTATACGATAATTAGGACGAGGTTGGGCGTAAACTGCATATTAGTTATTTTTTCCATTAGTATGAAATGCGTATTGTAATCGCATTCATTAAACAACGTTTTAAATATATTTATTTTTAAATTCTACTACCCACCAACTATTAGAACGAGCTAATTCCAGCAATTGAAAATTTATTGCCTAAACACAATTACCAAAGTACAGCATACAAAAGTGGCTTACCCCAATAATTGAAAATATTCGCTGACAGCAATAAAATGGTCATCAAATAGCTGTCCAGCACTGAAATGCACAACCACGAGTGAGTTTAACTGAAAATTTTCAATAACAAAATGTAACAATTGCCCATGACAGTAACGTTTACACAAAAGTATTGAAAATTTCTCTATATTTTCTATTGTAACTGTATAATAACGAAATAATTGCATTCACCTGTCAGCCACACATATTCAATAAAATACAATAATATAACAATAGTAGCAACAATAATACTAAAAATATAAACAAACTCTTATATGTACCAATGTATTCATATTTATATAATGAAAACAAATAGAAAAGGCAATTACACAATTCATTGGTTAGTTGGTATTGATTGTAGCAACAACAATGAATGTAGGTATAAGTGGCAGACAATAACAAATATAGAAATAAAATTGAAATTTTAAAAATATTTTTCATAGAAAACTTGTTTTCTTTATAACCAAAGCATAATCGGCTTACAGCTCACAGATATGAAGTGTTATTTTTTATAAATACTCGTATGTATGTAATGTAAAGTAAAAGTGTGTGTGTAGAGCGTTTACTATTTAATTCTTTTTATTTATTTTATATGTAAGGAATACTATTGTACATAGCACATGTAAGCTTGCTACTGACAAGGAAATTTAGATTTAGAATAGAAATTCAATAAATTTTAATTTGTATGAAACAAAGAATAAAACTATTAAATCTACTTGGGATAAATATAAATCTTCAGCAATTAAGTCTTCAATATTTATTATTAGGAATTTACAGGCATTTAAGGGCAATAAATTTAAATTATATACAGTTATTACACGCAAAAAAATCGATTTTCATCGGCTTCCCTTGAGGCTAATTCTTCACCAGTTAAATCATTATCCGTAAACAGGAACAGTTGGTATCCACTTGGTGCAAGGTCTGGACTATAAGGTGGATGCACAATGATCGCCTAACCAAGCTTTCGTGCTGCTTGCGTTGTTCCTATGAAACACTATTCCCCTCCTGTTGGCCAAAGATTGGCGCTACTGGTGATTACTTGCTTCAGACGGTCCTATTTCTGACAGTTGAGACCCGGATTAAGAGTTTGGAAATAAAGGAGCAACTCGTAGTGATTGATTCCTTGCCAATATCACCAAACTCACAACAAAACCATCATTTCTGTCTATCAATCCTGACTTGGAGATACCTTGTGCCGACTCAGTGCACTTCGACTACGAACGTTTTGATTTGACTTTGCTATAAGTGATCAACTTTTCATCTCTAGACATTCGCTTTAGAAATTTGTCGATTTATTGTGTTAGCTCCTGCCCAATCAAAACAGTGCTCGAATGACGGTCAGACTTGACGTTTTCTATTATTTTATCGACATTTTCGACAACTCCCCTTCCACACTGCGGAGCATTTCACACAAAAAATTAAAGAAACGAAATCGATGAAACCAAAATTGTGCGTGAATGACTGTTGCAGTATCAGAACACTATTCATATTATATTTTCTGCTGCGTTTTCGCCTATATTGATGTGAAATTGTAGAATTTAGAGTATTTTCTCTTTGCTGATGCCTATCCTTGACATGCGTTCTAACACTACTAGGTTGAGGGATCAATACTTCCCCCATTATTTTTTTTAGTATCATACAAAAAATAATATTTCTAACGCTATCCAATGTAATTTAATCGCACTTAGTGAACACGAGATACAGATCACTCCAACCATGAATTGCAAAAAATAATGGATAACCTTTTACTAGACTTACTTGGCAACTATAACAAAAAAACATATATAAAATATATAAAATATATTTATTGAAGAAATGATGATAGCTACAGTTTAAAAAACAAGTATTTATTTTAAATTCTTTTACAATATATTACGTAGATAATAAGGATAAATAAGAGAACAAATAATTATCTAAAAATATTTCTACAGCGTACTACAGCATGTAGGAAAAAAAAAATTACAAAAACCGTAAATCAAACAACCAACACGTAATTGAAGCCTACCAGCAACATCAACAGCTTGAAAACTATTGTAGAAAAAACAAAACCTACAAAAAAAAAATACCCAGTCAGCTTTAACGCCAAAGGTTGATTGACATCATCAAAGGGAAAAAATTTAACGCGCGCCACGCAACAATCAAGGCAACTACAACTGTTAGCAAAACTACGTACCAAAAGCCAAACTACAAAGGATACCAGCAAATGTAGTGCGATTCTGCGAATGTTGCAAAAACAACACACTTTCAGTGGCGAACTGCATTACAAATTGCCTGCAGAGCATTCGACTTGGTTCTTATGCTTTCATAGCTGCTATAAAATTCTTCAATGCGGGCAAAAAAAGAAAAAAAATACGAATTGAAGAGAAAATAGGTAAACCTACAGGAATAATGCAACTTGAGGTTGCCATAAGTGTGAAAATGCTTTTTTATAGATTTAACTCATGCACACACCAATACGAATTGCAAATTTTCCATTTTTATGGCATTCCCTATTCCTTTCTACAAATCGATTTGTGTGTAAAGGAAATGCCACAAAGCCAACAAGCTCACTGACTGACTGCCAGAACTACTTGTACATTCATACGCTCCAGCGACGCAAGATGAGAATATAATGTGTGAAATACGTGAGGAAATGTGAAGCGTCAAGTGTGCAATGTCTGATGGTATAATAAAAATTATAATTCCATTTATTTAAGGTTTTTTTAAAGCAAAGATTTATGTTTGTAGAAAAAGATTTCAAATTTCCATCTTTATGTCGATAAAGTTAAAGACTAAAAAAAAGTTATTTTTAATTATTAAAATTAAAAAAATTGACAGTACCGAATTAAAGCTGTATGATGAAGTTTTCCGATTTTGATGATTTTCGGTGTCAATATTATTTGTAGATACGAATTATAGCATACTATTGAATTTCGGAAAAGTCGCAAAAATAGCTGGTACGATGAGGACTGCTGTGTCGCGGTGGAGAGAAAACAGACTGCCTACCTCGCAACGTTGCGATCGACCACAACTCGTGCGGGATGGGATAGATACCGAGAGCTGAGAAGCTGGCCGACAAGGGTAAAGCTCGAAAATTCTATGAGAAGATACGGCGACTTACGGAAGGTTTCAACACCGGTGCAGACCGGACACAAATAGGTGATCTGACCACCGATAACCAGAGCATATTGAATTTTTGGAGGGAACACTTCTCCAGCCCGCTGAATAGTAGTGAAAATGGAGTATCCGGAGATGGTGAACCCGAAACCCCAGTCGATGACGATGGAAAAGACATTCCATTACCTGACCATGAAGAAGTTCGAATAGCAATCGCCCACTTAAAATATAAAAAAGCGGCTGGAGCTGACGGCCTACCGGTAGAACTATTAAAACATGGCGGTGAAGAGCTGAAAAGGTGCATGCATCAGCTACTTTGCAGAATATGGTTGGACGAAAGCATGCCCGACGATTGGAACCTAAGTTTGCTCTGCCCAATCCATAAAAAAGGGAACCCCAAAGTACGCGCCAGTCATCGTGGGATAAGCCTCCTTAATGTCGCCTTTAAGATCCTATCGAGTGTATTGTGTGAAAGACTAAAGCCCACCGTCAACAAACTGATTGGACCTTATCAGTGTGGCTTTAGACCTGGTAGGTCAACCATTGACCAGATATTCACCATACGCCAAATCTTGGAAAAAAACCGTGTAAAGAAGAAGTTGAACGAGCTATTTGAAAAAATATACATATTCATGGTTCCTTACCTCCCCCTGTTTCCTGGAAATGGACCAGGGACCTGGAACCAAGCAGGATTTGCACGAATTATAAATAATTGTGGAAAAAGGATCACAAACAGATTGGCAAAAACTGGTTTGATTTGGATGTTAGCATAGATCGTACGTAGGTATGTTCTGGTTGCAAACTATTCTTCGTTCAACTTAAGTGTGAAAAAGCGTACATCAGAATGGTCCGAGTCATTTTCTTGAAAGACTTTGAACAGCGGAGAAGTGATCTACACATACAAAACATGTTTAAATCAATAATATAATAAAAAAAACTAAATATTTTGATTGAGATGATGACAAATTTGGTTTTTTTTATCGTTCTTTGCAATACCAATCAAAACAAAAATTGGACAAATACAGAAAGACACAGCAACGTGTAGTTTGTGGGCTAGTTAATTCTATATTTATATTTTTTTTTTTTTGAATGTTTATAAAAAACATTACCACGAAATAAATACTTTCTCACATTGTTTTAGACAAACATAAACTTTTATTAAAGTATCACTGCTGTTTGTTATTCATAACATTGCATCGTCTACCACAAGCGAGCACACGTTTGTTTTACTTATTTTTCTACAAACACATGTAAAAACAATTTCATTTACAATCTTTAACACACTCACAGAAGTCAATCCCCGCCTACAAGGTATAGTATAATGTAGAGTAAAACAAAAATTCACAAAATTTCGTCAGAGAAAAAATGAAAAACAAAAAAAAATGTAGTCCTTTAGTGAAATGAGTTGGAAATACGAAATCATTATCATTTGACACAAGCTGAATCTGGAAAATTGAAATCAAATCATTTTACGTGCTAGGCATACAAAAACAAACACTTAACAGTAATGCTGCAAATGAGACAAAGGCAGACAAAAAAAACGATACAACAATACAGACATATTAGCACATAAAAACAATTTACCCTTACACAAGCAAGGAAGCATGTAAAATACACCTCATGGCCACACTCATACACACACACACACACTAACATATGTGAGAGTTTATGTGGGCAGCAAGCACTGCGGTGTATGATAGTGAGAAAAATGTAAGAAAATCATTCAAAAGTAAACAAAAACCAACTCACTCCTGTACACTACTACATGCATACAACGTACTGAGAGAATATACTCCTGTATGTAGTAGAAAGCCTATGGAGACACTAGTTTTTTGGCTCTTAAGTTGTTGCCAATTGGATGTTGATGGCACAAAAAAAGTAGCTCTATAAAAATATATGCTCTCGAGCTCACATTTTCCTACAGGGTTATACATAAACTTTCTCATAAAAGTTAACAACAATGTTGTAAGTGAATTCGTGCATTGCTTAAATAGTTTCACTGCCCATTGTGTGTACTCCAACACACTTACATGTTATGAACTTATGCCCAAATGTATTTGAAAATCTTATAGCGCTGTACAAAAATCCCTGCTAATTTATCCGTGAGCTCAAACAATCCGTAAACATTTGAAAATTATTTATTTAAATACATATTAAAAATTAACAAATTAATCTTTTTTGAAATTTTAATATTTCCAACAACAAAAAGTTTAGTAGTAAGCAATACCAGTGACACCACGGATCCAGTCCAAGTGACGGCTGACACGTTGGAAACCAGCAGGCAGACCAGAGGTGCAACCGGCTGCAGCAACGAAAGAAGTCACACCTATCAACACTTGGTTGTTGTCCACAGCCAAAGGACCACCGGAGTCACCACCGCAAGTTGAGCGACCGCCGTCAGTAGCAACACAAATGGTGTTATCGGTAACAGTGCTGCTGCCGTAGACACCAGCACATTCGCTGTTGGAGATCACACGAACACTCACATATTGCAAATGATCTTGATTGTTGCCCGAAGTGCCGCCCCAACCAGATGCGGTAGCCCATTGACCTTCATAGTTACTGTAGTAGTTGAAAGATGGCAGTCTGATGGCGTTAATGTTGCTAGAGTAGGAGACAGAGTGAATCCAGATGAGAGCGACATCGTTGTCCAAAGTATTTGAGTTGTAATTGGAGTGCTGATGAATATCCTGGGAGTGGACTGTTGAAGCATATTGATTACCATTAGAACGGACAACGCTACCCAAGTAGACGGTGACGGTGTGGGCGCTGAAAATAAAAGAAATATGATGTAAAGTGTACTAAAGTTGCGAGTTGAATATGATCGTATTCGAATGCTTACCCATCAGTGCAGTGAGCGGCGGTCAACACCCAATTATTGCCAATCAATGAACCACCACACCAATAATTGCCCTGAGACTTCTGCAAAAGTAGACCAGCCTGATAGGGTGCCAAACCATCCCAAGCGTAATCTCCGTTGGTGATGCGTCCTTCCAAAACGGGCGACTCAGGCAAGTCCTCGATGAAGGCGATCTTCTCGTAGACTGGTGTTGCAGAGGCCACAGCCACGGTAAGTGCTAAGACAACTAAGAACTTCATGTTGATTGTTTCAAGACGCTGAAATTACTATGATTTTTGTGATTAGTTGCGCGGGTTTTATAAGACTCTTTGAGAGCATAATTGTTTCCATTTGTATCGAGAACTTAAGCGAAATAGCTGATAGCGATATACAAGTACTCGTACCTATAAATTATTAGAAACATAAATAATTATATCAGTGCATTCGTTTGTTGTTAACTCGTTGTTTTGTGCATAAATCAATCTTATCACGGCGAGTTGCAGGCCTTGTGAAAAGCTTTACAGTAAAAAAGGTAGAAAATAAACTGAGCCGGAAATGAATTCTTCATTGACCTCAATATTATAAACTTTGTGATTTTACTTTAAATTTAACAGGAATAGTTTCTCTTACCCCCAGCGGATACTGCAGCAAAAACTTTGAAAGCTGGAATATTCTTTTCCATTGGGACCACATGATCTAGACATCGTAGCCGCTGTCTTCGGATTCTCTGAACTACGAGTATACTATGTCGCCGCATATCTTGTTTCATCGGCTATTCCAAACGCGTAGAGGACCATAAATCTTACGCAAAATATTTTTCTCGAAAACTCCTACCCCTACTCATTACGTTGGCGAAGACTTAACACACTGAAATTGTCACAGAGTGCTTACCTCTTTTTATGGAGAGTGCACTTGGGCTCCATTCTTCAGGCATGCTGTCATCCGGGCTGCAATTCATCGGTCCTCGCTGTGTTGTTATTCAACCCGGCGATTGATATTCGTTGATGAAAAACCAAGCAAGTCAAATCGAAAACCGTCCGGCTGACGGTTGTGGTATATGCCACAAGGACCTTCTCGTTTTCTTCCTCGTCCCGTTCATCATACTTCTGAAGTCAGTCATTATTCTTACTAGGGCATTAACCTGCCGGTCAGCGGCACCTTCCACCATCCAAAGTGATCGTACATTCCACGTTTGCTGTGGTAGTCGTCAAAATGGGGGCAATTACTTGCAACAAATAATACCCAAATCCAGGAAATCCGTAATAAATTTTCGATTTAATCTCTTAGCACTTCAATTCCATTATCTGAGGTCCAGGCTTCGATTTTATCGCAGTTGAAATTAAAACTTCAGTAGGAAGCGCCCTCTTAATGTTTATTAGTTGGCAAACATATTTATGACTTTCACCAGTGATTTGAAGTAATAAAAGTACCTTTAAATCTCAACGAAATAACTAATTTTAATGATTTATCGACACTCGTTTACATTTTAAGTGCTTCGGTGCCTGTCTTTAATCAATAAGGGATTATCATAAATTTAAGAACGAAATATTAAGATAAGAGTCAAAGCGCCACACTTATGACGGTAAACACATTCAATTTTTGGTTCAGTTGTATCAATAGCTTAAGCGAAAGCATTAATCGTGATATTCTGAAACCGCTTTCTTTGGTTGTATGGTATAAATCGATCTTATCACAATGATTTGCAGCGTGGGTATTATATATATATATTTTTTTTGGCGCTTTGTAACCGCTGAAGCGATTTTCGGCCGAGCTTCTCCTCCAATTATATAACAATATAAAGATTAGGACTTTGCATGTGCTTCTTAGGCACTTTGTCTTCTGGCCCCTTCTTCAGTTTTTAAAATCAAAGATTAATAAAGCGTCGAGAACTTAAACCTCGGGCCTGGACCTTCACTTGTAGACATTTAGTAGTCAAGTATATAAGAAATTTCTAATTGAGAGTATTTTTGCTAAGAAATAAAGGAGCCTCATTAAAATAAACTGTGGAAACCTCCATTTTTGTAAACGCTATTTATTAGCGCACAACAAAAATTGTAGGTGGAGCTCGACCGAAACTCGCTTCAAAATCTCACAGCATTTCATTGAGTGGTTGACCTCCCAACTGAAGTAGTCGAATCAGTGCAAGCCAAAAGTTTCGTTGGACTACGCTAAAGTCTTATACTTTTTCATAAGCGAAGGAACCACTTATGTGATTATATCCGAATCAGCAACAGCGCATAAAACGATTCCCTTATTTGCTCTTTGGTGCCACCTGAAGACACAATGAAATCAGATCCTTTTCTTCCTGATCTCTCCAACGATGTGAAGGTTCTCCTCTTTCTCTACTTCACGTGCGGAAACTTAGTCGAATGAAGAATTGGATTTCAAGACCAACATTGTTGGTGGTGTTATTACTGATTTTTGTGAGGACAAAGTTATCTGCGATTTAAAAATTATGACTGTCCATAATTATGTGGGACGTAAATGCGTAAATGTGTTGACTGTTTTGTTTGATAGTAGGATATATCTAGCCTGGTCCTCCCTCATTGCCAGATCCATTCGTCTCGCCTTCTTGTACAGCCTTACGGATTATTTGCAATAGCATTAAATTAAAAAAGTCATACGATAAGGAGACACCTCGTATAGTATCCCAATACTGACGGAGCTTTTGGTCAGCGTAAGTTTACACAACCGAGTTAGTTTGGTTGGGATACCGAATCCACACATACACGTTCCATCAATTCGTTAATATTAGGATTTCATCATTCACACAATATGCTCGACTAGGGCTTACACGGGATATCGAGGCAACCTATCGCAGAATGTGGAGTCCTCTGTTTCGCTTTCACTAACTACTGACAAAGACTTCGATTTTGAAATCTTTATTGCCTTTTTCCTTTACGTGTGCGCGGTGGGTTAATAAATCAAAACCATAATTTGGCGATAACCAAAGTCAAATGAGAGCATGAGTATCTAACAAAAAAGTTATGAATGAATTTTAATCAATGAAATCCGAAAATAGCAATGGCACATAAACAACATTTTCGGATAAGAGAAATAATATTCAATAAATAAATTCAATTAAAATCATAAATTATCATAATTGCAATTCATGCCTTTTTGCACGAAAAAAGTGATATATGTATAAGCGCTCTACTCATTGCAGTCAGTCAGTATTCGGTTAACGATGAAATTTCTTTTGATTTTCGCTTTCGTATTCAGCACTGCTGCAGCGGCTGCAATTTTCGAGCAGAAGGCCGTAGAGCAAACCAACGCTACCATTAATGGACGCATAGTGAATGGTGCCGATGCCTGGGAAGGATTGTTCCCATACCAAGCAGGTTTGACTTTAGAAAAAGATGGCCAATGGTTGTGGTGTGGTGGTGCTTTGATTGGTTCAAATTGGGTTTTAACTGCCGCGCATTGCGTTAAAGGGTAAGATATTTGAAGAAGAAGAAAAAAGAATAGCTGTCTCAAATTTGTGAGGAAATAGTTTTTATTTAATTCAATTATTATATTTTTTTTTAAACATTATTCGTAAAGCACACAAGCAGTCACTGTCTACTTGGGTAGTGTGTCGCGTGGTAACGGTCAATATTCCACCACAGTGCATTCGCAAGACATTCACATTCACCCGGATTACGATAGCTTGAACGACATCGCTTTGGTTTGGATCCACTCCGTCTCCTACTCTAGCAACATACAACCCATCCGATTGCCCTCCTTCAATCAATACAGCAACTACGAAGGCCAATGGGCAACACTCTCCGGTTGGGGTTACACCTATGATGGTTCGGGTCTGAATGGACATCTCAAGTATGCAACAGTGCCGATCATTTCGAATGGAGAGTGTTCTGTTTTCAACATCAATGACGGCATCATTTGTACATCGCCCGTTGAAGGTCGCGCAGCTTGTGGTGGTGATTCTGGTGGTCCATTGGCTGTGGACAACAATCAAGTGTTAGTTGGTCTTGTCAACTTTGGTGGTGGCTGCCATTCGTCCCTGCCAAATGCGTTCGCACGTGTTTCCTATTATTTAGGCTGGATTCGTGACGTCACTGGTATTGCTTACTACTAATGCATTTGAAATAAAAGTACACCCAAACATTTGTTTAAATAAAAGCAAATTTTGAATTTGTTAAAATAATTTATATGTTTGTATTTATTTGGTGGCGGCCACGGTCGCCCCTCGGCAGGGGATGTCCACCCAACCGAGTGTATTTCGGACATGAAATAAAGGCTCCTCGAAAAAAAACCATCAGCCGTTCGGATGCGGGTTAGTATAGACTGTAGGTCCCTCCATTTGTTGGAAAAACATCAAGACGCAAAACCACAAATTGGAGGAGGAGCTCGGCCGAAAATCGCTTCCGCGGTTACAAAGCGCCAATTATATATATATATATTTATTTAGTGTGTCCTGTTAAAAGCAAATGCTGACCATACGAGGTGTGACGATTAAGTAATGAGATTGATTATATTGCCACGATTGTGGTAACCCTGCGAACTAGAAATTCCCTTACCCTTCTCCAGGCATCCTTTTCCTCTCCATTGATATATTTGCCATCGCTCTAGCTTGTTTAGTTCGCCTACCGTATCGTGTTGAGTAAACGTGTGTTCTTGGTGCTCGACACGAAAATGGCAAAACGAAATCAAGAGCAACGCGTTGCGATAAAATTTTGCGCCAAAGGTGAAAACGATGATTATTGTCTTTTTTGATAGCCGTGGAATCGTCCGCAAAGAATTTTTTCCACCGGGGCAAACCGTAAATCAAGCCTACTATCACCAAGTACTCGAAAGATTGTGAAAACGAGTCGCAGGGTGCGCCCAGTCATCGCCCGTAACTGGATCCTTCATCACGACAACGCCACTACCTGTGTACCGAATTTCATTATGTCGAATACATCGATCTCAGGTCCACTTCCCGGAAACTCCTTACTTATCGACATAAGCAGAACACACCGTGCAAGTTTCAGGTCTTTCTAACCAGTGGTTAAAGCTTAGGGTTGATTCGTCAGTCACTCAATATAACGCCTTATATACACATATATACTCACTGTATAGATGAGGGTTAGTGAAAATGTGAGAAACCAAAGTATATATATACTTTACCGCTATTCACGAGAGGTAAGAAACTGTTACAGTGACGTACGTAAACTTAGGTTAAATCGACATTAGAGTAGGCTGCAAGTTATCTATAAAGCTTTTTCCACCAGAAGTCTTGCCTTTTCCAGTAGCACGTTGAACGAATGGATCAGACGAAATGACCGCTAACTGTGAGCTCATTATATTATTACTATCTGTTTGTGTCACAAGGTCAAGGTCCAGTAAGTTTTTTGCATGTTTAGCTCTTGAGCGGAGCCTTCTTAAGCCATACAAAAGTTTTCGCCGTAGTAGTTTACACAGAAATTTTCTTGGGCATTTTGTTCAGCCTAACATTGAACGCCAACGTCTTAGTGCCTCCCAGTGCTCTGCTAATACTAGTGAGGTTTGGCGAATACTTTGATTTCTCCAGCGCTCATCACTAGACAAACGTCTTAAAAAATCAAACAGATTCATATATATTTTTGTAGGTAAAATGAATCAAATCACCTTTATTATAAAACTTCTCACACCAGCCCCCCAGATTTAAAGACCGATTAATACCCACACTGCAAATCATTGTGATAAGATCGATTTATACTATACAACCAAAGAGAGCGGTTTCAGAATATCACGATTAACGCTTTCGCTTAAGCTATTGATACAATTGAATCAAAAGTTGAATGTGTTTACCGTCATAAGTGTGGCGCTTTGACTCTTATCTTAATATTTCGTTCTTAAATTTATGATAATCCCTTATTGATTAAAGACAGGCACTGAAGCACTTAAAATGTAAACGAGTGTCCATAAATCATTAAAATTAGTTATTTCGTTGAGATTTAAAGGTACTTTTATTATTTAAAATCTCTGGTGAAAGTCATAAATATGTTTGCCAACTAATAAACATTAAGAGGGCGCTTCCTACTGAAGTGTTAATTTTAACTGCGATAAAATCGAAGCCTTGACCTCAGATAATGGAATTGAAGTGCTAAGAGATTAAATTGAAAATTTATTACGGATTTCCTGGATTTGGGTATTATTTGTTGCAAGTAATTGCCCCCATTTTGACGACTACTACAGCAAACGTGGAATGTACGATCAATTTGGAAGATGGAAGGTGGCGCTGCCCAGCAGGTTAATGCCCTAGTAAGAATAATGCCTGACATCAGAAGTATGATGAACGGGACGAGGATGGAAACGAGTAGGTCCTTGTGGCATACACCACAAACGTCATGCGGATGGTTTTCTATTTGACTTGCTTGGTTTTTGATCAACGAATATCAATCGCCGGGTTGAATAACAACACAGCGAGGACCGATGAATTGCAGCCCGCATGACAGCATGCCTGAAGAATGGAGCCCAAGTGCACTCTCCATAAAAAGGGTGAGCACTCTTGGACAATTTTTGTGTGTTAAGGCTTCGCCAACGTAAGGAGTCGGGGTTGGAGTTTTCGAGAAAAATATTTTGCGTAAGATTTATGGTCCTCTACGCGTTTGGAATAGCCGATGAAACAAGATATGCGGCGACATAGTATACTCGTAGTTCAGAGAATCCGAAGACAGCGGCTACGATGTCTAGATCATGTGGTCCCAATGGAAAAGAATATTCCAGCTTTCAAAGTTTTTGCTGCAGTATCCGCTGGGGGTAAGAGAAACTATTCCTGTTAAATTTAAAGTAAAATCACAAAGTTTATAATATTGAGGTCAATGAAGAATTCATTTCCGGCTCAGTTTATTTTCTACCTTTTTTACTGTAAAGCTTTTCACAAGGCCTGCAACTCGCCGTGATAAGATTGATTTATGCACAAAACAACGAGTTAACAACAAACGAATGCACTGATATAATTATTTATGTTTCTAATAAATTATAGGTACGAGTACTCGTATATCGCTATCAGCTATTTCGCTTATGTTCTCGATACAAATGGAAACAACCTTTCTCTCAAAGAGTCTTATAAAAGCCGCGACACTCATCACAAAAATCATAGTAATTTCAGCGTCTTGAAACAATCAACATGAAGTTCTTAGTTGTCTTAGCACTTACCGTGGCTGTGGCCTCTGCAACACCAGTCTACGAGAAGATCGCCTTCATCGAGGACTTGCCTGAGTCGCCCGTTTTGGAAGGACGCATCACCAACGGAGATTACGCTTGGGATGGTTTGGCACCCTATCAGGCTGGTCTACTTTTGCAGAAGTCTCAGGGCAATTATTGGTGTGGTGGTTCATTGATTGGCAATAATTGGGTGTTGACCGCCGCTCACTGCACTGATGGGTAAGCATTCGAATACGATCATATTCAACTCGCAACTTTAGTAAACTTTATATCATATTTCTTTTATTTTCAGCGCACACACCGTCACCGTCTACTTGGGTAGCGTTGTCCGTTCTAATGGTAATCAATATGCTTCAACTGTCCACTCCCAGGATATTCATCAGCACTCCAATTACAACTCCAATACTTTGGACAACGATGTCGCTCTCATCTGGATTCACTCTGTCTCCTACTCTAGCAACATTAACGCCATCAGACTGCCATCTTTCAACTACTACAGTAACTATGAAGGTCAATGGGCTACCGCATCTGGCTGGGGCGGCACTTCGGGCAACAATCAAGATCATTTGCAATATGTGAGTGTTCGTGTGATCTCCAACAGCGAATGTGCTGGTGTCTACGGCAGCAGCACTGTTACCGATAACACCATTTGCGTTGCTACTGACGGCGGTCGCTCAACTTGCGGTGGTGACTCCGGTGGTCCTTTGGCTGTGGACAACAACCAAGTGTTGATAGGTGTGACTTCTTTCGTTGCTGCAGCCGGTTGCACCTCTGGTCTGCCTGCTGGTTTCCAACGTGTCAGCCGTCACTTGGATTGGATCCGTGGTGTCACTGGTATTTCTTACTATTAAATTGTTTAATAAAATTGAAATTGAAAGTGTTTAATCATAAATATGTCTTTGAAGTATTAATTTTAAAGGTAGCTTTAAGATTTTCCTTGTTCCTTGTTGTTTTTAATAAGTGAAATTTGAGAGTTCAACCGTTCTGTGAGTTGGCTGGTGGTATGAGTGAGCGGAATTATTTATTTTTGTCACATTACGGCATTCACCTGCTGGTTCTTTCGAGCCAAATTAATAAGAAATAAGAATATCTGGTTGTTGAAAAGTTCCCTGGGCTAACAGGATAGTGATAGTTTTTTCTAAGCCTAGAATAAAAATCATAAAAATAGCTTGGCCGTTCGGAAGAGTTTAAAATAAGCTGTAGGTCCCTTTATTTGTCGAAATAAAAAAAATCTTAGGTCGCACACCATAAATTAGGGGAGAAGATCGGCCGAAAGTCCCTTCAGTGGTTACAAGGCGCCAATTATCTATCTAGTAGTATCTAGTTATCGATCTAGTAATCTTCAGAAATCTTCAAAAGTTACCAAACCGATTGGTTGTTTTTGTGATTCTTGGTAAGCTTCATACAAAAAAATTTATGGGAAGTGGAGCAATGTCAATGTTAAAGCCAATAATGTTGTACACCCACACGTATTGAGTGAATAAAAGTATGATGGGAAGATATCCCATGTCTCTGTTTTCATACATTCAATGAGTGTGTGCTACAGGGAAGCGTTGCAGAGTACAGCTGACGTATATACAATAAAAAGCATGAATATTCGAGAGAATTACCGTGAAATATTAAATCCAGACTTTACATTGAGTTTTTGACATAAGTTTTACGCAACACATCAAAAAAAGGGAATAAATAAAGAAAACATAGAGAGAATCTTTCAATATATACATTATAGAAAACTTTTTTGCTTATTAAAAAAATTATTTTCAATAGAATAGTCAACTGTTCATAGAGTTGTTGACTGAAAAGTATTTCAAGTGTTTCTGCTAATTTGTTCAACTATTTTTCGACAGCTCAACTGTGACTTGATCTATGTTACTTTTAGTTTCAATGAACATATCTTCTCGCCAGTTAAAATCCACTCCCCGATTTGTGAATGAATTTTTTTATGAATGAATGAGATGTGGTTTTCACTACTCAGCTTTGTTTATGTATATTATTTTGATTTGCGGTAATTTATAACGATAGATTATTGCTATCAGCTAAATATCAATATTTTATTTATGGTGCCTTTTGAAAATTATATACATGTTTTATGTTAATTACACCAAAAGATTTTAAATTAGATTGCAATAACGTCAAATGATTAAATTATAAAAAATATTAATTTCTATATTAAATCGTGCTTGAAAATAAGTCGATGCTATACCCAAATATTTCGTGTTTATATTCAGAATCCCTAAATTTTGAAGATTACGGCAAAATGGTAGAAACTATTACTGAGACGAGTTTTTCACAAAACATTATTACCAATGCCGGTGATCTCTGTTATTTAGAAATAACTTAAACCGATCGGACTCATATTTTTTCACAATCTTTTTGGTTATATTCCTAATGTATTGGTTAGCGTTGCGTACTGCTATTCGAAAGGACAGGGTTCGGGTCCGTTCAACATACAAAAATTATAGAAAATAAATTTGAATAAAAAATTAAGTTAAATTTTCTAATTGCGGTCGCCCCTCGGCAGGGAATGCTAACCCCGCCGAGGGTATTTCTGACATGAAATAAAGGCCCCTCATAAAAAAACACCAGCCCTGCGGAGGCGGTTTAGTATACTCTGTAGGTTTCTACGGCTGAAAATCGCTTTAGCGGTTTTATTTTTAAATGGAAGTGAAAGTTTGAGTACCAAAACTATTTTCAAGTGGATACCATTTTGTTAAAAATCTTAATTTGTTAAGGTCTAGTAATCTACTCTGTTTGAACTAAATTGTGGGCTTTACTATAGTTAGATTTACCCGATTTATATCCAATAACTTACGGTAATTTTAAGGATAATGCCATTATGCCTATTTTATATGTGTACACCCAATTCTTGACTAGCCAAATCATTAGCGATAGGCAGAAACAGATGGTAATCACTTGGTGCGAGGCTCGGAATAAAAAGTGGATGCGTTAGAACAGCCGTACTAAGCTCTCAGTACTTCTGGCATGAAGCTATCGCTGTGTGTGGTCTGGCGTTATCCAGATAAAACACAATTCTCCATTTCCCTCCTGTTCGCCAAAGCTGGGCGCTTTTGTACATTTGCATCTTTCAGACGGTCCAATTGCTACCGGTACAGGTCGGAATTGAGAGTTTGTCTATAGGGGAGCAGCTCGTAGTGGATAATACCTTGCCAATCCCACCAAACGCTCAAAAAAATCTTCTTGGTCATAAAACCTGGCTGGGAGACCGTTTATGCCGCCTCACTGCTCTTCTATCACTACAGTTTTCATTAGACTGTCGCTGTAAGTGATCTACTGTTCATCATCAGTCATCATCCGCTTCAGATTTTGGTACGACTCAGCAATGATTCGTAGATGAAAATTCAGTCTATGAGGACATTTCTCTTTAACTTATGTGACGCGCATACATACGAGTATATGCAACTTAAATACAATTTTTGAAATTAGAAGGTTTGCCGTGCAACTAACACGTCTCCGATACACAAAAGCAATTTACTCTCTATGACATGAAGCACTGGGTACAAAAACCTTAAGTACGCAAATTGCACTAGCCTAAGATAAAATATAAATTTATGCTCATTGCGAAATACTAGAATTGATTTGCCAAAAAATTTATGTTCTTAATCAGTTTACGTTTATCTTGATCGTTTCTTAATATAATTTTTGTACAAATATTTCTTACTTGCGTTGCAGACGTGCATATAAAAGCCACAGCAGAAATCAACGGAATCACAGTACTTTTTCGGTATTAAACCAATCAATATGAAGTTCTTAGTTGTCTTAGCACTCGCCGTGGCTGTGGCCTCTGCAACACCAGTCTACGAGAAGATCGCTTTCATCGAGGACTTGCCTGAGTCGCCCGTTTTGGAAGGACGCATCACCAACGGAGATTACGCTTGGGATGGTTTGGCACCCTATCAGGCTGGTCTACTTCTGCAGAAGTCTCAGGGCAACTATTGGTGTGGTGGTTCATTGATTGGCAATAATTGGGTGTTGACCGCCGCTCACTGCACTGATGGGTAAGCATTCGAATACGATCATATTCAACTCGCAACTTTAGTAAACTTTATATCATATTTCTTTTATTTTCAGCGCACACACCGTCACCGTCTACTTGGGTAGCGTTGTCCGTTCTAATGGTAATCAATATGCTACAACAGTCCACTCCCAGGATATTCATCAGCACTCCAATTACAACTCCAATACTTTGGACAACGATGTCGCTCTCATCTGGATTCACTCTGTCTCCTACTCTAGCAACATTAACGCCATCAGACTACCATCTTTCAACTACTACAGTAACTATGAAGGTCAATGGGCTACCGCATCTGGCTGGGGCGGCACTTCGGGCAACAATCAAGATCATTTGCAATATGTGAGTGTTCGTGTGATCTCCAACAGCGAATGTGCTGGTGTTTACGGCAGCAGTACTGTTACCGATAACACCATTTGTGTTGCTACTGACGGCGGTCGCTCAACTTGCGGTGGTGACTCCGGTGGTCCTTTGGCTGTGGACAACAACCAAGTGTTGATAGGTGTGACTTCTTTCGTTGCTGCAGCCGGTTGCACCTCTGGTCTGCCTGCTGGTTTCCAACGTGTCAGCCGTCACTTGGACTGGATCCGTGGTGTCACTGGCATTGCTTACTATTAAATTGTTCGGCAATAAAATAAATGAAGTTAAAATTAAAATGATTTAAATCATAGATCTGTATTTTGAGTATTTATTTCTGAAAGTTTATCCTAGATTTGATGTGAAAGGAAAGTTGTTAAATATTTTTCAAACTTTTACCATAGTCTCTTCTGGTATAGTATTTTTAAAAATTGCTTAATGGTACGTTATGCCAAAGCTAGAAAGACCAGGTGAACCAGTCGCCGAAGAGTGGGAGATAAGCTGGTACAACGAAGAATGCAAAGAGGTGAATGGTGTTGTACATCAAGTCTTTACCGTGTCCAATTTCACCACCTTTCAATAAAAACCTTCGAGTCCTGTTTAGACAAGATTTGCAATTTTTTTTGGTTGCCACCATTTTACAAAGGATAAAAGCTCATAATGTTGGTAAATCGCTTCAGCTTTGATAAGGTGTCAGTTATACATACTTATGAGTCCTAAATGCGACACTGGTCTCGTGATCGAACCTTGATAGCTTACTCCCTACGCAAAACTACTACTAACCCTTCTGTTCATCCCTGAAATAATTGTTTTCCCTTCACACTGTCCGCCTTGTAATTGGATGAGGAAAAATAAATGTCAGCTACGAAGATTAACTTCAATGATCTCCTCTCTTATTAAGCTGTGCGTAGCTCGTCGAATAGCTCGTCAACGCTTTTCGTGAAATTCAAGGAAACTTTTCGAGTTTTGAAGCAGTTTTTGGCCCTTTGAGCTATGAAGCTCCGAGATATTATATCTAAAATGAGACTAGCTAAGGTCGAAAATAAAGAGAGGAGGTGTTCTAACGTCTCAATTGCTTTCCTCCTTGTGTCATTGCTTCATAAGCACATTTTACTTGCATGAGAAGCCAGTAGGTTGAGGCCCGTCTTTTGGCTAACAATAGTCCTGCGTGCCTTAGGTGAGCGCTATGGCTATTGGTAATCTCTTGGAACTCAGTATATATAGAGCCGTTTACCTTCGACTGTCTTGTATATTTCTTCCCGGTTTCTGAGGACATTTTCTAAGGCAATGCGATATGAGATAATTGGCTATGGATATATATTAATGATTTTTTTATATAGTTTTCAGTATTGCCAGCTATATCAGCAACTTTCCTTATAGCGAATACCTCCATCTGAAAAGTAATCTGGAAGCTTTAAGGGTCTCCTAAGCTCTAGCTTTAGGTTAATGTTGTATCTTCCATTGGGTTCGACGCATGTTCCATTGTTTACGACTTAAATTTATTTAAAGTCTTGAGTTACTAAACGCCACCAAGAATTGGATTTGTACTTCACTTACAAATGTTCTTCCTATGAAGGTGTATTGTATGATACTAACACCTGAAGGTGTCAGCTAAGATCTACTCCCCTAGCCAATAAGGGTTGCTCGTTTTTTTGGACCAAATTACTTTTGGGAGCCGAACCGTTTGCGTGCTCGTAATAAAATTCAAATTGTCTTTTCAGTGTGTGCAAAAAATTTGTACGTTATAAAATTTAAAAATTTCACTCAAATAAAATTTCCTAATTAGCAAAGCTTTTCGAAGTTTTTAATGAAAATTTCTCAAAATTTATGAATGAATTTTACTCGAATGGAATAATGTTTACTTTTTATTCACACGGCTTTGATTTCTGGCCCCAATAGTTCGTTTTATCAATTTATGGCATACCATTATCAGCTCAAGGCTCAACGTGCTCAAGTATTCACACGCAGTGTTAATGATTATCGATAGATCATTAAAATCAGATTTTTTAACTTAACTTGTGTGGGCACTTTTATTATTTATTATTTAAAATCTCTAGTGAAAGTTATAAATATGTTTACCGACTAATAAACATAAAACTACGATAAAAAGTAATAAAGTCTTTACACTTAGATAAAGAAATTGAAGCGCTAAGAAGGCAAATATTAAATATATAATATTTATTACACGCATCCGAGATCTATACATTATATTCGAAGATTATTTATTGGAAGTATTGTTTATTCGTAGAATACTAAAACTAGTTCTTTTAATGTTTAAAAAAAATCACCTCCACAACCAAATTTTTTCATTTTACTTGCAATTTTTAATATTAAAAATATTCTATTTACCTGTTTTTCTTCGTAGAGAAAATCCTTTTGTGCAACAAACTTTTTGTCTGTGAAAGCATTGAATGAAAAATATAAAATTAAAATTCTTTATAATATTGAAGTCCTTGAATAATTAAACCTTTTCACACCAGCCTTTAACTGCCAAACAACTGAGTAACGCTTACGCTGCAAATAGAGTTGCCGTTCTTTTTGATTTTTCCTGTTAAGTATCCAGTCAAGATCTCTATAGCGAATGCGAAATTTCATTCCCATTTATTCTAAAATAAAGAAGTTATAATGCAGAATAATTATCCGAATTCGGTGAACTTTCCTTTAAAAGCCATCAAGCGTATTAATTTAAATTTTCTGTTATCTTAAAGTTCATTCAATGGTAGCTTGGAGAAAAAGGCTTTTCCATCTACCATTTATTGGAAACCTGCTATTACACTCTGAGCGAATCGTTGTAATCAAACAAATAAAAATCAAAAATTTAGTTTTATTTTTTAATGGAACAGTTTTGTTATAAGTTTTTAGTGAGCCAGGCCTTTAGGTTGTTTTGTATGAATTGAATATTCTTGTTATACAACAAAGAAAAATGGTAGAAGTGACAGCTGTTTCGGAGATCATCATATCTCCTCTTCAGTCTTCTTATGGCAGGGATCGAACCAACGGATCCTTATGATTAGAAAACAATTTTTATTTTTGAGCAGAAAAATAAAACTAAAAAAAAAATAATTATATTTTAAGAAAATTTTTCAAATCAAGATGTTATGAATATTTTTGTTGAAAAAATAAAACTCAAAAGCAAATCGTCAATTGTTATCAAAAAACTTGTATATCAAGATTATATTAATATTTCATAAAAACAAGTTAAGCTCCATAGTATTAATTATAAGCTTTTGAGCGAAGATATAAAAATCGAAAAGCAAAAAAAAAATCTGTTCGAAGAAATAGAACTTAAATATTAATAATTATTTTGTCAACGACAAATAAAAATGTAGATTTATTATTAATTTTTATTATTATAGATATTGATCATTTCTTTTGAAATCACAGCAGATTTGCAAAGAACCTTTAAAAGCACCCCGAAGTCTTTGGGTTTTTTTCATTGAAAAAACAAAAATTATGGTTACTTTCGATCCCAGATTCTTCGACTGCTCTACTGTGAGTTGCCTTAGTTTATTTTTAATTTTAGTAAACACACAAATCGCTTATCAAAACATGCTATTGAATTTGTGAATGAATTTTTTTCTGAACGAATGAAAGGCAATTTTTACTACTCAGTTTGTTTATGTAGATTATTTTGATTTATGGTAATCTATAGCGATAGATTATTGCTATCAGCTAAATATCAATATATTATTTATGGTGCCTTTTGAAAATAATACACATGTTTGATGTTAATTACACCAAAAGAGGATGCATCCTCTTAAGATTTGAAATTGGACTGCGTTAACCTCAAATGATTAAATTGTTAAAAAATTGCAATTTCTAAAATAAATTTTCTATATTTAATATCAGAATTCGGATGACCCTTCGTAATTTGTGAGAAGTATATTGTGCTTGGAAATAAGTGACATTTATGAAAACATATATATACTTGTGAACATTGGCCGAAAATTTCAATTCTCATATATATTTTTGGAGATACCTTCTGCTCAAATATAAACGAGACTGGCTCAATAAAACAAAAACGGTTAATTATTTTTCAATATTTATATTATCCACTTCAAAATAGTCACCATAAGAGCCGATACACATATGCCACCTTTTTTTCCAATCTTCATAACCGCTTTAGGTATGGCTTTCAGTTCCTTTTTCGAATTCTCTTTTATGACTTCAATCGACTGAAAATGCTTTCCACGAAGCGGCAATTTGAGTTTAGGGAAAAGAAAAAAGTCACACGGTGCCATGTCAGGTGAATACGGTGCTTGCGGAACAATATTTACGTTGTTTTTGGTCAAATAATCGCGTACAAGACGAGACGTATGAGCAACAATTTTGGAACAAGTCGAACAGACACACGTCTCATGCCCAAAACATCGTGAATAATGCTATGAGCGGATCCATTTGATATGTTGAGCTCACTAGCTATCTCTCTTTCAGTCACACGACGATTTTCCAACACAATTTTCTTTACTTTTTCGACGTTTTCTTCGTTTACTGACGTTGCTGGACGACGACCATGGGGTAAGTTCTCCAGAGATGTACGGCCGTCCTTGAACGACTTATACCAATCAAAAATACGTGCGCGTGATAGCCAAGACTCCCCATATGCCTTCTACAACATTTTCATTGCGTCCGTCGCACTTATTCCTTTGGAATAACAAAATTTCAAACAAACTCTTTGCTCAACGTTAATTTCCATAGTAAAATTCGAAAAACACACTCGAGGTTGACTTGTTTTTAGTGCCGTAAAAAAAAACTATGTGACAGATCGCGCTCAAATTTGACATGTAAACATATAACAGTCCTGCCAACCTAAGCAAAAAAAAGTATGGCCATATGTCTTGTCCTTGTCGAGTTATGGATAAAGGCTCGTTTCGGTATTTTCATCTAAATTCTTGGATACAACTTTCAAAGGTGACTCGTTTACAGAGTCTGTGTTTTATGTTTTATGAATTTATTTTGCCTGCTATGCGTCGTTTGCGCGAGGCTATTCGAAGAAAGATCTAAAATTTACGGAAAGATAACTCAATTTGTTAATTTATGATAATGTTCTGTCTCACACTGCATTGATTCTGCATAAGTTTTTCGCTAAAAATTCGACTTATTCTATTCCACAACCACCATATGCGTCTTATCTGATTCCTTGCGATTTCTAACTACTCAAAATGCTAAGAAAAAATGCTTCGGAAAACAATTTGAGTCGATTGAGGAGATTCAATAAGATCTGCTGAAAGAAGTATGAAAAAAAAAAGAAATAGATTTTGAAGGATTAATTTATCGGTAAATATACTTGAAGCATTGAACGAAGGAAGAAATTCTACAAAAACCACTCCCATGCTTTTAATTTTTTAATTAGGATCTAAATATCAGTCTAACCATATTTTTTTCAAATAGATTCCATTTTGTTCTTCATTTATTTCTTCGTTTATCTATTTGTTAAAAGAACCCACTATTATTTTGATCAATTTGCCGAAAGTTTTTCTGCTACTTACGTGCCTTTAGATTGAAAATACTACTAAAAATAGTGTGTATGCTAGGGTTTGACCCATACCATGTGAGATATGTATAAAATTAGAGACCTTTTGTAGAGTCGTAAAATGTTTTCATCAAAATCTTCATATTTTTCCTCGAAAACAAATGATTCAATTCAAGAGAACAAAATGGATTTACTCTTTGTGATTTTATACCCAGTATTAATTTGGCAAATCATGAACGCGCATATTGCACTAGCCTAAGATAAATATAAATTTATGCTCATTGCGAAATACTAGAATTGACTTGCCAAAAAATTTATGTTCTTAATCAGTTTACGTTTATCTTGATCGTTTCTTAATATAATTTTTGTACAAATATTTCTTACTTGCGGCGTTGCAGACGTGCATATAAAAGCCATAGCAGAAATCAATGGAATCACAGAACTTTTTCGGTATTAAACCAATCAATATGAAGTTCTTAGTTGTCTTAGCACTCGCCGTGGCTGTGGCCTCTGCAACACCAGTCTACGAGAAGATCGCCTTCATCGAGGACTTGCCTGAGTCGCCCGTTTTGGAAGGACGCATCACCAACGGAGATTACGCTTGGGATGGTTTGGCACCCTATCAGGCTGGTCTACTTTTGCAGAAGTCTCAGGGCAACTATTGGTGTGGTGGTTCATTGATTGGCAATAATTGGGTGTTGACCGCCGCTCACTGCACTGATGGGTAAGCATTCTTGCAACTTTAGTAAACTTTATATCATACTTCTTTTATTTTCAGCGCCCACACCATCACCGTCTACTTGGGTAGCGTTGTCCGTTCTAATGGTAATCAATATGCTTCAACAGTTCACTCCCAGGATATTCATCAGCACTCCAATTACAACTCCAATACTCTGGACAACGATGTCGCTCTCATCTGGATTCACTCTGTCTCCTACTCTAGCAACATAAACGCCATCAGACTGCCATCTTTCAACTACTACAGTAACTATGAAGGTCAATGGGCTACCGCATCTGGCTGGGGCGGCACTTCGGGCAACAATCAAGATCATTTGCAATATGTGAGTGTTCGTGTGATCTCCAACAGCGAATGTGCTGGTGTCTACGGCAGCAGTACTGTTACCGATAACACCATTTGTGTTGCTACTGACGGCGGTCGCTCAACTTGCGGTGGTGACTCCGGTGGTCCTTTGGCTGTGGACAACAACCAAGTGTTGATAGGTGTGACTTCTTTCGTTGCTGCAGCCGGTTGCACCTCTGGTCTGCCTGCTGGTTTCCAACGTGTCAGCCGTCACTTGGACTGGATCCGTGGTGTCACTGGCATTGCTTACTATTAAACTGTTCGACAATAAAATAAATGAAGTTAAAATTAAAATGATTTAAAGCATAGATATGTATTTTGAATATTTATTTCTGAAGGTTGATCATAATTTTCGGGAATGGTTGGTTCGTTGTTACTCGAGAGAGTTCATTAAGAAAAGTTCTTATAAAAAAGGTGGTAAGTGTTTGAACTCAAAACTAGCTCTTGAGCCATATGGTCCATGCAGTTATAATTTTAAGCAAATTAAGGACTTTCCTAGAATTTTTTATATTCTTTCTAATTAAAAAGAAATTAGGGATCTCTCGAATTCGTTATATAGACTGATGCTGGTGGCCGCCTCTTTAGTGATCTGGATCACCAGATAACAATGCTTGTAGTGATTTGGAAAGATTCGCTCTATCTTCCTTGTTAGTGAACATCTCACTTTGTTAAGTCTTTTGAGAGATCCTCTATAGTGTTCTTAAGTTATAAGATTACGATCTTAAGCGAGTCGTTGGCAAAAGAACTGGAGATTCATTGACAGGGATAAAAGTAATCTGTGCGGAGGTTTATGAACTGTAATTGGTTTTGTCAAATTGGAGCATTGTTTGAACTACTTTTCGGAAAAGTATTTTATTTGAGTACTTGTATTTGCAATGAATGATGGTAAATGGTTATGTCAAATGGAAGATACGAAGATAAGAATGCTACTGTGCGCATAGTCATTGCCTATATTCGTGAGATTCTTAGCAGTGACTTAGATGTTTTTTTCGAGAATCAGTCGTTTTTACGCATCGACGAAAGAATCCATCACTCGTTCGGTGGCAGCTTAAAACTATAGGCGATTAGATGATGGGGAGCAAGATGCGGACCTGTCATGTTATTCCTGGGGGCCTAGAAGCAAGGCTGTTTATGGATGATATATAATAATATAAAGATTAGAACATTTCATGCGGAAACTTAGTCGAATGAAGAATTGGAATTCAAGATCAACATTGTTGGTGGTGTTATTACTGATTTTTGTTAGGACAAAGTTATCTTCGATCTTAAAGTTATGTCTGTCCATAATTATGTGGGACGGAAATGCATAAATGTGTTGACTGTTTTGTTTGATAGCAGGATATATCTAGCCTGTTTCCTCTCTCATTGCCAGATCCATTCGTCTCGCCTTCTTGTACAGCCTTACGGATTATTTGCAATAGCATTAAATTAAAAAAGTCATACGATAAGGAGACACCTCGCATAGTATCCCAATACTGACGGAGCTTTTGGTCAGCGTAAGTTTACACATCCGAGTCAGTTTGGTTGGGATACCGAATCCACACATACACGTTCCATCAATTCCTTAATATTAGGATTTCATCATTCACACAATATGCTCGACTAGGCCTTACACGGGATATCGAGGCAACCTATCGCAGAATGTGGAGTCCTCTGTTTCGCTTTCACTAACTACTGGCAAAGACTTTGATTTTGAAATCTTTATTGCCTTTTTCCTTTCTTTTACGTGTGCGCGGTGGGTTAATAAATCAAAACCATAATTTGGCGATAACCAAAGTCAAATGAGAGCATGTGTACTAACAAAAAAGTTATGAATGAATTTTAATCAATGAAATCCGAAAATAGCAATGGCACATAAACAACATTTTCGGATAAGAAGGCATAATATTCAATAAATAAATTCAATTAAAATCATAAATTATCATAATTGCAATTCATGCCTTTTTGCCTGAAAAAAGTGATATATGTATGAGCGCTCTACTCATTGCAATCAGTCAGTATTCGGTTAACGATGAAATTTCTTTTGGTTTTCGCTTTCGTATTCAGCACCGCTGCAGCGGCTGCAATTTTAGAGCAGAAGGCCGTAGAGCAAACCAACGCTACTATTAATGGACGCATAGTGAATGGTGCCGATGCCTGGGAAGGATTGTTCCCATACCAAGCCGGTTTGACTTTGGAAAAAGATGGCCAATGGTTGTGGTGTGGTGGTGCTCTGATTGGTTCAAATTGGGTTTTAACTGCCGCGCATTGCGTTAAAGGGTAAGATATTTGAAGAAGAAGAAAAAAAATAGTTGTCTTAAATTTGTGAGGAAATAGTTTTTATTTAATTCATTTATTATATTTTTTTTAAACATTACAGCACACAAGCAGTCACTGTCTACTTGGGTAGTGTGTCGCGTGGTAACGGTCAATATTCCACCACAGTGCATTCGCAAGACATTCACATTCACCCAGATTACGATAGCTTGAACGACATCGCTTTGGTTTGGATCCACTCCGTCTCCTACTCTAGCAACATACAACCCATCCGATTGCCCTCCTTCAATCAATACAGCAACTACGAAGGCCAATGGGCAACACTCTCCGGTTGGGGCTACACCTATGATGGTTCGGGTCTGAATGGACATCTCAAGTATGCAACAGTACCGATCATTTCGAATGGAGAGTGTTCTGTTTTCAACATCAATGACGGCATCATTTGTACATCGCCCGTTGAAGGTCGCGCAGCTTGTGGTGGTGATTCCGGTGGTCCATTGGCTGTGGACAACAATCAAGTGTTAGTTGGTCTTGTCAGCTTTGGTGGTGGCTGCCATTCGTCCCTGCCAAATGCGTTCGCACGTGTTTCCTATTACTTAGGCTGGATTCGTGACGTCACTGGTATTGCTTACTACTAATGTGTTTGAAATAAAAGTACACCCAAACATTTGTTTAAATAAAAGTAAATTTTGAATTTGTTAAAATAATTTATATGTTTGTATTTATTTAGTGGCGGCCGCGGTAGCCGAGTGGTCAGCATTGCGTACTGACATTCGGAAGGCTCGGGTTCAAATCCCGGAGCCACCAACATCCAAAACTTATGAAAAATTAATTTAAATAAAAAATTAAGTTAAATTTTCTAATTGCGGTCGCCCTTCGGCAGGGGATGTCCACCCCACCGAGTGTATTTCGGACATGAAATAAAGGCTCCTCGAAAAAAAACCATCAGCCGTTCGGGTGCGGCTTAGTATAAATTGTAGGTCCCTCCATTTGTTGGAAAAACATCAAGACAGCCTTGCTTCTAGGCCCCCAGGTATAACATGGCAGGTCCGCATCTTGCTCGCAATCATCTAATCGCCTATAGTTTTAAGCTGCCACCGAACGAGTGATGGGTACTCTTCGTCAATGCGTAAGAAGGATTGATTCTCGAAAAAAACATCTAAGTCACTGCTAAGAATCTCACGAATATAGGCAATGACTATGCGCACAGTAGCATTCTTATCTTCGTATCTTCCATTTGACATAACCATTTACCATCATTTATTGCAAATACAAGTACTCAAATAAAATACTTTTCCGAAAAGTAGTTCAAACAATGCTCCAATTTGACAAAACCAATTACAGTTCATAAACCTCCGCACAGATTACTTTTATCCCTGTCAATGAATCTCCAGTTCTTTTGCCAACGACTCGCTTAAGATCGTAATCTTATAACTTAAGAACACTATAGAGGATCTCTCAAAAGACTTAACAAAGTGAGATGTTCACTAACAAGGAAGATAGAGCGAATCTTTCCAAATCACTACAAGCATTGTTATCTGGTGATCCAGATCACTAAAGAGGCGGCCACCAGCATCAGTCTATATAACGAATTCGAGAGATCCCTAATTTCTTTTTAATTAGAAAGAATATAAAAAATTCTAGGAAAGTCCTTAATTTGCTTAAAATTATAACTGCATGGACCATATGGCTCAAGAGCTAGTTTTGAGTTCAAACACTTACCACCTTTTTTATAAGAACTTTTCTTAATGAACTCTCTCGAGTAACAACGAACCAACCATTCCCGAAAATTATGATCAACCTTCAGAAATAAATATTCAAAATACATATCTATGCTTTAAATCATTTTAATTTTAACTTCATTTATTTTATTGTCGAACAGTTTAATAGTAAGCAATGCCAGTGACACCACGGATCCAGTCCAAGTGACGGCTGACACGTTGGAAACCAGCAGGCAGACCAGAGGTGCAACCGGCTGCAGCAACGAAAGAAGTCACACCTATCAACACTTGGTTGTTGTCCACAGCCAAAGGACCACCGGAGTCACCACCGCAAGTTGAGCGACCGCCGTCAGTAGCAACACAAATGGTGTTATCGGTAACAGTGCTGCTGCCATAGACACCAGCACATTCGCTGTTGGAGATCACACGAACACTCACATATTGCAAATGATCTTGATTGTTGCCCGAAGTGCCGCCCCAGCCAGATGCGGTAGCCCATTGACCTTCATAGTTACTGTAGTAGTTGAAAGATGGCAGTCTGATGGCGTTAATGTTGCTAGAGTAGGAGACAGAGTGAATCCAGATGAGAGCGACATCGTTGTCCAAAGTATTGGAGTTGTAATTGGAGTGCTGATGAATATCCTGGGAGTGGACTGTTGAAGCATATTGATTACCATTAGAACGGACAACGCTACCCAAGTAGACTGTGACGGTGTGTGCGCTGAAAATAAAAGAAATATGATATAAAGTTTATAAGTTTAAAGTTGCAAGTTGAATATGATCGTATTCGAATGCTTACCCATCAGTGCAGTGAGCGGCGGTCAACACCCAATTATTGCCAATCAATGAACCACCACACCAATAATTGCCCTGAGACTTCTGCAAAAGTAGACCAGCCTGATAGGGTGCCAAACCATCCCAAGCGTAATCTCCGTTGGTGATGCGTCCTTCCAAGACGGGCGACTCAGGCAAGTCCTCGATGAAAGCGATCTTCTCGTAGACTGGTGTTGCAGAGGCCACAGCCACAGCGAGTGCTAAGACAACTAAGAACTTCATGTTGATTATTTCAAGGAGCTGAATAATATGAATTTCGGTGATTAGTGTCACGGCTTTTATAAGACTCTTTGAGAGAAAGATTGATTCCATTGGTGTTGAAAGAGTTGATCGCGATATGCATAAAACTGATTAGAAACATAAATCATTTTATCCGCGTACGTTTTTAGTAAGTTCGTAGTGTTCATAAATCAGTGTTATCATAGAAAATGGCAGTAATTACATGTGAGCTATGACTTTTATTTTAGTTTTGGCTAAAGTAATAATAATAGCGTTAATACTTTTACTGTATTGAATGAAAAATAGGCAACAAAACTTCTGGTCTTGCTGTTTTGTAC
Organism: Ceratitis rosa; assembly: GCA_037013455.1. Lineage (NCBI taxonomy): Eukaryota > Metazoa > Arthropoda > Insecta > Diptera > Tephritidae > Ceratitis > Ceratitis rosa. The sequence goes on along the minus strand of JAWMAG010000031.1, from coordinate 8,190,073 downwards.
ATAAACTTTATTGATTTTCGTTTATAAGAAATGTTGCTCATTAGAGTGATTAAAAGTGAAATTTAGTAAGTTAAAAAGTCTTATTTCTTTTAATTAAATAATTTCATTATTATTGTACAATAACTAGATTAAATTACAATAATAAATTTTTATACGGGAATCACTTAAAGAAACTGGATTACTTTCTATTGCATACTTTTCGGCTTCAGTGGAAAGTTACGAATTGCATTAGCTTGCTTTGCACATGTCAGTGGTACTCAAACTGTTATAAAAATTTGTTGACGGCGAAATACCGAAAGGAAATATTAAATGATTTGAAAGTTAGAAATCGGTTCAAGGAATAGTAAATTGACCGTTTTGGAAGAAATACAATTTGGAACTCCCAAGAAGGTCGGGCCTTTTTAAACCAGAATCCCGTGAAACACAATTAAAAGTTCTCTTTGCTTTCTTACAAAAGTGTAGAAAAACAATTTCATATATAGATAAGTATTGATAACGCAAACAAAAGGTGGAAATTTATAAATAGAGAAAGAGAAACTTTGCGATTTGGCTTCTTGGGTGCATTCTGGCATGCGGAGGGTCGGTCATGCGTACCAAAATTATTGTAAAAATAGGTCCGCCCATCGGCAGGGAATGTCAAGTCCGCTGAGCGTATTTCTAATATGAAATAAAATTGGCTATCTGCCGCTTATTGGTGTAATTGACTGTACAAAATCCCATTTACGAAAATCCGCTGAAACGGATTATATTTCCATGTGGGTACATATGTATATTTCAGCCCATGTGAAATTGGTGGACTGATTTTTACGACTGTTGCACTAAGGGTGCACATAGCCCGGCAAACGTTACAGACGCGTTTCACCTATTCAAAGAAGGAACCTCTAATTTCACTGTCATTTGAGCTTTATAACTTGTTTTCTTTGGAATACTTCTTTATGAAAAGAGATTGATAAGAAATTTGTTTAAGTATGGTTGGTTGGTTGGTTGGTTGGTCAGTTGAAGGAGGGAAGTTGAGAATCTAACCGCAAGCTAAGTCGCAGCTAAGCCATTAAGTCGGCCCTTTGTGCTCACCCGTGTATCCCAACTATGCGCTGGCGAGGAGTACACTCGATTTTATAAATTGATTTAGTTTCTTCCAACCATTTGTGCCTACCTCCGAAGGGTTGGAGCTGGGAATATTGCTCTTGAATATAGTAACCAAAATGTGATCAATAAAATAACCGTCTCTTACATACAAGAACTCATTGTTCTTTTACGACTGCACATTATATTTGAAATTAAAAGAAATATACATAAGATACTAGTACATATTTCAAACAAATCAAATTGGCATTCACATATTAGTATGAAATGCCAGTTTTCTCCTGAATCCATGTGAGATAGCTGGTGACACGCACAAATCCAGCTGGAGCACCAGAAGCACAACCAGATTTCGATACGAATGAAGTAACACCAACTAGAATTCCACTTGATTCCAAAGCCAATGGACCGCCTGAGTCACCTTGGCAGGTGGAAGCGCCGCTGGGAGTAGATACACAAATAGAGTTGCTGGTAATAACTTTTGTTCCGTAGGTTTTAGCACAGACTGAGTTAGCAATGATGGGAAGAACTGCGTAGTTCAAGGATGATGAAGTCGAGGAAGCTGAAAGAAAGGATCTTATATAACTTAATATATATATTTACCATATTTCGCAATATCGAAAACTCACTGTCACTGGTACGGCCCCAGCCAGAAGCGATAGCATTGCTGCCCACATAGGTGGCATACGAAGAAGAGATCGAAGGCAATTTAATGGCTTGGATTTCACTAGTAAAAGTAACAGCTGGAATCTTAATCAAGGTGATATCGTTGGCAAGCGTATCTTCATTATAGCCGGTATGTTGGTAGATAGAACTGGATGTTACGGTGTATTTAACTTTAGCCGAGGTACGTGTAGTACTACCCAAATAAACGATAACTTTGCTCACTCTATAAAGAATATAATTAAATTAAGCAGACTGAAATATATTAATAACCTTTATACGCTTACTTACCCATCAGAGCAATGAGCTGCAGTTAAAACCCAAGTCGAGCCGATGAGAGAAGCACCGCACCAGTAAGTGCCTGTGCTGCGTGTAAGGGACAAGCCAGCTTGATATGGGAATTGGCCAGTTGCAGCTTTGTTACCGTTAGTAATGCGTCCTGATAAAACTGGTGATTCAGGCAAATCCTCAATGAACGCCGGTTCTTCGAAAGCGGTTTGCTCGGGAATGCTGTAAGCCGAAGCTACTGCAAAGGCGAAGACTAGTGCAAGGAAGACTTTCATATTGATCTGAAGGGCTCGTTTTGAAAACAACTATTGTACTTTTGCCATAGTAGCGCAAACCATTTTATAGGTAAATTCGAAGATAGTGTGGTCAGTTTATGACTATGTATGGTTATTCCCAGAGATAAAACGTATGTATACGTGATTCCCAAGAACGTTGTAAGAAATCGTAAATTTGATTTATCTATATTAGTTGTTGATAATAATAGGAACCTAATTAATAATTTATAGAAACCTTTTGGAGATATATGAGACCTCTTGTGTAAATAGATTCCATTTCATGGTCATCATTTCGTCAGCTTCTCGTGTTTTTTTCCATGTGTTGGATTTTCCATTGGATTAGTGATGTGAAAGGGCTTCATGTGGGAATTATATAAGAGATCAAAAAGTATTATAAAATTATGTAGAGCAAATTTTGAAAATTCCCTTGTGAATATGAAAATGTAATATTGATTATACATACATACCTATGTAATCGTCAAGTTTTCACTTGAAAGAGGCAGGTGGTGGTTTTGTGAAGATGCCTTGAAACAGTCTCTAATATAAGGAAAAATAAGCAAGAACGTCCAGAAATGCAATGCAACTCTCAAGACAGCCGGTTCTACGCACCGGAGTTGACCCGGATTTTATCCGGCCAAGGGCTGTCACCCTTGCGGCGATCTAACCCCGTTTAGGTCAACAAGTAAAATTAAATTAAGTACGCCAACGGAGCTACACCTCGCAGCTGGGCTGCTCCAAATCCTTCTCATCAGAGCCGGCGTCGAAACCAACTCTGGCCCGATGGATTATTTCTGCTGCGTGCGCTTTAAAAAACTCCACCATTCCTCCACCAGCGCCCAAGTGCGCCCCCCGCCACGGCAGTGCATTCAGCACCATTACCCACTATGGGGAACCCACAGACCTCTACGGTCTCCCGGAGCTCCCCACAGCATGACTCCCACCAATCCTCACCCCCATCCTTAACTACAAGCACCTCCTCTTCCTTCTCCCGTGTGAGGGCTACCCAGCAGCTCCTAGTCCACCACACACTCTGTCCCGTATGTCAGACCATAGTACATCGGAACATGACCTCAGTCAGATGCAAATCCTGCTCGGATCTTCTGAGCCGGGTCGGATAAAACGTGGGGACGTGTGGAAAACGGGCAGGGTGGTCCCGCTACTTAAATCGGTGAAACCAGCCAACAAAGGAGAGTCTTATCGGCCTATAACTCTCCTCTCCCCAGCAGCGAAGACACTTCCGACTTTCACCCATCATCTGCGTCCAGCAGTACATCAGCATGGCTTCCGGAAAGGGCACAGTACCACAACAGCACTAAACGCCATAAGCACTGTCCTGGTAGCACTGGATTTGTCAAAAGCTTTTGACACCGTAAACTATTCAGTGCTGCTCACGGACATTGAGGAATTATCATTACCGCCGGGGTTGCAGAGGTGGGTCATGGGCTACCTGAGTGGTCGACAATCATTGGTTATATTCCGAGGCGAAGCATCGAAATTAAGGAAAATTAAACAGGGGGCTCCGCAGGGTGGTGTCCCCTCCCCACTACTATATAATTTTTACATATCGAAGCTCCCTCCACCACCAGAAGGAGTTTCCTTAACCTCGTATGCCGAAGATTGCACGATATTGGCGTCTGGCCAGGATATTGATAGCCTATGTTCGAAAGTGAACTGCTACCTTGCCGATCTTTCCCACTTCTTCACTGCAAGACAATCAAAAATACAACCGACTAAATCCTCGACTTCCCAAAGATATTGGGAGTCATATTTGATAGCCTGCACTCTTTCTTTCGGCATACGACGGCAATTTGCCGCAAAACTCCAGGGCCGCAACAAAATACTCAAATCGCTAGCCGGCAGCACCTGGGGTAAAGACAAAGAAACCTTGCTGGCAACCTACAAAGCAATTGGCCGGCCGGTCGTAAACTATGCTGCACCGATCTGGGCGCCGGCGACGAACGAGACGCAGTTGAAGAAGTTACAGGCCTGTGAAAACACCACCCTTGGGACCCAGACAGGAAACCTCCTGATGTCGCCGAAGCATCATTTGCACAGCGAAGCATCTATGCTACGAGTTAAGAAGCATAATGCTTTGCTGTACAAGCAGTTCCTGTTGGGATGCTACCGTCTGGATATTGTAGCAGATTAAACTCCAACTTGTCCAGACTCGACCCCAGAAGAAATTAGTGTATGGGAGCGTTCCCTGCAAGAAGGCTTCTGATCAATTGAGCCAACATATGTCAAGAATGCACGATGTCATATCCCATCAGCCCGTAGACCACTTTCTTAAGGCCGAATGACAAATGTGATGTTTACATTTGTATACGTGTACGCCATTCTCTCTTCGTTTCCTTGTGCATTTGCGTCGTTCTTCTCGGACAAATAGAACACAGCTGAGCGACAGAATTAATGCCAAAAAAAAAAACAATATTGACGTAAAAAACGCAGCAGAGCCGTACAAGCCGAACACAGATAAGCGATAGCATTGATGCCGAAGTAACTCAGCTTTGACAAAATATTTCCCTACTCTTTATTCCAATATTTTTACATACATAGATTATTTAAATGGTTTATGCAGAAATCTTTAATAGCGTAAGGCGTTGGTGACGCAGCTCCTCTGCTCAACGAATGCCTCCGTCATAATCGCGACTACTTTGATGAATTTCGCGACATCTAAGTAAAATAAAAAATGAATGTTCGAATCCGAATCTTACTAATATCTAAATGCAGTTGTACCTCGCAAAGTTTTGTTGTTAAGGTGAAAAGCGTCCATTCCAGTCAAAATGCTCCATTAGCTGAATTTTCCGTACAATATGGGGCACCCTAGAAAAATATATAAAAAGCAATGAAAAATGAAGTAGTTAAGTAATCGACAATATATTTTTACCACAGCTTGTACAGGATCCTTATCCATTTTTTCCACTTCTATCTGCTACTAACAAAATGATAAAAATGACGTTCTACTCGAAAATAAGATCATAAAATTAAACGGATTATCCGTTTAACTGCATTCTCCTTCAATTTCTATCATTGTACAGTACAATGTATGCCGAAATCGTGTGAGTTTATTGGTGAACCCATCAGCTGAAAAGCTGATATAAATAAATACGCTTTTAATTTTTAAAACGTATAAATAGCATAAACATATATTTCATTGAGTAATCAACAACAGAGTTTTATTAAAATGTGTAATTTTTAGGAATTTAATAATTCTTTTGTTTTTAGTTAAATAAATAATGCCGAACCGTGTGGCAGCTCCTCATTTTCATTTTCAGTGGCTTCCAAACTGCTATTTGGTAGTACTTGAAATTTGACAGTTAAACGAATTTGTTTGACAGCTGTGTTGTAAACAGAAATGCACACACACTGAAATTCTAACAAATTATGGATAGAATTGTATCTGGTATCGCGAAAATAAATTTTCAACAAAATTGTGAAGATATTTTGGTCGAAAATCGGTGAGACTATTTTTTGGTATGAAAACGTTTATTAGCATATAATATCACGTTTACTTTGTAGCACAAGTAATTTTTCCGCTCAACCACTTGAACTAGCTGGTGTCGTTAGTGCAATGGCCGAGTGTAAGAGCATCGATAATACTGCAGACAGTGATATTGAATCTGAATTTAATAGTTCCAGCGAAACGGTCATTGTCGGCGATGATGATGCTGATAGCGCCGGCAGTAGCAGTCATGGTGGTGGCAGCCTCTCGCAGCGTCGCAATTTACCGCGTCGCGCCTGCAAGGAGAACAGTATGAAACTTAAACGGCGTTCTATCATGAAACCGAAGCGTCACAACTCCAGAACATGTGATTTCTCTATGCTCCGTCCGGCTGAAATACGCAAAATTTATTGCAATCAAAAACTTACAAGTTTTCGACCAACCAATTTAGAGACGATTTTCGAAGAACCACAACCTGAAGTACGTCGAGGTGAAGCGCCGCCGTTGGTTAACGCAGATTCACCATTACGTTTTATTGGTTTGCGTAAAATACGTCGTACTCTTTCCTGTTCAGATGGTTTAAATATAAATAAAACATTGATTAAACAACGTCGTGCAAAAATTAAAAAAATCTTTGGTAGAAGAAACGTTTGTAAGAAAATTTCATTAAATGAATTTATTGACCGAATGAATAAAAGTATCGGTGAAGAAGCTAATGTAGAAGATACCGATGATAACAACATGCCAGATGAGCCCATGGAGGCGGAAATGTCGGCTGTTTCAGGTGCATCTAGCATGACTGAAAACGAAAATATATTAAATACAAAGACTGAATACTCAATGCCAATAGAGATAAGCGCGGGAAATGTGCATCATTGTAATAATGTTAAAGCCAGCGAACAATCACTGTTTTGTACATCGAATACATTTCCAAATTTATCGTATTCGTCAAGTACAGCGGATAACAGTTTAAATGCCCCTGCTGCGACGTCTACTTGCTTAACGGGCATACGTTAATTAGGCCCATCCGTATGCTAGAATATATTCATATTTTGATGTAACCATTTGTGTCTAGCGAAATCACTACGTTTTTAGCTATAATCTTTTAATTCCATGTTTCTTTTACGTACTTTGTTTGTCGCATTATTATTTTAAAACCGATTTATGTATTCAAAATTCATTTTTCCATTTTTATTTTGTCGATCCCGCATTTACATATACATGAGAATTATATTGCGGTAAAAAATTTAAATTTGTACGTCATTAAATTTATGCAATCGATGTTTGGAACTGTAAAAAGAAAATTTGTATAAGCTCTTTTATATAAAAAAACATTTTGCATACACATACATATGTAGTATAACATAAGGCTATTTAAGGTTTTTAATCTAGTATAACGCATAATTAGTTGCGAAATATCATAATGTGTGGTTCAGTTTTCCACGCTATTACATTGCTCATATAAATATATAAACTACTCGTTTTTAAGGCTTTGTGAAAAACTTGTGTGATTTCCTACAGTTTGTTATACGAGTATATGATTGTTGTCGAATTTCATTGAAGAACATACATGCATTTATGTTATAGCTATGGAAAGCTAAATATAATTAATTACATACCTACTACATAGTACATACATATATATTTCAAATAATAAAATAAATTTTGTAATATTTTAATTCGCATAATGTAATTTTTTTTTTATTTACGTGTATGGCTTTGAATAATTCTCCCATAATCAGCTGGGAAAATGTGAAAATTGAAAAATATTGCAGGAATTGGTTTATGTAAGTAACCAAAAGCTTTTGAAAATAAATGAATTTATATATAAGATAGGAAGTGATTAGTATTTATGTGGAGGGAAATTATGTTTGTGTGTAATTAGTACATGGGAATGACTATATCTGTTGTGGCTTTCATTTGGAATTTATAGGGTTTATTTGAAATAGTATATATGTATATAGATGATGTCAGTAATCGAAAAATCGTTTAAAAAACATTTAGTTAGCATCATATATATTGGTAATTTATAAAGCATAAAGACAACTGACTATTTTTATACTACTTTATGTCTATATATATATATACAAAGATTTGTATATGCCTACAAAATTTCGGTAAGTCTTTCCGACATTGCCGGAAACTTATTAAATTATTAAAGAATGTGCAGATCCATGTAATTTGAAGGTTTTGCATATCTACCATATACCGCGTAGATATGTATTTGCCATAAAATTACATTTACATGCCACTATTGTTGTTGTTTTTAGATCTTGATAAGCACTAAACTACTGCGCCTTTTCGCCACGAAATGGATTGCCATTCAGAGTGAACTTATTGAAGCATATTATCATTTCCTACATGCAAAATAGCAACTATTTACATACATACATATATTCATACATTTGTTTATACTATATGTATGTATGTATGTACAAGCAAGTAGTAAGTAAATGATATACTGTAAGATGAGTAATTGTAAAGAAAGCCAACACCAAATGCTAACGGAAGACTAAAGAGAAACAAGTACCCGGCGGAATATTATACTGGCAAACATATTTACGTACATACATATACGAGTATATTATTTACCTAAATTCGAAATTACTACAAAATCATTTCAATGTGGAGTTTCAAAACTTAGAAATCTTCATTTCTATGAATGAATTGCAATTGAAAAGCACCCATATGTACATACATACATACATATATATGCCTACTCGAGCATTTCTATGCTATTTAAATTGTTTAAACTATTTGTAATGAATGAATTTTTGAGTTCATGTGCAGTTATTTCGTCGCCAAGCAAAAATGTTGCAACAAAAGCCATTTGAGATCAACAAGTTTACATACATACGTACATAAATGTAGATGAGAACTTGCAACTTGTTGCACTATAGATAGCTATTGATTACAATTATGCCATATTTATGTATGTATTTGGAATTATTTAATACATATTTATTTATACGAATTTCAACTGTAATACCGGCAAAGGCAATGGGGCAGCAAATTAAATTAGTAACTCGTTTGCGCTGAGGAAAAGCCCCCTGCCTGTTGGTATGTATGTACATGCATGTATTTGTATCGAAACACATTTTGTGACAAAACTCAGCCACCACAGACATAGTGACGCAATGACCAATATCTCTACCAAAGACGCGCAACACCTTAACACCGGCTCAGCGTAGTCTCATTCATTCATTCATTCATTCATTCAATCATTTATAGAAATGCAAAGATTTGTGGGTTAGCAAATGAAAATGCAAGTGCGCTCTCACTTACATACATAAGTATATGTACATACCCATATGTATACATAAGTATATGTGTAGATATAGTTCACTTGCGCCGCGAAAATGAGCGAAATGTGGCATGAGATTTATAAATTGGCTACAACCGTATGTAGTGCAAGTGTTTGTTTATGCCGTTGTTGTTGTTGTTGTTGTGGTTGCTGACAGTCGTAGCTACTTGAAGGGAGTCCATATTAATTTATAATACCATAATTTATATATTCACTAACGAGATATGCATGTTAGAGTTTATAAAATAAGCTGCCACAGAGCGATAGGTGCTCAGTTGAAATGCGCGCATGCGCAGTAACGGTTCGCAGTGCAAAAGTTCAAGTAGCCATTATCGGTGTGTGAAGTGTAATCAAAAATATATTCTAATAACATATATAACTATGCGTACATACATATATACAGGCATACATATACAAACATGTGTATTTACTTAGCCAAGTGCAATTTGAGTGCAGGAAGCAGTCAATAAAAATAAAAAAAAAATACTTTATCGTTTGTTGGTATATTTGTGCGTTTGCGAAGTTCAAATTAAATTATTATCGCTATTTTTTTTTCGGCAAAAATTGTCTAAAATTCAGTGAAGTAAAGCATTACAACAATAACACGCTGTAATTATAGCATTATGGTAAACACAACAAAAGAAAGTTATAAAAAGGTTACGCTATAAAAACCTTTCGCCTCGCAGTTATACAAAATTAAATGTATTTAAATATACATTTAACAACAACAATAAAAATACTAACTAAAAGCCAAAAAGAAAATATATATATATATATACATACATATTATATATGGTATAATAAAATAAATAAAAAATACAATAATAATAATGCCTCAACACATAGTACGCACACCATCCGTACTCCAATTGTTGCTATTAATATGCCTAATAGAGCGCTACACCGCCACCACCAGCTGGCGTCAGGTGAAACCGATGTATCTTCTCTCGATGTATGAGCGCGCTGACGATTATTCTAGTGATCCCATGGTCTTGAGTTTAGAAGCTGATCCCCTCGAGGAAGATATGCCACACCCGGGACAGAGCAAACATGCTATGGACCGTATTTTTGGTGGCAGTGTTGCGCAGCGTCACAGTTTTCCATATCAGGCGGGTTTATTATTGCAAAGGCCGAAAGGTCTCTACTGGTGTGGTGGTGCTTTGATCTCGGATGAATATGTTTTGACGGCGGCTCATTGTGTTGATATGTACGTACGTTAATTGAAAACTAAAAAATTATATATATATATATATATATAATATTATATATAACTTATTTCCTCCGAAGGGCTAAACGTGGTTTAGTATTTTTGGGCGCACACGAAATTAAAAACACCAATGAATTGGGTCAGGTGCGCATAATGGTTCATCATGATAACTTCATTATTTACCCATCGTGGAATCCTCGACGACTTAAAGATGATATCGCTTTAGTACGACTGCCAATACCTATCGAGTTCAATGGTGAGTATACCTACGTAGTTAATGGAGAGAGATTATATTAAGGGATACGATACCGGCTGTGTAGCTTTAGCTGCGGTAGTTTGTTTTGGTGTGTAGTGCCATTTTTGACCTGTTTTCAATAAAAAAAACTCATCTACTAATTAATTGCGCTTTGGAAGATCTCCTCTCAGAGCCTGGCTGATAAAAATATAGATATTTGGAACAATATTTGGTCAGGTTAGACAAAAGTGCTTGGCAGTTTTAAAACATCGATACGCTTAGATCCATTGCCATATATATTGATCTGACGTTTTCGCTCAATATCCATCCGTTTAGTCCCCCTTATAAATTTTAGAAGGCCACCACTGTCACTCCCGCAATATTCTCTAAAAATTACTTTGAGGAATATTTTTGCGGTTGCAACAACAACAACAACTGAAAGGGACTACAATAACCTAAGCTCTCTCTCTACAAGGCAATCATAATGGTTGGAAGCTCTAGGAATGCTCCCATACATTCTGCATACAGTACTTTCGGGCAATATCCTGTCAGGATCTCAATTACCTTTGAAGTGTATTCTTTTTTGCCATTTCGGCCAAATTTGGCTCGACTTGCAGCAACCAAAGGTTTTTTCCATCTTGCCGCGTTTTATCTATAAATGAACTTTTTAAGCAATAGTTTTTATGCGGCATGAGTTATCTGGAAAAATCTGCTCGGTCAGACCTTCCCTGGCAAGTTAATCGCTCCAGCGGTCGCTATATCTAGGAGTCTGTTGTATGCAGTCATATCCTGTAGATACTGAAGCTAGATTGCTTAGATTTTTTTCGATCGGACATACCAGGGGTGTTAGTTGAAGTTTGCCGGTTTTACTAGTAGATATCGCTAGCAATATGTATAAATTTCTATTATTTGGCACGTATGCAATTTTTTTCTATTGACATTAACCTACAAAAATACGCAAGTTACATTCCGCCAAATTAATAGCGTCATATTTGTTTACCTCAGTGAATATGTCGAGTTTCGTTCCAAGTAAATCGCTTTTGCGGCATTCGTTGCTTTTCTAATTTCATCAAAAGAAAAAAGCAGCTGAAGCTCACCGGTTGATGGCAGAAACTTATGGTGAACATGCTCCAGTGATTAGAACATGTGAGACATGGTTTCGTCAATTTAAAAGTGGAGATTTCGATTTGACAGGCAATGAACATCCTGGTGCAGCGAAAAAGTTCGAAGACGAGGAATTGGATGTTGATCCAACCCAATCGCAACAAAAATTGGCAGAAACACTACATGTGACTCGAGGAGCAATTTGCCAACGTTTAAAAGCCATGGGAAAGATCCAGAAGTATGGAAAATGGGTACCACTCCAGCGGAACGATAGACAAATGGAAAATCGAAAAACCGTTTGTGAAATGCTGCTTCAACGGCTCGAAAGGAAATCTTTTCTGCATCGAATTGTCACGGGGGAGGTAAAGTGGATTTATTTTGAGAACCCGAAGCGAAAAAAATCAAAGCTTTCCCCTGGTGAAGCTGGCCCATCGACTGCAAGGCCAAATCGCTTTGGTCGTAAGACAATTCTCTGTGTTTGGTGGGATCAGTGTGGTGTGGTGTACTACGAGTTGTTAAAACCTGGTGAAACGGTGAACACGGAACGCTACAGAGAACAAATGATCAATTTGAATCATGCGTTGATCGAAAACCGGTCGGAATAGGCCCGAAGACATGGCAAAGTTATCTTGCAACATGACAACGCGCCGTCTCATACCGCTAAACTGGTGAAAGACAAATTAAAAACACTTAATTGGGAACTATTATTGCACCCGCTGTATTCTCCGTCCGACTATCACCTTTTCGCATCGATGGGACACTCTCTTGCAGAGCAGTGCTTCGCTAATTTTGAAGAAGTCGAAAAATGGCTCGTCGAATGGTTAACCTCGAAAGAGAAAAAGTTTTTTTGGAATGGTATCCATAATTTGCCTGAGAGATGGGCGAAATGTGTAGAAACCAATGGTCAATACTTTGAATAAAAAAATTTTGAGATTCCTCTGAAAATTAAGTGTTTTCTTTATCGAAAAAACCGGCAAATTTCAACTAACACACCTGGTATATCGAATTGGCCACTCTAAAACAGACTATTGCCTAGAATTCTCTATTGCCAGTACTGCTTTAAATATTTGGTCTAGGTTTAACCACAAATTGTTTTATATTAATTCTCCCTCTCTGTTTTTTTGCTTGCAGACCGCATTCAACCGATTCCATTGCCGCGTCGCAGCTATGAATATGAAAGCTTTCAAAATAAATTAGCCATTGCCTCCGGTTGGGGACGCTACGCCATGGGCGCACATGCCATCAGCAGTGTGTTGCGTTACGTCAAACTGCGTATTATTGACGGTTGGACCTGCAAACGCAGTTTTCCACTATCATACCGCAGCACGAATATCTGTACGAGCGGCAAATTCGCACGTTCGACTTGTAATGGCGACTCGGGTGGTCCATTAGTTGTGCGCCGTAAATATACGAAAAAACGTGTACTCATCGGAATCACATCATTCGGTAGCATACATGGTTGTGATCTTGGTTATCCGGCGGCATTTACAAAAGTCGCCTCCTATCTGGATTGGATAAGTGATGAGACGGGCATAGAATCGTGGCACGAATCATCCAATGCAATTGTGTTCAGGAAACTCTTGAAGGATTATGAGCGCAAGCACAATCGATTTAGCTATCCCAATGAGGATACAACAAAGGAAACAGAAGACGAGTGGAGCGGTAGTAGAGAGGAGATACCTGAATTTACTATGGCACGTGAGAAGTATCCACGTGAGAAGTATCCAACGAGGGCGGGGCGTACATTGCATATGCGTTTGCCGCAGAGACAAACTGTTATACGTTATACGCACCCAAAACCTTATCGAAAATACAAATATATATTTTTGTGAAGATCGTAGAAAGTACGTTTGCAAATACAATACAAAAGCCTATATGATAATATTTTGCCTATCTTTCTTGTAATATTAAGTCTTAAGTTACCGTGGAACTTTAAAACGATTTTATCACACCAAAACTGTTAGAAGTGTCCGAAGGAATTATATTTTACCCTCATAAGTACAGTAATTAAATTATATATAACAGTAGATAAAGAATATTGCAGAAAGAGCAGCTGAATCACCGCAGGTGTACTAAGTCGCGATTATCAAAACATCAATAACGTTATGTTATCCTCAAGCGTCTATCACGAGTATTTATTATACCTATTTCTAGACTGTTTGGCACGAGAGCTTGACGGCTGCTATCAATAATTTCGATAAGATATGCACTGATTTATAAAGCTTGAAGCTTGAAGCGATTTATTCACAATATTTCCGCCTATCGGCGAAAAGGTAGTTTTTAAGACCATAAAAGCATTTATGGCTCTACGAATTCAGTTGAAGAATACACGCGCTATTAGTTTGCCATTACAGAATTTTTGTATTGGTCTAGTAAAAAATATTCCATCATACCATTTGTCAAATATGCACCCATTTGATCTATATTTTTTGTCCATTTTGAAGATAATGCCGCTATGTTTCTCATAGAAAACCTACCCTCTTGACAAAAGAATTGGGACAATCGATTTTCACAAGCTTCTCTTGAGACCAATTTTTAACCAGCCAAATCATTCACCCTAGACAGGAGCAGATGATAATCACTTGGTGCAAGGTCCTGACTATAAGGTAGATGCATAAAAACCTCCCAACCGGGTACCCGAAGCTTCTGGTGAGTCATTGCTCTGATACAACACACTTCCTTCTGGTGAGTTACAAGAAGATGCATATTTTGAAACCCACGATTTGGTGTGTTTTGTGGGCCGGTGGAATCATCGGTACATATTTCTTCAAAAATGAAGCCAATGAGAACGTAACCGTCAATGACGCCATGATAACCGACTATTTGATGCCTGAAAATGAAGCAACTGAACTCGGCGACATTTAGTTTCAACAAAATGGAGCCACTTTCCACACATCGCATCAAACAATGATTTTAATGAGAGAACTCTTCGGTGAACAGATAATTTCACGTTTTGGGTCGGCCGCCAATATCGTGTGGCATCACACCGGTAGACTTTTTCCTGTGGAGATATATAAAATCTAAGGTATCTGCGGACAATCTCGTTTCTATTCAAGCCTAGGAGCAAAACATAGCGCGTGTCATTCGCCAGCTACCACTCGAAATGCTCGAACGAGTCAACGAAAATTGAACTTAACGGATGGACCACCTGAGACATAGCCGCAGCCAACATTTGAAAGAGATAATCTTCAAAAAATAATTGCTAAAAATGTTCTTTCGATTGATAACAACTATTCGCCATTAAATTTAAATTTTCTGTGTTTTTTTCTTTGAACAAGTAGGAAACCTCGAAATGGATCACTCTTTATCTTTTTTAGCCATCCAGCGTAATCCAATTGCACTTATAGAACGTAAGATATGAATATTAAACCCATCAAAAATAATGGATTACCTTTTACTAGACCTAATATTATATACGAGGGAAGATTCGAAAATTTGGGGGATGGAAATGTTATAAGTTAAATGAAGTACTCGTAATACCTATATTTATTTTTGCTTTTTTGTCGTACACCCCGTTACGCCTGTTCATTTGCTCCGAGGTAGGAAAACTTAACATCTTTCCGGCTCGACCCCAAAACTCACATCACCTGAATGGAATATTTCTCTTTGAAACGCTCGATTGCATAAACCGGTTTTGACAACCGAACAGAACAGAAGAATAATAGAAATGTAGTTTTGCTACTGAACTGGGGCAACACATTCCTCATCGATTTTCCTCTAATTATTTTCTAAAGTGGTTGCCTGGAATTGTAGCACTAGATTCCAGCACAAAAAAATCACCAAGCTACTTGGCTGTCTCCAGATCGGAAAACTTCCAACCAGATCGATCATGTTGTGATAGACGGAAGACATGTATCCAGTGTTTTAGATGTGCGTACGTTCCGAGGTCCCAACATTGACTCGGATCACTATCTTGTCGTTGTAAATTGTTCTGGATTGGAGCTTGTTTCTACGAAGCAGGTCCAAACCCAGCGCATAACCTCGCTTTTTTCAAGACCAACGCCCGCTCGCAACCGCACGTCTGATGAACAGACGCCCCATTACAACCCAGGTCTTAAAACACTAGATTGAAAAATAATTACGTTCCGTCCGCTGAGTCCGTTCTTACGATACGTTAACGAAAGTGGAAATTTCGCTCACAATTCGTTACAGTCATCATCGAAAGTGTATCAAAATACAAAAAAAAAAAAAATTCTCTCTTTATAATTAAACTCAATATTTATTTAAAAGAATTTCCAAACATTTTTGAATTTATTAATAATTTATTTAATTAGTAAACGATACCAGTTTTTTCTTCGATCCAATCCAAGTATGAGGTAATACGTGTGAATACACCTGGCCAACCAACCTCACAGCCGAGAGCAATACCAAAGGAAGTGGCACCAACCAAAACGGTGTTCTCACCGTCGTTGTAAACCAATGGGCCACCAGAGTCACCATTGCAAGTTGATGTACCGCCAGTAGTCTTGATGCAAATATTTGTACTCTTAACTGAACCCAAGAACCACATATTGCAACCGGAGTTGCTCATAACGGGCACTTCAGCCCAACGTAATAAGTCAGTAGCACTGGTAGCGCCTGGAAGTTGAGAAAACGAAATAATTTAAACAAAAATAAGAAAATTAATGAACCAATAACCAGTACTTACTATCGGAAATTTTTCCCCAGCCGGAGGCAATCACTTGCTTGCCAACGTAGTTGTCATATGTGGAGGCCTTTTTGGGCAAAGCAATTGGTTGGATGTAATCTAGAGCGCAGGAAAGGAGACATTTAGCGAAGGCTTTACATTTACGAATTAGTGTAAATACGAACCGTTGAATTCAATTGACACGGGCAGTTTGATAAGTGAAATGTCGTTGACTATCAATGAGGAGACCCAATCTTCGTGTACGATAACATTCTTGGCAGCAACGAAAATAATCTGCTGGTTCTCTTCGGTGGGATCGGTACGATCCCAGGCGCCCAAGTAGACATCAACACCGGTAGACCTGGATTATGAATTTACAATATTATATATATTTTACACATATAGGTAGTACACATTGCGGAAAAGATTTATACATATGTATTTACTTACAAGCTATCTGTGCAATGCGCAGCAGTTAATACCCAACGATCGGAGATCAAACTGCCACCACACCAGGCTGAACCACCAGAAAGGTACAATCTTAGGCCGACTTGGTAGGGAAATTGTTTAGGCTCAGCGACTTGGCCATTGGTAATGCGTCCCTCAGGAATACTATGCGACACACGTGGGTGGAATGGTACGACTGGTTCTACATGTAGTGGCTTCACATCAGACCAATCGGCATTGGCAATAGCACTGCCGAAAAGGCAAACGGCGAAAGCGATCAACAGCTTCATCTTTATGTTTATGAATTCAAGAAAAAAACTAACGCCGTTTGTAAACCCCAGAGCTTTTTATACCAAAATAAGCCAAGTTCACTTAGCGCGCGCAATGGCTATAAAAGGACGCGATAATACCTATATATTATTAGTGCAATAATTCATGTAATCGTGTACATTGGATTATCGAATAGTTGGTCATAAATTTTGTACTGATTTCTTATTCGAAAACTTTGTTTTTAAATGCTAATAATTTATGGCGTTCAGTCCATTTTATAGTTTTATGGAACTAAACTTGATTTAAAATTTATTGATTATCATTTATGGATCAAAGTCATTGTAACTGAGCTACTTCTCTGTAGAAAATATTCCCGGGCGAACTCAAAGACTGTAAATCTCTTGCTTCGAGGAACTGCTCATTGACTATACACTCAAAGAATCACATCGTGGGACTTTAAGGACCTGCCTATGAAGCACGTGTTTTCAGAGGTGCGCAAATGGCCCTCGTGCGGAGTTAAGCCCTTCAAGACTCTCCCTGAAGGCTCTAAATTCGTTGAAAATTCTATTCTATTTTTTTTGCGGATATCACTGTAAGTTGATGTAAGCGGGAGATCACGGAGGCTAACAGCTAGTTACTCGCGAAATTAACATGCTATGCCGCCATTTCTTAAAAATTTTACACTTAATTGCCTTGCCAAAATAGGTTTCCAAAGGGTAAGCCATCTTACGAGTCTCATCACAAACACTATGTGGTTTATACATAAGGCAAGGTCTGTTGAGACCTTTTTTTGGAAACTTGGTGTGCTATCCACGCTGCAGGTTTATAGTTTATATTATATACTCCTTCTGGCTCTCTGATAAAGTACACTGAACTCGTAGTCAATACTATTTAAGCTCATAACCCTGTTATCATTGAAATAAAGTCTACCAAAAACTTGATAGTATTTGAATGTAGTAATAAAATTAATCCAATACTTTTTAACAACATTACTACTCAATCACAATGCCTGTATTTGCTCCAATCCAATCCAAATACGATGTCACCTTTACATGATATTAAAGGATGCAGCACCGATAAGTGTGGAGTCTTCAACTAAAACCAAAGGACCGCCGGCATCCCCATGACATGTAGACTTGAAGTCATCGATTCCGATGCAGAGCGTATAGAGCCGAAAATCCATGAAGTACATTCGCTATTACTTGTGGGTACAGTTATCCACCGTAGAGCATTTGGTTTTTGGTCATCGTCTAAAATGAAGAGAAATTTGAGATGTGATTCACAATGGATTTCTTTAATGCAGTCAAATAATTAATGTATTAGTTTAAAGGGACATTATGAGACACTTGATCTCTCGCGTTCTATGTATATGGTGACCCAATTAACAGCGCGCGCCAATAAATAGCTTCTCACAAAAATCTGCCAGTGGCTTGGCATATAACGCGTACCAGCAGGCGGAGCCAAACAAATTGTCAGTGGGGCTAACCTAAAAATGTACGAACATTTGTCAGAGACAGAAAAAGGTTTCATACTCGTGAAGAAGCTAAATCAAATTAACAGCAGAATACCTTCCCGAACGGGGCTAGTGAAGGACCAACAGCCTGAGGAATCAGTAGCGGAAGTATAACTTCCAATGGCGTTTAGTCAGGTTGCAATGTTGACGAAGTAGGTTGGTCAAATAAAACAAGATACTGAGGAAAAGTTGAAAGGTATTCCATCGCTGGGACACTACGGAACTAAAAGATAGCCACCTAAAAGTTCTAAACAATTTGGGCCAACCTCTAAACTGTGAAGGGCATGAGAGACGGTAGAAAATTGTAGTCAATAAGTCTAAATGTGTTAGTAGATGTGAGGAGGCATTTCACAGATATTCACGGTGAAAATACAGTGAATACCTCCTGAGCGACAGGTAACACTGTTGCCAGAAGCTAACGAAAAAGTCAGAGAGCTGGTACCGCTAGCGAGGTCGACCGCTTCAGACCTTTCAGAGTCTTCATTTCTGTTACTTTCTTATAAAAATGCACGAGTATAGGGACCTGTGGATTCCATTACTAGCTACATTACAACAACATCATTTTCATGTACAAAAACGAAAAGAATTTATATAATTTATATTGATATATTTGGAGGTAAACTGTTATAATCGAATAAATAAAATTATATTGTATATGTACATTTCACTTAAGGTGACCCTCCTCTGATTTCGGATCAGAAAATCGTTTTTTTTTTACGCAAAAAATGAAAGCCATATATTTGTAGAGTATGTTTTTAAAGAGATTTTGCAATACAATGAATATTTTTTAAATGGCAGCTTCTCGAACACACCTGTCTCACGCACGCTGCGAACTTTCAAAAAACTTTGAACGCGTTTTTCTCGAAACCATGTTTTCCGATCTAACTTCAAGCCCCGGGCTCGGATCTCTCTTTCTCTCTCTCTCGGATCTTTTTCAAATAATCGAATTTATCAGGTCTGAAGCCACACTGACGTCGAACTTTAATCTTTCACACAATACGCTAGATAACATCGGACATACTACAGGCTCATTATTACAATGGACACAGACCGTGTCGTCGCTCTTTTTATGGGTTGAGAATAGCACAATCCCGTTCCAATCGCTTGGCATGATTTCGTCTAACCATAATTTATAAAATAGCTGATACTTATACCTTATCAGTTCTTTACCGTCGCAATTGAAAAACTCAGCTCCTGCTGCTTTTTATTTATTCGAGCGAGTAATCGCTTTCATTCATAGTCACAGTCGAGTAACGAAACGTCTATTCCATCCTCATCAATTGCAAATTCGGAGTCAACACTCCCAGTATTGGACTTTCACTGTCATTTAGTCAGCATACCTCCCCCTTAAACTGAGTATGTTTCCGTTTGTCCCTACAGAAAATTGTTTCAATCTTGAAACCTATTGTCATGACACGTTCCACAGTCCTCTCATATTAAGCAGGTGGTGAGTGCTCTCAGAGAGCAGGAGTGCAACTAGAGTAGAAAACATACTTAATCTTGAAACGGAACGTACACTCATTTAGAGCAATGAATACAGGTCTTCCGTCCATCAGAATATTATCGATTTGGTTACAAGATTTTCGATCCAGTGACAACCATTTAAAAAACGACAAGCACAATTTTGGCACAGTGGCGCACAACCACAAGGGGGTTCGCCTTCTACCTTTAGCTTAGCAAAAATACTTGGTCTAAGACCGGAAGCCCGTTCGCTACTTCAGTCGACCAATCCTTAACGAAATTGTACCCATGATTTTGGAGAAAGAAACTGAAATTTCTTCGAGTTGAAAACATATGTCATAAATCCATAAATTACAAAATCTTTTATTTGAACCAAATATTGCTGCAGTATCGCAGGCGCAAGCATAATAATCTTCTGGATAAACCCAATGATTAAGCATATTGCATACTAGAAAACAACATTCAGTGATGTACTTTTGCACTAATAGGTGCAATAAGCCCACTCAAGGAAATGACTGCTTACCAATGCATGCTTAACAGTCAAAAATTCAGCAGACGTAATAACTTTCTGGAATTTCAAGTACTGGCCGATATGTTAGAAAGATTTATGGTCACAATTTACGCACGTAAGCTGGATCGTACGTCTCAATAAGTTTTAAATATTATCAAGTAATACACATATACCGTTATGCAATGTTTACGAACTCCAGAATGCTATCTAAACAAATTAAAGCATATTGAATTAGAACTCTTAAATTATTTAATATCAAGGCGATACTCGTCTCGTCTGGCAATTTTACTATAAAAGCGGTGGACTGCAGCACCAAAGTTATCATTAGCTCTTCAGTGTTGCAAAATGAAGTTCCTAGTTGTTTTCGCTTTGTTTTTGGCTACCGCCTGCGCTTCACCAGCGCTCGTTCAACGTCAGCTCTTCATGCCTGTGTTGGCTGACACCGCCGAAGGACGTATTACCAATGGCCAAGCCGCTACTACTGGTCAATTCCCCTATCAAGTTGGTCTATCATTGAAATTGAGCTCTTCTTCATCAGCTTGGTGCGGTGGTTCTTTGATCGGCAACCAATGGGTACTCACTGCTGCTCACTGTACCGATGGGTAAGTTCTTGCAAATTTGACTTTTCTTTCCATTGTTCTAACTTAACCCTCATACATTTATTTCACATTTTTCCCACAGTGTTCAATCCGTTACTGTCTACTTAGGCGCCACTGTCCGCACATCCGCTGAGTTGACATATACCGTGTCAAGCAGCAACATCATCATCCACTCTAGCTGGAACTCCAACACTCTGAAAAACGATATCTCTCTTATCAAGATTCCATCTGTTTCCTACACCACCAAGATTCAAGCCGTGAAATTGCCCTCAATCTCTAACTCTTACTCAACATATGTTGGAGAAACCGCCATTGCTTCCGGTTGGGGAAAGATCAGCGACTCCGCCACTAGTGTAACCAACCAATTGCAATACGCTTATGTATCAATTGTTGCCAACACTGTGTGCGCCAAGACCTATGGCAGCGCATACGTGCCTTCCTCTGCTCTGTGCATCTCAACCACCGGTGGTGTTTCTACTTGCAACGGTGACTCTGGCGGTCCATTGGTGCTGTCATCGAGCAGTGTGCAAGTCGGTTTGACTTCTTATGGTTCCTCTGCTGGCTGTGCTAAGGGTTACCCAGCTGTATTCACCCGCACCACCAGCTACTTGGACTGGATTTCGTCGAACACTGGTATCTCCTATTAAATGATATTGAAATTATATGAATATATGAATTAATAAATGAGTATTTGTAAAAAAAAAAACTTTAAGCCTGTATCTGATTTTATAATATTATATAAGAGAACTGAGTTTTTAATGTGGTGTTCAATCACGCTAATTAATATGTTTGGTCTTCTGAGAGCAATTAGCAATGATATTGGTTTTTTTTTCTTTGAGAAAATTTAACTAAATTTTGAACAATCCTTGTTAAATATTTAACGATATCTCAGATTCCCACCCCATTTACTATTCCTCTTAAATATTAAATTCCTTTGATTTAGAACCATGTAAAATTTCTTTTCTTCTGAATGGTCTTAGCTATTTAAAAAGATTGGTGCTTTTTCCGCTCCATTTCTCTCCACAAACTTAATAGTGTTGTATTTGTACAGTAAATTATGTCCTGCTTGCTGGAAAAGCCTTTATTGACTACGAGTATTTGGTGCCTGTATGAACTTATTATTTTCCGGTTGGAAGGTCCTACAGCCAGTCCTTGCAGAATGAAAATTTTACTTTTGCCGCTCTTCTTCAAAAACTGAATAACGATGGACCTTTTGACCATAGAAATGGAGCATCAGAGAATGATTAACATTTAGTTATCAACTAAGGGAGCGTCCATAAGCCACGTAACTAGGTAGAGGTTAGTTTAAATGCTACACTGTAGCCACGTTACCGCGATGGGGAGGGGGGAGCAAAGCTACGAAGTTTTTTTAGATGAAACGAATATTTAACATAAGTTAGCAGATTGTTGTTGTCTTATACATATATATATATCGGCTAAAACAAATCGGATTAGTTTGAACCGCCATCAGGCACTATGCCTTACAGATCTAGGTCTATATGCCTGACTTTTCCTAAATTTGGCGATATTAAACAAAATTATACAAATAATCGAAAAAGTACACCTTCTAAAGAGTACAGCTGGTTCTAATAAGATTTGTATTAGGTTTTTACGTTTTAAAATATAGGGTTTTCCAATAAGAGTGATATGATTTCTTTAAAAAAACACACACTACTTGTTAAATATGGTTGTCTGTAGCACTAGATTCCAGCACAAAAAAATTCACCAAGCTACTTGGCTGTTTTCAGATCGAAAAACTCTCAACCAAATCGATCATGTTGTGATTGACGGAAGACATGTATCCAGTGTTTTAGATGTGCGTACGTTCCGAGGGCCTAATATCGACTCAGATCACTATATTGTTGCAGCGAAGATCCGCACCCGCCTCTATGTATCGAACAACGCACATCAACAAACACAAGGAAAGTTCGACGTTGAAATGCTGCAATCACAACGGACAGCCGAGCGGTTTTCTACTCGACTTGCACACCTGCTCTCTGAGAGCACTCATCAGCAACCCGGTATAAGGGAACTGTGGGACGGCATTTCAAACTCCCTACGCACAGCTGCAAACAAAACTATTGGATTTCGGACAGGTCGCAAAAACAGCTGGTACGATGCGGACTGCCTTGTCCCAATGGAGAGAAAACAGACTGCCTACTTCGCAACTTTGCGATCGGCCACAATACGTGCCGGGTGGGATAGATACCGAGGACTGAAGAGGGAAGCAAGACGCTTCTGCAGACAAAAAAAGAAAGAGGCCGAGATGCGTGAGTATGAAGAGCTTGAGAAGCTGATTCGGCGACTTACAGAAGGTTCCAAGACCGGAGCAAACTCTTGTAGGACCCAGTGAGGTGAGCTAGTGACAAGAATACACTGGATTTATGGAGGGAGCAATTCTCCAGCCTGCTGAATGGCAGTGGATTGGAAACACCCAGAGATGGTGAGCCCAATACTCCAATTGATGACGATGAAAAAGTTTTTCCGTTACCCGACTATGAAGAAGCCGATGGATTACCGGGCCAAGGTATTCAAATACGGCGGTGAAGAACTGATCAGCTTCTTTGCAAAATATGGTCGGATGAAAGCATGCCTGACGATTAGAACTTAAGTGTGCTCTGCCTAATCCCACATCGCTGACCGTCAACAAACTGATTGGGCCTTATTAGTGTAGCTTCAGACCTGGTAAGTCAACCATTGGCCAGATATTCACCATGGGCCAAATCTTAGAAAAGACCCGTGAAAAGAGAATCGACACACACCACCTTTTCGTCGATTTTAAAGCAGCCTTCGACAGCACGAAAAGGAGCTAGAGGCAGCCGCTATGTCTGAATTTGGTATCCCCGCAAAACTTATACGGCTGTGCAAACTGACCTTAAGCAGTACTAAAAGCTCCGTCAGGATCGGGAAGGACCTCTCCGAGCCGTTCGATACCAAACGAGGTTTCAGACAGGGTGACTCTTTATCGTAATACGAGCTGCAGGGCTGAATAGAGAAGGTACACTCTTCTATAAGAGACTTGATAAAGAAGCGAAGCGAATGGGTCTGGTAGTGAACGAGGACAAAACGAAATATCTCCTGTCATCAAACAAACAGTCATCGCATTCGCGGCTCGGCTCCCACGTCACTGTTGACAGTCATAACTTCGAGGTCGTAAATAATTTGGTCTATCTAGCGAGCAGCATTAACACCAACAACAATGTCAACCATGTCACTCTTGCTAACAGGGGCTACTTGGGGCTGAGTAGGCAATTGAAAATCAAACTCTACAAGTCGCTCATCATACCCATCCTACTATATGGCGCAGACGCATGGACAATGTCAACATCTGATGAGTCGGCTCTAGGAGTTTTCGAGAGAAAAGTTATGCGAACGATTTATGGTCCCTTGCGCATTGACAACGGCGAATACCGCAGACGATGGAACGATGAGCTGTACAAGTTATACGATGATATTAACATAGTTGAGCGAACCAAGAAGTAGCGGCTACGCTGGCTAGGTCATGTTGGCCGGATGAAAACGAATACTCCAGCTTTGAAAATATTCGATGCAGTCCCGTCGGTGGAAGCAGAGGAAAAGGAAGAACTCCAGTCCGTTGGAAGGATCAGGTGGAGAGTAACCTGGCCTCACTTGGTATTTCCAACTGGCGCCAGAAAGCGAAAAAAAGAGAGGAATGGCGCGTTGTAATTGATTTGGCTATAATCGCGAAAACGGTGCCAACGCCAATAAAGAAGAGGAAGAATTGTTAAAAAAATGCCAATGTTTTTTGTTTAATATGAAATTCAATCGATACAATTAAGATATGAATATAAATCATCTGAGTCATAGAAATGGCCTCCACGACTTCTTCTGCAGGAACGAATTCGATGAACCCAATTTTTGAGAACTTTTTCCACTAAATCAAGTCGTATGTCATCAATAGCACCTTCAATATTGACTTTTGAAGATTGAAGAGAGTCTGATTTATTGTTAAAGACCAATGACTTCAAATAACCCCGCAAGAAGTAGAACTTCTTGGAAGCCATTCAATAATCAAATCTCTAAACCTTTCTCGCGATAATTTGGTTTTTAAACGTGCTGTGTGACACGCCCGTCTTGTTGAAACCAGATGTTGTTAAGATCAACTTCTACCATCGGCAGTAACGGTGCTACCAGCTTCATTTCGAAAGAACTACGGACCGATGATTCCACTAGACCTAAAACCAAACCAAACTGTTGATTTAGGTGAATGTACCAAAGAACCACCAACGTAAGTTCCACATATGGAGTAAAATGGAACCACCGAATCGGCCCCATAGTCACTTCCCGGAAAATCCTTTCTTTCATATGCCAAACACACCCTCCAAGCTTCGCATCTCTACGACTAGCAGTTTCGTTTGTTGTTGTTGATCCATCAGTCATTCAGGACGAAGTTTTTTATACATATATTGTATATAGATAGATTAAACACTTTATTCAAAAACTCAATGGTAACAGTTCTCAATCATAATGAACGAAAAAGTTGATTCTTTTAGGCGCATCCTTTATTTGAGGACAAAGTTCGCAAAATGCAAACCATAAATTTTTCATAAACGTTGCAACATAGTTTTTTCCTAAGAACATGCGAACATACAATTCAAAACACAATTCTCTTATAAAGAATTTGAAATAGATTTTAAAATTAAAAATTAATTAGATTTTTTTTTTTCAAATACTCATTTATTAATTCATATATTCATACAATTTCAATATCATTTAATAGGAGATACCAGTGTTGTCCGAAATCCAGTCCAAGTAGCTGGTGGTACGGGTGAATACAGCTGGGTAACCCTTAGCACAGCCTGCAGAGGAACCATAAGAAGTCAAACCGACTTGCACACTGCTCGATGACAGCACCAATGGACCGCCAGAGTCACCGTTGCAAGTAGAAACACCACCGGTGGTTGAGATGCACAGAGCAGAGGAAGGCACGTATGCGCTGCCATAGGTCTTGGCGCACACAGTGTTGGCAACAATTGATACATAAGCGTATTGCAATTGGTTGGTTACACTAGTGGCGGAGTCGCTGATCTTTCCCCAACCGGAAGCAATGGCGGTTTCTCCAACATATGTTGAGTAAGAGTTAGAGATTGAGGGCAATTTCACGGCTTGAATCTTGGTGGTGTAGGAAACAGATGGAATCTTGATAAGAGAGATATCGTTTTTCAGAGTGTTGGAGTTCCAGCTAGAGTGGATGATGATGTTGCTGCTTGACACGGTATATGTCAACTCAGCGGATGTGCGGACAGTGGCGCCTAAGTAGACAGTAACGGATTGAACACTGTGGGAAAAATGTGAAATAAATGTATGAGGGTTAAGTTAGAACAATGGAAAGAAAAGTCAAATTTGCAAGAACTTACCCATCGGTACAGTGAGCAGCAGTGAGTACCCATTGGTTGCCGATCAAAGAACCACCGCACCAAGCTGATGAAGAAGAGCTCAATTTCAATGATAGACCAACTTGATAGGGGAATTGACCAGTAGTAGCGGCTTGGCCATTGGTAATACGTCCTTCGGCGGTGTCAGCCAACACAGGCATGAAGAGCTGACGTTGAACGAGCGCTGGTGAAGCGCAGGCGGTAGCCAAAAACAAAGCGAAAACAACTAGGAACTTCATTTTGCAACACTGAAGAGCTAATGATAACTTTGGTGCTGCAGTCCACCGCTTTTATAGTAAAATTGCCAGACGAGACGAGTATCGCCTTGATATTAAATAATTTAAGAGTTCTAATTCAATATGCTTTAATTTGTTTAGATAGCATTCTGGAGTTCGTAAACATTGCATAACGGTATATGTGTATTACTTGATAATATTTAAAACTTATTGAGACGTACGATCCAGCTTACGTGCGTAAATTGTGACCATAAATCTTTCTAACATATCGGCCAGTACTTGAAATTCCAGAAAGTTATTACGTCTGCTGAATTTTTGACTGTTAAGCATGCATTGGTAAGCAGTCATTTCCTTGAGTGGGCTTATTGCACCTATTAGTGCAAAAGTACATCACTGAATGTTGTTTTCTAGTATGCAATATGCTTAATCATTGGGTTTATCCAGAAGATTATTATGCTTGCGCCTGCGATACTGCAGCAATATTTGGTTCAAATAAAAGATTTTGTAATTTATGGATTTATGACATATGTTTTCAACTCGAAGAAATTTCAGTTTCTTTCTCCAAAATCATGGGTACAATTTCGTTAAGGATTGGTCGACTGAAGTAGCGAACGGGCTTCCGGTCTTAGACCAAGTATTTTTGCTAAGCTAAAGGTAGAAGGCGAACCCCCTTGTGGTTGTGCGCCACTGTGCCAAAATTGTGCTTGTCGTTTTTTAAATGGTTGTCACTGGATCGAAAATCTTGTAACCAAATCGATAATATTCTGATGGACGGAAGACCTGTATTCATTGCTCTAAATGAGTGTACGTTCCGTTTCAAGATTAAGTATGTTTTCTACTCTAGTTGCACTCCTGCTCTCTGAGAGCACTCACCACCTGCTTAATATGAGAGGACTGTGGAACGTGTCATGACAATAGGTTTCAAGATTGAAACAATTTTCTGTAGGGACAAACGGAAACATACTCAGTTTAAGGGGGAGGTATGCTGACTAAATGACAGTGAAAGTCCAATACTGGGAGTGTTGACTCCGAATTTGCAATTGATGAGGATGGATTAGACGTTTCTTCACCCGACTTTGACGATGAATGAAAGCGATTACTCGCTCGAATAAATAAAAAGCAGCAGGAGCTGAGTTTTTCAATTACGACGGTAAAGAACTGATAAGGTACAAGTATCAGCTATTCTTTAAATAATGGTTAGACGAAATCATGCCAAGCGATTGGAACGGGAATGTGCTGTTCTCAACCCATAAAAAAAGCGACGACACGGTCTGTGTCCATTGTAATAATGAGCCTATCGTATGTACGGTGTAGTCTAGCGTATTGTGTAAAAGATTAAAGTTCGCCATCAGTTCAGACCTGATAAATTCGATCATTTGATTAAATATTCACCATACAGTAAGTTTGGAAAGAGATCCGAGAGTTAAGGATCGATACACACCCGCAGCAGCCTTTGAAAGCAAAATCCCGAATGAAGTTTTAAGCAAGTGTGAATTCATAAACTCAGGTCTCAAGAAAATAATAAGAGCTGCAGAACTAGATAGAAGAGAGCACGCCCATTTTGGGTCACAAGTAACTGTAGAAAGTCTTAATTTTTAGTTTTCGATAATAACGCAGAGACACTCAAAACTTGAGAAGTAGTTAGAGTATAAGAGTGGTATTGCGACTTTAAAGTCGTTATTACGTTTATCCGTTTTGGGCCTAGGAATCCCATTGTCTGCAGGAGTCTGATAATTTATAAGGTGTTCGTGAATGCAGTACAATTTATATTAGACCATATTGTTCCTAGATAATTTAACCTTCTTCTTGCTTTCCTACTGATGTTTATGACTGTTGCAATAGCAGCGAATATAGGCGAAGCGATTCATACGGTATCGTAATCTGCAGTATCCTGTTAATTTACCTGGCAGTAGTTGTAAAATCTTTTGGTATTATAACGGACGCGATAGCCGAGTGGTTAGCATTGCTTACTGCCATTTGGAACGTCAGGGTCCAGAGTCCTGGTTCTATCAGCATTCAAAATTACAGGGAATTAAATTTTCTAACTGCGATTGCTCTTTGGCAGGGAATTTCAACCTTTTTGAGTGTAATTCTGCTTGAATGCTTGATTCATTCCATGTATTATACCATGTATGATTTTATTTCACATGATGTTCTTAGCTTAAGTGCAGCTTAACAGCTGAAATATACTTAAATACTGTCACTAGACTTAAGTCAGCGCTTGACTCATACTCGTATTTCGGTCGTGCCTGATGAAGACGCCACGTTTCTTTTTAAACCTAATCCTTCTTCAAAATAACAGCCACTAATTTTGTATTTTATCATTGTATTACCGATAATACGAACTCCATAGGGGCCTATAAAGATATTTTTTCAATATTAAGGGGACCCTCCCCTGATATTGGGCAAAAATCAGGCATAGATTTTATTTTTTTTTTGTGGGAGAATGCAAAGGCGTTTTGATTATTAAATTTGTTTATTATTTGAGATTTTAAAACGGCAAAAAAATAGTCGAAATTCAAAATGACGGCTACAAAATGGCGATTTCCTTTTCCTTTTTTCACATTAATTACGTTAAAAAAATATAAATAATTAATTATTAATGCAAATCTTAGGTTCAAGACGTACAAAAAACTATATACTTTGAAATAGGTTTTAGATAAAAGAAATCTCGAATTTAGATCGGAAAACATGGTTTCGAGAAAAACGCGTTCAAAGTTTTTTGAAGGTTCGCAGCGTGCATGAGACAGGTGTGTTCGAGAAGCTGCCATTTGAAAAATATTCATTGTATTGCAAAATCCCTTTAAAAACATACTCTACAAATATATGGCTTTCATTTTTTGCGTAAAAAAAAAATCGATTTTCTGATCCAAAATCAGAGGAGGGTCCCCTTAAGTGAAATGTACATATATAATTTTATTTATTCGATTATAACAGTTTACCTCCAAATATATCAATATAAATTATAAAAATTCTTTCCGTTTTCGTACATGAAAATTATGATTCAATTGAAATTGACAATGATGTTGTTGTAATGAAGCTAGTAGTGGAATCCACAAGTACCTAAACTCGTGTATTTTTATAAGAAAGTAACAGAAATTTAAAACAGTTTTCGGTTCGTGAACGTGTTGTGTGTGGGGCAAGTTTTGAGAATCAAACTGCTATTGCCTCTGGTTGTGGAATCTTATCTAATGATTAGTTATTAGTTTTTGGCTGTTACAGTCAAAGTCTAAGCTAATTTCTTAAAATATGCAAATTTAATTGAATTGAATACCGATCATGAGAGCCTCACAACAGTTATGACCCACTGTAAGAGACTTTTGAAAATGTAGTAGAGTTTGACGAATTGAATTCATAAATTTTCATTAATTTTTTGTGGGATTCCCAAGTTATTGCGCGCGTATGATATCATCTCTTTCGGTCTCGGCGGTTAAGGTCTACATTAAAAATATATTTATGTAGGTAAAATTCGTATATTTTGACAATAAGTTTACGGCACAGTACTAACAAATATTACCATCTTATCTTGAAATCAGCTTAACCGACGAATAATACAAGTACAATACCACAACTACTTTCGAATTGAGCAGAAATGTACACGTATTATTTTACTACTACTACTACTACTACTACTACTACTACTACTACTATTTCGAATTCTACGCTCACTACTATATACTGTTTGATCCAATATTATTTACACTCAAGTTATAATACCCATTCAGGTTCATATACACGTATATATATAATTGGCGCTTTTCGGCCGAGCTCCTCCTCCAATTTGTGGTTTTGCGTCTTGATGTTTTTCCAACAAATGGAGGGACCTACAGTTTATACTAAGCCGCCTCCGAACGGCTGATGGTTTTTTTTTACGAGGAGCCTTTATTTCATGTCCGAAATACACTCGGAGGGTGGACATTAAATTAATTTTCTATTACTTTTTTGGATGTTGGTGGCACCGGGATTTGAACCTGAGCCTTCCGAATGTCAGTACGCATTGCTACCACTCGGCTGCCGCCAACGGTTCATACAGGCATACAAAATTGCACAAATCCTTAAACAGATTGGAAGTAAGATAAGCATACATATATAACAGTGTGTGTAAAAATTTGAGGGACAACGTTCACTTGGTTACCTTGGCTTTGGTTCTTTTTTTATTAAATCATACATTCTTGTAAAGTTCTTTTGAAAATTAACCAAATTTTATATCAAACTATACAAAAAAGATTTCCTTTGAGCCCTTAAGCCTTTGAGACCATTGCCTGGTAGTAAGAAGACTAAAGTTTTTCTATCGACAGTGCACATTTCAGCAATCTAAGTCTTAAGCGAAGATAAAAATTCCGAATTCTCACATATTGGCTGATATGTCAAAAGGATTTATGACCATAATATACATATATGTATATGCGTATTTGTATCGCCCGTGTAAATAAGATTTAAATATTATCAAATAACATACCGTTACGCAATGTTTACGAACTCCAGAACGTTATCTAAACAAATTAAAGCATATTGAATTAGAACTCCTAAATTATTTGATATCAAGGCGATACTCGTCTCGTCTGGCAATTTTACTATAAAAGCGGTGGACTGCAGCACCAAAGTTATCATTAGCTCTTCAGTGTTGCAAAATGAAGTTCCTAGTTGTTTTCGCTTTGTTTTTGGCTACCGCCTGCGCTTCACCAGCGCTCGTTCAACGTCAGCTCTTCATGCCTGTGTTAGCTGACACCGCCGAAGGACGTATTACCAATGGCCAAGCCGCTACTACTGGTCAATTCCCCTATCAAGTTGGTCTATCGTTGAAATTGAGCGCTCTTTCATCAGCTTGGTGCGGTGGTTCTTTGATCGGCAACCAATGGGTACTCACTGCTGCTCACTGTACCGATGGGTAAGTTCTTGCAAATTTGACTTTTCTTTCCATTGTTCTAACTTAACCCTCATATATTTATTTCACATTTTTCGCACAGTGTTCAATCCGTTACTGTCTACTTAGGCGCCACTGTCCGCACATCCGCTGAGTTGACATATACCGTGTCAAGCAGCAACATCATCATCCACTCTAGCTGGAACTCCAACACTCTGAAAAACGATATCTCTCTTATCAAGATTCCATCTGTTTCCTACACCACCAAGATACAAGCCGTGAAATTGCCCTCAATCTCTAACTCTTACTCAACATATGTTGGAGAAACCGCCATTGCTTCCGGTTGGGGAAAGATCAGCGACTCCGCCACTAGTGTAACCAACCAATTGCAATACGCTTATGTATCAATTGTTGCCAACACTGTGTGCGCCAAGACCTATGGCAGCGCATACGTGCCTTCCTCTGCTCTGTGCATCTCAACCACCGGTGGTGTTTCTACTTGCAACGGTGACTCTGGCGGTCCATTGGTGCTGTCATCGAGCAGTGTGCAAGTCGGTTTGACTTCTTATGGTTCCTCTGCTGGCTGTGCTAAGGGTTACCCAGCTGTATTCACCCGCACCACCAGCTACTTGGACTGGATTTCGGACAACACTGGTATCTCCTATTAAATGATATTGAAATTGTATGAATATATGAATTAATAAATGAGTATTTGAAAAAAAAAATAAATAAAATCAATTTTTAATTTTAAAATTTATTTCAAATTATTTATAAGACAATTGTGTTTTGAATTGTATGTTCGCATGTTCTAAGGAAAAAACTATGTTGCAACGTTTATGAAAAATTTATGATTTACAATTTGCGAACTTTGTCCTCAAATAAAGGATGCGCCTAAAAGAATCAACTTTTTCGTTCATTATGTTTGAGAACTGTTACCATTGAGTTTTTAAATAAAATGTTCTTCTTTATTGGCGTTGGCACCGCTTACGCGATTATAGCCGAATCAATTACAGAGCGCCAATCCTCTCTTCTTTTCGCTGTCTGCCTCCAGTTGGAAATACCATGTACAGCCAGGACACTCTCCACTTGATCCTTCCAACGGAGTGGAGGAGGTCTTCCACCAGCGGGTACTGCATCAAAGCTGGAGAGCTTTCATCCATTCGGACGACATGGCCTAGCCAGCGTAGCCGCTGTCTCTTTATTCGCTGAACTATGTCAATATCATCGTATAGCTCGTACAGCTCATCGTTCCATCGTCTGCGGTATTCGCCGTTGTCAATGCGCAAAGGACCATAAATCGTTCGCAATACTTTTCTCTCGAAGACTCCTAGAGCCGACTCATCAGATGTTGACATGGTCGACGCTTCTGCGCCATATAGTAGGACTGGTATGATGAGCGACTTGCAGAGTTTGGTTTTCGTTCGCCGAGAGAGACTTTACTTTTCAATTGCCTACTCAGTCCAAAGTAGCACCTGTTGGCAAGTGTGATTCTGCGTTGGATTTCCAGACTGACATTGTTGTTGGTGTTAATGCTGTTCCCTAGATAGACCAAATTATCTACGAACTCGATGTTATGACTGTCAACAGTGACGTGGGAGTTGAGTCGCGAATGCGATGACCCATTCGCTTAGTTCCTTTATCAAGTCTGGAGAAAGCAGAACTCACGGTGGGTTGTTGAGGCCAATATTGTCGATATCATCGGCGTACGCCAGCAGCTGTACACTCTTATAGAAGATTGTATCTTCTCTATTTAGCTCTGCAGCTCGTAATGTTTTATCCAGCATTAAATTAAAAAAGTCACGCGATAAGGAGTCACCCTGTCTGAAACCTCGTTTGGTATCGAACGGCTCGGAGAGGTCCTTCCCGATCCTGACGGAGCTTTTAGTGCTGCTTAAGGTCAGTTTGCACAGCCGTATAAGTTTTGCGGTGATACCGAATTCTGGCAAAGCGGCGTAAAGGCAGCTCCCATTCGTGCTGTCGAAGGCTGATTTAAATTCCACGAAAAGGTGGTGTGTGTGGGTCCTCTTTTCAGATTTGGCGCATGGTGAATATCTGGTCAATGGTTGACTTACCAGGTCTGAAGCCACACTGATAAGGCCCAATCGAGTTGTTGATGGGGGGCTTCAGTCTTTCACACAATACGTTTGATAGAACCTTACATGCGATGTGGGATCGTCTTTTTTGAGGATTGGGCAGAGCACACTTAGGTTCCAATCGTCGGGCATGCTTTCATCCGACCATATTTTGCAAAGAAGCTGATGCATGCAGCTGATCAGTTCTCCACCGCCGTATATTGGCCGGTAATCCATCGGTCCCCACCGCTTTGTTGTTTTTTAGGCGGGCGATTGGTATGCGGATTTCTTCATAGTCGGGTAACGGAACAATTTTTCCATCGTCATCAATTGGAGTATCGGGCTCACCATCTCTGCGTGTTTCCAATCCACTGCCATTCAGCAGGCTGGAGAATTGCTCCTTCCATAAATCCAGTGTATTCTTGTCACTAGCTCACCTCCCTGGGTCCTACAAAAATTTGCTGCGAATCTTTTCATAGAATTTTCGATCGTTACCCTTGTCGGCCAACTTCTCAAGCTCTCTTTCTTTTTTTGTCTGCAGACGCCTTTTGCTTCCCTTTTTAGTGCTCGGTATCTATCCCACCCTGCACGTGTTGTGACCGATCGCAAAGTTGCGAGGTAGGCAGTCTGTTTTCTCTCCATTGCTACACGGCAGTCCTCATCGTACCAGCTGTTTTTGCGACCTGTCCGAAATCCAATAGTTTTGTTTGCAGCTGTGCGTAGGGAGTTTGAAATGCCGTCCCACAGTTCCCTTATACCGGGTCGCTGATGAGTGCTCTCAGAGATCAGGTGTGCAAGTCGAGTAGAAAACCGCTCGGTTGTCCGTTGTGATTGCAGCTTTTCAACGTCGAACTTTCCTTGTGTTTGTTGATGTGCGTTGTTCGATACATATGGTAGAGGCGGGTGCGAATCTTCGCTGCAACAATATAGTGATCTGAGTCGATATTAGGCCCTCGGAACGTACGCACATCTAAAACACTGGATACATGTCTTCCGTCAATCACAACATGATCGATTTGGTTGAGAGTTTTTCGATCTGAAAACAGCCAAGTAGCTTGGTGAATTTTTTTGTGCTGAAATCTAGTGCTACAGACAACCATATTTAACAAGTAGTGTGTGTTTTTTTGAAGAAATCATATCACTCTTATTGGAAAACCCTATATTTTAAAACGTAAAAACCTAATACAAATCTTATTAAAACAAGTTGTATTCTTTAGAAGATGTACTTGTTCGATTATTTGTATAATTTTGTTTAATATCTCCTAATTTAGGAAAGGTCAGGCATATACCTAGACTTAGATCTGTAAGGCATAGTGCCTGATGGTTCAAACTAATCCGATTTGTTTTAGCCGATATATATATATAACAACAACAACAATCTTCTAACTTATATTAAATATTCCTTTCATCTGAAAAACTTCGTAGCTTTGCTCCCCCCTCCCCATCGTGGTAATGTGGCTACAGTGTAGCATTTAAACTAACCTCTACCTAGTTACGTGGCTTATGGACGCTCCCTTAGTTGATAACTAAATGTTAGTCATTCTCTGATGCCCCATTTCTATGGTCAATAGGTCCATCGTTATTCAGTTTTTGAAGAAGAGCGACGAAAGGAAAATTTTCATTCTGCCAGGACTGGCTGTAGGACCTTCCAACCGGAAAATAATAAGTTCATACAGGCACCAAATACTCGTAGTCAATAAAGGCTTTTTCAGCGAGCAGGACTTAATTGCAACATAATTTACTGTACAAATACAACACTATTAAGTTTGTGGAGAGAAGTGGAGAGGAAAAAAGCACCAATTTTTTTTAAATAGCTAAGACCTTTCAGAAGAAAAGAAATTTTACATGGTTCTAAATCAAAGAAATTTAATATTTAAGAGGAATAGTAAATGGGGTGGGAATCTGAGATATCGTTAAATTTTTAACAAGGATTGTTCAAAATTTAGTTAAATTTTCTCAAAGAAAAAAAACCAATATCATTGCTAATTACTCTCAGAAAACCAAACATACTAATTAGCGTGCTTGAACACCACATTAAAAACTCAGTTCTCTTATATAATATTATAAAATCACTTAAAGGTTTAAAGTTTTTTTGTTTTTTTTTTTCAAATACTCATTTATTAATTCATATATTCATACAATTTCAATATCATTTAATAGGAGATACCAGTGTTCGACGAAATCCAGTCCAAGTAGCTGGTGGTGCGGGTGAATACAGCTGGGTAACCCTTAGCACAACCAGCAGAGGAACCATAAGAAGTCAAACCGACTTGTACACTGCTGGATGACAACACCAATGGACCGCCAGAGTCACCGTTGCAAGTAGAAACACCACCGGTGGTTGAGATGCACAGAGCAGAGGAAGGCACGTATGCGCTGCCATAGGTCTTGGCGCACACAGTGTTGGCAACAATTGATACATAAGCGTATTGCAATTGGTTGGTTACACTAGTGGCGGAGTCGCTGATCTTTCCCCAACCGGAAGCAATGGCGGTTTCTCCAACATATGTTGAGTAAGAGTTAGAGATTGAGGGCAATTTCACGGCTTGTATCTTGGTGGTGTAGGAAACAGATGGAATCTTGATAAGAGAGATATCGTTTTTCAGAGTGTTGGAGTTCCAGCTAGAGTGGATGATGATGTTGCTGCTTGACACGGTATATGTCAACTCAGCGGATGTGCGGACAGTGGCGCCTAAGTAGACAGTAACGGATTGAACACTGTGCGAAAAATGTGAAATAAATGTATGAGGGTTAAGTTAGAAAAAATGAAAGAAAAGTCAAATTTGCAAGAACTTACCCATCGGTACAGTGAGCAGCAGTGAGTACCCATTGGTTGCCGATCAAAGAACCACCGCACCAAGCTGATGAAAGAGCGCTCAATTTCAACGATAGACCAACTTGATAGGGGAATTGACCAGTAGTAGCGGCTTGGCCATTGGTAATACGTCCTTCGGCGGTGTCAGCTAACACAGGCATGAAGAGCTGACGTTGAACGAGCGCTGGTGAAGCGCAGGCGGTAGCCAAAAACAAAGCGAAAACAGCTAGGAACTTCATTTTGCAACACTGAAGAGCTAATGATAACTTTGGTGCTGCAGTCCACCGCTTTTATAGTAAAATTGCCAGACGGGACGAGTATCGCCTTGATATCAAATAATTTAAGAGTTCTAATTCAATATGCTTTAATTTGTTTAGATAACGTTCTGGAGTTCGTAAACATTGCGTAACGGTATGTTATTTGATTATATTTAAATCTTATTTACACGGGCGATACAAATACGCATATACATATATGTATATTATGGTCATAAATCCTTTTGACATATCAGCCAATATGTGAGAATTCGGAATTTTTATCTTCGCTTAAGACTTAGATTGTTGAAATGTGCACTGTCGATAGAAAAACTTTAGTCTTCTTACTACCAGGCAATGGTCTCAAAGGCTTAAGGGCTCAAAGGAAATCTTTTTTGTATAGTTTGATATAAAATTTGGTTAATTTTCAAAAGAACTTTACAAGAATGTATGATTTAATAAAAAAACCCCCAAAGGCAAGGTAACCAAGTGAACGTTGTCCCTCAAATTTTTACACACACTGTTATATATGTATGCTTATCTTACTTCCAATCTGTTTAAGGATTTGTGCACTTTTATATGCCTGTATGAACCTGAATGGGTTTTATAACTTGAGTGTAAATAATATTGGATCAAACAGAGGGGATATACTAATGTACCAAAGGATAAGCTGCGTTGTTTCTCTGTCTGTCTGTATGTTTGAATTGAAATTGACCACGAATTTCGCACTAGGCAAACAAGCCACGCATCAAATATTGAAACCGACACTCACTTAGCGCAAATGATTGATTTTCACAAAAGGTTCAAATATGAATTAAAATTTATGTTTTCACAATTGAACTTAAAAATGTTTCTTAAATAGCAGTAGGTTGTAAATGGACTTATCTTAGGGCAGGATATATACTAGAGCTCTGATACCTGCTCGATACGCATTCATTGCTCAACTGCTCAACTTTCAATTTTGTTTATAAATTTTTTTTAGCACTTTAATGATTTTTACACTTTGCATAAATCAATTTAAAATTATAGGGAAAAATTTTGAGAAAAAATAAAAATTTTCTTCAAAATGCTCGGATTGCTCGAGCTCTTGCTCCAAAATTTTCGAACAAAATTTTGAACTTTTCATGTATTAGGCTTCTAGGGAAGAAATTAAGAGCTGTGTATATTGGCGGCGGTGGTAGCCGAGTGGTAAGCATTGCGTACTGCGATTCAAGAGGCTCGAGTTCAAGTCCTGCTGTCGTACTAATATCTAAAATTTATAGAAAATTAATTCAAATATACTATTATTGTAATTTTTTCACTATTTCCAAAAAACATATGGTCTTAAACAGATCCATTTA
Organism: Ceratitis rosa; assembly: GCA_037013455.1. Taxonomy (NCBI): domain Eukaryota; kingdom Metazoa; phylum Arthropoda; class Insecta; order Diptera; family Tephritidae; genus Ceratitis; species Ceratitis rosa. The sequence goes on along the minus strand of JAWMAG010000031.1, from coordinate 8,152,070 downwards.
AAATGAAAACCCAAAAAAAAAAAAAAAAAATTAAGTTAAATTTTATAAATGCTGTCGCCCCTCGGCAGGGAATGTCAACCCCTCCAAGGGGTTTTCTGACATAAAATAAAGCTCCTCATAATAAAGTCATCAGCCGTTCGGGGACGGCTTAGTATAAATTGTAGGTCCCTCCATTTGTTGGAAAAAAATCAAAACGCAAAACCACAAATTGGAGGAGGAGCTCGGACGAAAATCGCTTCAGCGGTTACAAAGTGCCAATTGTATATACTATATGCGTGTATATGGGCTCGATAACATAATTGATGCTTTGCGACCACGGAAGCGATTTCCGTCCCAGCCAGGATGATGTATTTTTATGAGAAGCCTTGATTTTTTTTATCAGAAACACATTCGAAATGTTTGATATTCTCTCCCAATGGGCGACCGCAACTAGAAAAATCAACTATTTATTTAAATTAATTTTCTTTTATATTTTGATATTTGAGAGCAGGATTTGAACTCTTTCGAATGTTGTTAAGCTAATGCAACCGCCATTGGCTAGGTTAATTTTGTAAATTCACCCTCAAAACTTTACAAAACAGAGGTTGTTCGATTACTCTGTTTGTGGAAACACCAAAAAAAAAAATAAAAAATTAAAAAAAAAATTTAAAATATCGGTGTTACATTTTTTCAATGTGTCGTATCGTTTTTAGGAAGGTTTAAAAAAAAAATGAAAATTTTGCCATGCATAAAAAAGTGAAATCTCGAAAACTTTGAACATAACCTCGTCTGTCATCGAACAATCTCATAAACCAATATATCTCGGAGTGTTTTTCCTTGAAGCTACCATCATACCGTAAAACAAAGACAACAATTAGATCAATCGATTAACAATCGATACTTTTTTGAAAACGATTCCACTGTGCCTACCGCCTTGGCCACCTCTGGCTTTTAGTAATCATTTTATTTGGCTTCGGCAACCCTGTGATTTACAGTAACATAATTGTGATTTGCATTTTGTGTTGTTGTTTTTTATTTTTTTTTATTAAAAGTCTAGGTACTTGAACTAGGTACACATACACCGAACATAACTGCTTATCAGGTTAAGTAATAAATCAGCATGAAAGGCCTAAAAATTGATAAGTTGAATGGACAGATTTTTTTTTGAAATTTTTTTGGAATAAACTATTATCAAAGTTTTTTTTCATGCGACAAACGTAATCAAAAAATATTTATTTTTGGCTAGTTCCTTGTTGTTCCTGTTTCTATGATATAAGATAACAGATGGCTTAAGATGTTTACGATTCTTTTATTTTTTTTGTAACTTTGAAATTAAGGAAATTTACAGTTTATACAAAAGGGATTTCGGGGAATAAATTTCAGCTAGCGACGGTGTTTCTAAAATTAAATATTTCCTTTACATTTATTCCTATACTTCACACTTAGCAGAGATATTCATCATTGTGGTAATAAAATCCGGACTATGATATTTAACGTCTCCTTGATAAGATCGTGTGCTTGACGCTTTCAAACCGCTGAAGCGATTTTTGGCCGAGCTCCTTCTCCAATTTGTGGTTTTGCGCCTACGATCCGCTGACGGGTTTTTATGAGGAGCTCTATTTCATGTCAGATATATACTCGGAGGGGTGGACATTCCCTGTCAAGACGCGCCCGCAATTAGAAAATTTAGCTTAATTTTTTTGATTTTGAACCCGAGCCTCCTGAATCGCAGTACGCAATGCTTACCACTCGGCTGCCGCTGCCGCCGCTGTCGGACCTAATTGTATTATCGTTGAGATTTTAACTCAAAATTAACTTCTTTACTCGTATATCTATCTAACAGTTACATTTTGCCACTTGAAGTTTTCGGTGCCAGTTGATAACCACACTAACGGATATTTTGGTTTCACGTGCGACAATGTATAAAAACTGTATAAAAATCGTAAGGTTAATCATTTTGCGTTTGTTTGGAGAATATGAAGTGTCTGATCATTTTCGTGCTTTGCTTTGCGGTCGCTTCCGCCTATAGCATAGCCAATCCAGTTTTGGCTGAAACAAATGTACCGAATGGACGTATTACCCACGGCGAAAAGGCAGCTGAGGGTCAATTCCCCTATCAGGTTGGACTTTCGTTGTGGTTGGACAGTTCCACCGCTTTATGGTGTGGTGGTTCTTTGATCTCGAATATGTGGGTCTTGACCGCTGCTCACTGCACTGATGGGTAAGTAATAAGTAGAAGTTTTAGAGATTATCTCAATTAAAAAATTAAAATCTTTCTCTATGCTTTTGCGAACAGCATTCCAGACATCATTGTTTACCTAGGCGGAACTGAACGTTTTTCCCCGTACATTGGGTATGCCGTAACCCAAGATAATGTCACCATTCACGAGGGTTGGAACTCCACTACATTAGTTAATGATATCTCTCTCATTCGAATCCCATTCACATCTTTCAATGACAGAATTAATAGAGTGAGCTTACCATCCGGTACACAGTCATTGTATACGGGTGAAAGTGCTGTTACTTCTGGCTGGGGTTATACCTCCGATTCTAATAGTACTCTTTCCAGTGCTCTGATGTACACCATTTTGGATGTGATTTCTAATGACGATTGCGCCCAGTCCTTTGGTAGTTCAATTGCCTCAACAAATATTTGCGTTGGAACACCAAATGGCTCTTCTCCCTGTCTAGGTGATTCTGGCGGTCCATTGGTTTTGGAATCATCCAAAATTCTAATCGGTGTAAATTCCGCAAGTGCTGATGAGGGCTGTGAGTTAGGCTTTCCAGCTGTATTCACACGTGTCGGCAGCTATTTGGATTGGATTAAGGAGCATACGGGTGTTGAAAACTAAGGAGCATATTATGAATTGTTGATTATATACATATGTGCATAATATACTAATAGGTATATTATTGACACACATAAAATGGTTGTTTTTATTAATGAAAATAAATTGTTTTTTTTTAGAGCGAGAAACTTTTATCATTTTTAAATGCACTTATATATACGTGTATATATATGAGTATTCATAATTAAACCAAACCAATCACAAACAAAAGTGTTGTGATCATATATGTGTACATGTCTCTGTATTATAATAAAAAAAATTGGTGGTTTTTTACATACAGATAAACTATTGGCGCGACTGAACTGCTAATATTCGTTGCATACGTGTAGGCGCCTGGATGGACACTGCATAGAATTAGATCGCAGTTACAAAATATATATGTTTGATGATTGAGCAGTGTTCGGACGAGACTTGTAAGGCTTTTATGGTTTCATTTATTCGGACGAATGATATAGCCAGCATAGGCACCGTCTCTTTCATGGATTAATTGAATATATTCTACAGTTCATCGCCTCATCGATTGTGCTATTCGTTTTCCTTCCGTAAAACACTTCTCCGAAAAGTTCCTACTGCCGACTCATCCGATGCTGTAATCGTTCAGACCCCGCGCCATAGCAAAAAAGCAGGCAGTAGAGGGATTCTGGGTTTGATTTCAAGATGGCTTGTTGCTAGTTTTAAGAGTGATGAACTTATCAAAGACTTCAAAGTTTTTATGAGGAAACAAAAACCGCTGATTGTTTGTTTGATGACGGCATGGTTGTTAAAACTAATTATATCAATATAATCGGCGTACGCGAGCAGTTGTACACTCTTTAGCTCTGCAGCTCATATTATTTTCTTCAGCATAACGTAAAGAAGCTAGAAGTCAACTTGACTGAAACATAATTTTGCATCGAACAACTCGGAGGAGTCCTATTTTTGATGAAGATTTGGATGTTCCTTAACATCAGCGTACACAGTCGTATAATCTTTGCCGGGATACCAAATTCAGACATAACGGCCACGAGGTAGCTAATTTTTATGCAGCTGAAGGTCGCTTTAAAGTCGACGAAAAGGTGGTGTGTGTTGATCCTCTTTTCATGGGTCTTTTTTAAGATTTAAGACTTGGTGAATATCTGCTCAATGGTGGATTTGGTAGTGGTGTATAGCCACACTTATAATGTTTAGTCATTTCGTTGAAGGGGAACTTTAGTCTGTGCCTCCTCCAATTTATGGTTTTGCGTCTTGATGTTTTTTCCAACAAATGGAGGGATCTACAGTTTATAATAAGCCACCTCCAAACGGCTGATGATTTTTTTACGAGGAGCCTTCATTTCATGTCCGAAATACACTCAGAGGGGTGGATATTCCCTATCGAGGCGCGACCGCAATTAGAAAATTTAACTATTTTTTTCAAAACTGGAATCGTGAGTAACTCTAGTGCGAGGTGCGGTAACGAGCCCTTTTGAAGCCTTGGGTCAAGGGTAAAAGAAAGGTGACTTCAGTAGAGCCATCCTCTGTCTTTTATTGAACTGATAAGACAAAATTTCAGTACACATCATCCTAATTACTTCCTGTGTTTGAGTGAGATAATTATTAACAGTATTTTCAGTAGAGAGAGTTTGATTCTATGTAATATATTTGTATGTGTCATTGGTTAGCTGGCCAAAGTTTTTACACCCTGTGTATGCAGTACGTTGGGTATAAAAATGTCTTTACGCACACACAACCATTCCACACAATTCAAACATTTAACTTAAGAA